>CAWUFW010003333.1:600000-1172500 GCA_963921515.1 Calotriton arnoldi
AGGCAGAAACCACCACTCTAGTCAGGCCAAGGGAGTTACACACTGAAGATAACCCCTGCTGACCCCCTTGGTAGCTTGGCACGAGCAGTCAGGCTTATCCCAGAGGCAATGTGTAAATCGTTTGCGCAACACACACATACAGCAGCAACACACTAGGCACACCACCAAAGAAACTCCACACAAGGTTATATGAAAATAGCCTTTGTATTATCCAAAACACATTAGAATCATAATCACACATTTACACTGTGCCAACTGGCACTAGCCATTATTTGCAGGGGATTATATACAGGACAGGGCCAATCGGGCCACTGTCAGAACCTTTAGAACGCACTAGTAGCACACATAAAACACAACCAGTGACTACTGGTAAAATATTGTACTTGGCAATATCTCTAGCAACATAAACGCATTATGACTGCATCACATTAGGCATCAAACTCATATGCATAATCACATTACGCAACCTCTGTAGGCATAAACACACTATGCAATAGGCATCATAAGCATAAACATTATGCAATAACTCACAATTAGGAGGGCACCTTAGTGACACTCCCCAGGTGCATACATCTCCTTAGGGCCTTGCGCCCTATCACCACCATAAAGCTGAACCCAGGCCAACTGCCCTTTCTAGGGGGCCCAATGCCCTTTGTCCATAATGTCAGGGCTTGTACTGGGGCCTTCCACTGGCCCTTTTGCTGCCAATGCAGCCAAAACCACGGTGGCCAATGCACTGGGGCAGGGGGTATGTATCTCACTCCCTCCTTGTTCCTCCAGAAAGGCTAGTTTTTCCTCTCCAGTTGCCTTTGAGATGCAGACACTATGTTTCGCCCTCTGTTCTCTGCTGCCTATGTATGCATTTTGACCATCTCCTGCCACGTTTGACTTACCAGTTAGTGAGGGTGGTCTGCGTTGCTCTGGATGATGTCTCCTCCCAGAAGATGCTGGGACCTCTGCTACTGTGGCTGTCTGTACTGTAGCTGGATGTGTGAATGGGTGAGAAGAGATACACATCAACACATGGAAAATGTACATGTTGCACTTGTCAGACATTTCCTCGTGTCTTCTGCATGCTAACAGTATTGTGAAGTACTGCCACGGCCGGTGCAGGTAGGAGCGGTGGGGTGTTGGTGATGTAATGGCATGGCAGGGTGGGAATTAAACAATGGATTCTGGGACTGACATTTTTGAAATAAGGATTCTCTCACCTTCTGTTTTGGGATTTTGGAAGGGCCAGGGTGAGTTGTTTTTATGTTTATTTGGACTTATTTTCTCCATTCCGTTGTGTGTTGATTTGCCTCTGCACTGCACCCCCACCCCTTGCGTTCTTGACTGACCCAGCCGTGTCTGGATTAGTGGAAGGGGCACTTTGACAATTGCTACTTAGCACTGTTCGGTATATACGGCTTCAGGCCTGGGCCTTTGTATTTCATAGTGTGTAAGATATTTGCCATTTCTAATACAAGGGATTCTGGGACTTGTGGTGCAACATACAGAGAGAAACACATGAGCCTCTGACTGACTATATTTGTATATGGAATTTGGACAACTTCCTTACTCACAATGGCATGCATACATACATTTTGTATACTTGTTCTTGTCATCCCACTTACCTGTTGCCACATTGCGGACATCACTCACAGGCAGCCCATGGAGCATGTGGGGGTGGATTGTAGTGAGGATATCCTCCTCTTGTGGGGTGAGACGGAGGCGGGATCGTGAGTGTGAGGCAGGGAGAACTCTGTTCAGCTGGATCCTGGAGTACTTCTCCTTTGCACTTAGCTTTTCATCCTGCCACTTCCTCTTTATTTCACGGACTGTGCGCACATCCTCCCCCAATGCTGTGACAGCAGTGGCTAACTGCTGCCAGAGAGCTGCTTTCTGTGTGCCACTGGTGCAGTAAGGTGGGAGACCATATAGGCGTTTGTGGTGCCTCACAACAAACTCCACAATCATGGTGGTCTCCTCAGTTGTGAAGTTCTTCTTCCTCCTCACAAAGTACATTTTGCAGTGGCGATGAACAGCAAAGCAAACAGGAACTCTCTGTGGCCAAAGCTGGGCCCTGAATGTGTGCTGCTTTTATGTGGTACTGGTTTTGCAGTTGGTCTTAATTGACTTCAGCTGGATGGTGGGGGATGGTAGGTACTTGAAATGCTGAAAAGGGAGAAATTGCCTGCTTGCCCGGCCGGAGGCGGAGATTCCGGCCCGGGAGCGGAGATTCCGGCCCATATGCGGAGATTCCGCTCTTGTGCCGGAATCTCCGCCAGAGGGCCGGAAATTCCGGCCCGAGTGCGGACATAAAGTTAGGATGTGTAAGTTCATTCTGTGAATACCCATATGTGTAAGTTCATTCTGTGAATACCCATATGTGTAAGTTCAATCTGTGAATACCCAAATGTGTAAGTTCATTCTGTGAATACCCATATGTGTAAGTTCAATCTGTGAATACCCAAATGTGTAAGTTCATTCTGTGAATACCAAAATTGTTGTAAGTTTAGGATTTTGACGTAAGTTAGTTCTGTGAATCAGGCCCACTGTGCTGTGACTTATGGGCTGTTTAGGGCCTAACTTTTGCACTGGTGTACATGTATTAAAAAGGGAGGTTTAGGCCTTGCAAAAGGTTTATTTTGCCGGATAGAATTGACAGTTTAAAACTGTACACAGTCTGGAATGGCAGGCCTGAGGCATGTTTTAAAGTGCAATTCTAAGGGTGGCACAATAAATGTTCCAAGTCCACTTATAGCATTTAATTTACAGGTCCTAGGTACATGTTGTACCACATTACTAGGGACTTATAAGTAAATTTAATTTGCCAATCAGGTGTAGGGCAATTTTATCATGTTTTAAGGAGTGAGCACAAGCAATTTAGCAACTGTTGGAAGTGGTAAAATATGCAGATGTCTAAAGTCAACAAAAAACAATTTCAGTAACAGGGTGTGAGTAGGCAAAAAGTTTAGGGGAAGACCATCCTATGGACTGTCAGGTCTATCACTACTCCTCTTCCTCCTGGATGGTGTTCAAGCTACTCTTGCCAGCTTCTTACATTTTACAAAGACTCCCCTGAATGGTATACTGAATTCCTCTGCCAGCCTCATCAGAAGACTGATGACAAACATAAACTTTACTCCTATCCTGATAGAAACACATTGGCTGCACCTCTAGGCCTGTAATATCTAATAAAAGCACTGATATGACTGGATAATTATTGGGTGAATTTGAGCTTTATTCCCATGATATGTTCGTTAGGTACTTCCTTTAGTTTTTTAACTGCACAAATGTTTGGTCAGCATGCAACCTTCATTAACTCAACCAATTGTGATGAGCAGGGCCTCTTAATCTTAAGCTTTCTTAGCTTACACCTACCTACTTCTAAGATGTGTGTGCTATAGACCAAGGAATATTAAGCAGGAATTTTGGAGGCTTGGTATAACTCCTGTAATTTTCACATAGCCTGTTGTAACTTGGACATTGCGATGTATCGTGGAATAAATGTAACCAATCCTGTACGATTCTCAATGACAATACTTCCATAGTTTTTGTTAGGACATGAAGGATTTCTGCACGCTCAGAATGGCCTCTGAGGCATTGTAATACTTGTGAATTGATACTTTATCTCATCCAGGCAGGCATACCCTCATCTCTGTTTTACAGTAAGGGTATATAAACATTTCACTTGTAAAAGCGTCTGCCTTGCTCCAACTTCATAAAGCTGTTTTTTTTTTTACAAGAGAGGGAGTAGTTGTGGACTAAGAGGAGAGCAAGATCATAGAGAGGTCTGAATTTGTCATAATTAGTATATTACAGTGCAAATGTACTAGGGAGGACAAGTAATTTGTGGACGCTTGCTTGGAGAAGAGCTTGTTTGGTCCCTTGCAGAACTATGTTCAATGATTCGAACAGAGGTCAGTAACTTATTTGCATACAATACACAGATCTTGAGCACACCTAATAGTCCTGTCAATTGATCTCATGGTTTCTTCTATAAAACACATCTTCATTTAGTGTATAAAACACATCCACAGTCTACAAAGTTCAGGTGATACACGTTTCGCCCTTAAGTATTCTGGACTTACAAAACAGCAAAAGACACATATTAAAATATTGTTTAATAACATATATATAAAATGCTCACAAAAGTATAACAAAAATAAAAATGCTATATTACCAATTGATATAATTAACTAGAATAAATGAACCAAATAGGATTCTTTGACAGAGTGAGAAAACACCCAATTAAAGAACTTTCCATAAGTTATCAAACGGCTATATGCAATGAATATGGTTGTAGAATATTCATATATTTATCAAGTGTACTAGTACATCACCATCTGATGTCTCACTGATTTAGTGTGATTGTAAAATATCAAGTATGATTGCAAGCTTTATCAATATCATTAAAAAACTGTGCATGATAAAACAAACTGATACAGTGGCATTCATATGTTATTTACTGTAAAGATTGTAGCCTGTTTGTGCTTGCAGCTTCTTACCACAATGTATATAGCTTACTCACTAAGTTAAGGTAGCTGCAGATTGTCGCCAGTCATCTTTGTAAGCCAATCAACACTTGCAGGTACATCATTTTGAAGGTAGCATCTATATGGTGAGCTTTATGGTTGCAACTATGTAATTCTGTGATGTATGATGACATTGGCTGCTTCTTTTGAAACTTTGAGGACTTGGGACTGCTTCCTTGACTGATCCTTTGTGTGCCAAGGTAGCAAATTCAGGAGCAGCATTAGTATAGCAACACACCCACCCGACTCCATGTTTGCATGCGTATTCCTTGTCAGTACTCAGTTATTCCTTTATTTGAAAAAATTTGAGAATCTGCAGTCATGTTTAAAGTATAGGCAGCATACAAGTACATATAATACTTCACAGGCCATATTTGGAGTAGTCCTTGTCTGTAATGCAGTGCCAACTTTGTATAATGGATGGCCAAGGACAAAGAGAGGAGGAATGTGTAATTGAACGGCTGTCACCTGACTATAAGCAGCGTGTTAAAGCACATCCATAGTACAGGATAACTTTTTTTTAAACAGCATCCTTCTACGCTATGATGAGGAGAATGTTCTTTTTGGTAGCCCCACCAAAAAAAAAAATGAAAAAGTAGAAAATATATGCGTGTGATACTATGTGATCAAAGTCAGGAGGAAATCTATAAGACAGGTATGTTCAGCAGGTGAGCCAAATTGAAACAAATTGATAACCTAAACACAATTTTTGCTAGAAACACCAAGAGCATGTGCTCCTTACTTCTGCTGGCCTAGAGAAGTTACCGGGGCATAGTGGCAGTGCTAGGTGGGATTTCACAAAGTGCAGCTTCCCACGCGTTTAGATCATTCCACGAAGGCCTGTATTAAGGATACATGCCCACATTGTCTTCCCAAATATAAAAGAAGAATTGCAGGTCTGTATGGAGAGATTTTGCCACATAGGACAATTACCATGTTATTGGATGCGTTGATGACACTCATGCATCGAGTTGTGCTCCATCCAACACTGGATGCTTGTCCAGAAACTATAAAAGTCAGCATTCACTCAACATTCATGTGCTATGTAATTCATTGAGCATGACCACAGACCTCGTAGGATGATACCCTGATTGTGCCCATGAATCATGCATGGTCTGCCACTGTGCCCTGTACAACCAGTTGGCAAGAAAAGAGTATAAATATGTGTAACATTTAGTTAAGTTACAACACTGTATCCCCTGTATATATTTCCAAACAATCCATGCGTGTCTGATCTCAACATATATACATTAGTAGACAGTGTGTATGCCATTCCGCCATGGCTTCTAACATCCTACCTGTAGCCGCAGTCACCTAGCTTAGAGTACATTTGGTCTACCTAATTTCAGGTTCTAGTGTCTTAAGAAAAGCAGTTGACCTCTGCCCTACGTGCTTAAAAACCTACTGCATAAACATCTCTTCTTGCACAATATTGAACAACATTGCAAAACTAGGAGAGCCCTACACATGGAGCCAGACAATGACAACTATGAGGATGAAGATTTCACCAACAGGTCTAGTGATAACAAATGCTGCAGAGGGAAGAACACACAGAAGAGACATAACTATCAACCACTTCAAAGTAAAAGCCATGCACATTATACATATATAAGTGACATATGTATTCCTTTTGTATGTGTAGCAAAAGTATCTCTTTATCACAGGTGCACAAATGAAAGGTTAGCCAGACTTGGCTTGTAATTAATGATGGCACGACACCAGATAGGGCCTATATCTCCTGTTATCTCACTTTATATTATACCTATACTCTCACTTCGGCTATAACTCATACACTAGTTGACCATGTACTTACCTGTTGCAGCAGTATTGATTATTTACTTACCTGTTTTGTTGTGTTCTTCACCTATCCAGGTCTACTAACTTTGTTGTCCTGCTCCACCTAATCTGTTTTTACCAATTTCTGCTCAATACTCAGGCCAGTTGCTATCTTGTAAAGCACATTGACACTCTCACTTAGGATCATACTGCTGTATCAGAACTGAAAGAATAAAAAATTAAATTAAAACAAAATATATATTGAGTATTGGTAGTCTAACTCCCTCTGTCACCTCTTTCTTCTCCTTTCTCCTACACCCCTTTAAGCTGAAGTATCTGCACAAGCACCTTATTCCACTCTACTACGCTTCATGTTTGCAAAACAAGAGATGTATCAGCCACAGACCTACTGCTGAAGCATGATGTTTGCTCATTTTCTGTAGGCTCTGCCCCTTCCGTTGTCTAACCTGACATTTACAGCAGCTCCAAGTGATCTAATTCAGTTGCAACATCACCATCCCTTTTCTATTTGTAGATTCACAGTTCTGCAGAATTCAATTCAATTTTTTATTATTATGATTTGGAGCTCCTAAGAGTTCCACATAAAAAGATATACAAAAAATACTCTGGTTTTACAAATCATCCAGAGCTATAATAACAGTACATATAAAGCCATAAATTTGTCAATTTTGTCGAGCAATACGAGATACTAGCAGCTTGCTACAACTAAATGTGCAAGCACGCAGATGTTGAACCAATTTCACCGTTGTGGTGGAAAACTCATATATCAGTTTAGGTCAAACTGTATCCTTAACTACTGTAAAAAGTTTTAACTTCGTTGTACAGCATCTTAAAATTCTATACATAATATAATACATCGTATATTCAGAGACCTAACGGTTACAGTTTTCATTGTACATACTAAATACATAAATGCGCACAAGATAATTTAAAGTGCAAATACGAAAACATCCTGCAACAATTTCTTTTAAAATTAATAATAAATCGAGCTCAGATGGACCCCAGGGGAAAAATACAAGCAGTAGCATAAAAGATGCACAATGTATTCATTATGCAATACAGTTTACATAGCAGCATACATGATATCAAAAGTGTGAGTGCGTAAGTGCTATGCCAATTCCATCCATCCTTTGATCGTTTATGGAGCCAACTAACTGGTAAGATGTAATTCAGATTATACCATGACATCATCAAATGTATAGTACGAGGACCCTGCCAATCTAATTATAATATGCAGTGAATGTTGTCCACCAAGGGCCCTCTTCGGCATACCACACCCTACTTCTTCACATTAGTTCTTATCTAAAATATATTTAAAAATTGTTTAAAAAAGATATAAATTTTAAAACACACTTTTTCATAGTGGGGGGGGCAAAATGAAGTTTTTTGGCCTCCTCGGCTGTGGCGATGTTATATTTTAAATACACTGGCCTCAGCAAACGACGTCGTAATGGATGTAATAGAGGACAGACAAATAAGACATGATTTAAAACCTGTACCCAGCTTCCACATAGATGGCAAAGTCTGTCCTGCCTGGCTAAGCCTGGCTCATGTTATAATTCGTAGGGGCAGCTGACTCATCCTCAACAATAGGATAGTTCTGCGCACTCCGTGCGGGAGATTCCATACAACATACGGTTGAGGTTGTTTATAAATACTACTCCCAGCTATTATATCATTACCGGAATGACCCAAGCACAAAGCAGTATCTCTTTTACGACTGACTTCATAAATGGTCTTGTTAATTAGCGTTTTCAAAGCCTGTTTTGGTAAAGAGCATACGCTACTATGCCCAATGTCAAATAAAAGTGCAGCTTCCACATGATTCCTAAAAACAACGCTTTCCCCCTTCAGGCTTGCAAATATTTCCTACCTTTACGCTGCCCGTAAAGGGTTTTCAGTGCTGCTCAGGAAGGCAATACTCCATCTCAAACATGCAGCCATTGCGAACACATAGGTCCAGAGGAGCCCGAATTCAAGCCTGATCACCGCTATGGGGGCTGCTCTATTCAAATTACAGATCTGACCCCAAATATGTTCCTCAACCTTCTCAAAATAAACCCACTGCTTTTCGTCCACTAGTTCACAAGCGTAACCCAGTGCTGGCAGGATTTATATACCGATAAAACATGTACAAAGTGTCTTTGTCCGCAACATTTGTAGAATCTACCAATTGCGCATGCCTGTGATATTGCCTTACTTCGGCATTGGTCAATATGATCACTACTCGAACATCTGCTTGTAAAAAGTCTTCCCAGGTATGGGTACAATTTCACAACATCAATTTTGCCTTTCCCCAGGAACCAGTGCATATTTTTCCTGACTCTACACCCCCTATATCTAAAAATCATAATTTTACTTTTTGCTATATTTATTTTAAAAAAATTATCATCAGCATAGCGTGCCAACTCATTAGGGCACCTTTGAAGTCCTATCGGGGTTAGATCCATCAGGATGACATCATACGCATAAAGCAGACAACTCAGTTTCATTGTTCCTAATTTTGGGGGGTCCCCTTTACACAGCCCCACCCTACTCGGCAAGTCATTGATATAGAGAGAGAAAAGTAGAAGGGCTGACAGGCACCCTTGATTCAGCCCACTACGAGTCTCTACTTTATTCAACAGGCCCTGATTACCCCCCATCAAAGCCTGAGTCCAAGTTGAGTAGTGCAGTGCTATAATCAGTCTTAGCAAATACATAGGGATCCCCATTGCATCAAACTTCCTCCACAGCGTCCCCCGTTCTACCAGGTCGAAAGCCATGGAGAAATCTATAAAGGCAGTATACAGGGCCATTCCCTTACTCATTGGGTATTTTTCAATCAGGGTTTGCAAAGCGGTAATATTATCTAATGTGCCGCTATCCTTATGAAACCCTGCTTGCTCGGCCGGGATCAGATTATTTCCAAAAGCCCAATCCTGAAGATGGAGAAGGATACTTTTAGCTAACAATTTTTCGGTTGCGTCTAACAGTGCGATTTGCCTAAAGCTTGCATGGACGTTCTAGGACCCTTTTTATATAATGGAACCTCAATACTTCCTGTCCAAGAATATGGAATAATCCCATATGTATAGCAATAAGAAAATACCGGGCAAAGGAATTGAACCCATGCAGAGGTATCTTGTTTGATTACGGCTATTGGAAAATCATCAGGGCCCATCACACCTGAATACCTTGCCCCTTTAATGAAGCTCTCTATTTCTTTACAAGAAGGGGAGCAGAACAAAATTCCACTGGCAGAAGCCAGCTGATCAACAGACCTCCCAAACCCCTGTAGTCTACCTAGTTGATGTCTCCGCTTCCAGTTGTGGATTTGTGTTTCATCTTCTCGCGAGACAGATAAAACTGCCACAGCCTATGTCAACGTCTCTGATTCTGTGGCCATAGATCGCTGCCATTGATTCACTGACCTGAAACCCTCCTTTATGGTTTTTTGTAAGCCACAAACTTTCTTGCCAATGGCCTTCATTGACTTCAAACTTCTTGGTTTGCACATCAGTTGTAGAAACCTTCAAATTACATAATTCTGTGAGTAATGGAATTTTTCCTTCTTCGTCTGTGACACCTCTGATGCCAGTTCTCATTTGTCTTATGTGCCTCATGTGCTGCAGATGTGACCTCAATGTAGCTTTACATATTGCAGGTTGTAGTTAATATTGTGTTTGTGGTGTTTTGGGCCTGCACATCAATCCTCTTGATGGGGGTCCAGTAGGTTCTTCTGGTGGTCTTGTTGAGCGCGTTGCAGCTCCGCGATCTCCCATATCGCTTATCTCTTTTTTCATGGTCCATCCCACCCTCCTCTTCCTCGTGTTCTGATGTGACCTCTGTTGAAAAATACAGTGCTATGTTTTAAATAAACATTGCAAGATGTGATGATGACACCACACAAGATTTGCAGGCCAGTGTTGAAGGGTTCTTTGAGTTTAATATGGAATCTGCCTCTATCAGTATGGTTCAGGGTAAGTCTTCTTGAGAGGGAAGATCAGTAATTTATCTTGAGCTAAGGCAAACAATGAGAAAGATGAACTCTATCATTTAGAGAAGGGGATTACTGATAAAACCCAGATTTAGAGGTGCGCATGAGGCACACTTTAAAATTTGATCTGGAGTAATACGTAAATGCCTTGAAGTCAGGCGGTAATGTCACTTTGAGTAGGGCCACAAGTGGCCTGGAAAAATAAACTTGAGTTTGGTAAGAATTATATTAGGGTATATTTAACAAATATATCATCTACGTATCAGAACCTAATTAAAACTAATATCTATGGGCTGTGGAGAACACAATTTTCCGTATGGAGGATTGAAGACACCGACTAATCTAGTATTCAAACAGGCTGCCAAAAGGGCAACAGCGCAAGAGAAAGGACAGGAATGTGCTATATTGCCTTAAATACTGCACATTCCTGCCCTTTCCCTCTTTCACAGTACAGCACAGCAAGGTGACTTACTGCACTATACTGCGTGACTTCCTCATAAATGAGGCCCTAAGTCCGAAGTTAAAACTTCCAACAGGAATGGAGTGCAGGTTTCTGTATCCAACCCACACTCCACTGTGGTTTGCCTTAACTTGAGTCTAAGGACTGGTCAAGTGAAACCAGATACCGTTGTCAGCTCTTATCTATTTTTGGTGCTGTATTTACATTTAAACTTTTGAAAGTTATAACCCTGGTTTTCCTCATTGGATTTTTGTTGTGCTTGTGTCCTTATACTTATTAAAATATACTCTATTGTTCTAAATTGGTTTGGGACTTTACTTGTGTTGTGCATAAACACTTTACACATTGCCTCTAAGTTAAGCCTGTCTGCTCTGTGCCATAGCTATCAGGGTGTTGATTATTTAGTGACTTTAATGGTTCACCCTGACATGGGTTGCGTTTATTTCTTGAGGTGGGTGCTCACCTCCTTCAAGTAATATCACAATTTCTTACAAGTTCATGATCAAATAAACTGAAGAGGGGCAATAGTTCTAACTAAAACTTTAGCATATTTTTGGTCCTTGTAGGAGGACCACATTTTGCTTATTCGAGCTTGAGCCTACCTGTGTTCATCTTGTCTGAAATATGACAGTGTTTTAGCCACTGCTGAAAACTATGAAAAATCTGCTTATTGACTAATGGCATATAGTTTGATTTTTTGTTATCTACATGTGTTTGAAACAGCAGCCCGCTGGCCCAAGAAATTTCATAAAAAATGTATGTAGACAATAAACTGAACTGGAGAATAGAATATCTTACATACAACTCCCACAGAAGAATAATGAGGTGATTATAGTCTAGTTTCCTCTTACTGGAGGAAGGAATGCAAATGGGACCTTTTTAAAGATAGCTCACATTCACAAGTACAGTAGACAAATGATGTGAAAACACGAAGCCATCATTCACATTATAAAGTACTGCACACAAATCAGTCCCAGATGGCAAGGAATAAATCCAATCATCTGCTGCAGTAAATACACTGCCCAATATTATTAAAAAATAAATGTGCAGGTATATAGAACCATAGTAAATGTTGGAAAAAAAGATTAAGAACAGAATGCTTACATCATAACTAAATATGATTATTTTTATAAACAAAATACATCACTCTTTAGCAGAGCTAGATCTGTGAAAATATTATAATAAGCAACAAATTTATTCTAATATATCAAATTATAAGAAAGTTAAACTGCCGTAGTTATAAAATCTTCTTCCGGCCCTATGTACTACAGCTGTAGGAAAAATTTCAAATCACCATCTCAGTTTGCTCAATGTAATTTCTAAAGCATGAGAATCTAATCTTAAAAGACTAAGGGCATGATGTATGAAATTTCCATTCTCAAATATTGGCTCCAAATTTGCTAATGGAAAGGAATATGTCAAAATGATCTATGTACTTCTAGGTAGAGGTGGGAGGTAAACTCCGCTCCTTTGATGGAGTTCACAGAGTTTTGCCCACTCCACGCTCCGCTTGGAGCGCAGAGTTTGGCAAAAACTCTGCCAACCGCAGCATGACGGAGTTTTTCTTGTGTGCGACTCAGCAGCGTTAAGTTGGAGAGCAAGAAAAAATGAGCTCTAGACCCTCTCCCGGCAAGTTTGCTCAACGTGGGTGGTCGCAGCAGGTCGCTACCGCTCGTGTTGACAAAGTTCACGTTGAGAAAGCTCCCACTCATGTAGAACATCTACTCGAGTAACAGAATGAAGCAGCGCCTTCCGGAGTGTCGCATGGTGCCATATGTTCTGATTTTATAGCACGGGTCAAGCTTATGGCGCTAAAAATCAGCTCGAGCAGCACAACGGACTGGAATTCCGCTGCTTGCAGAACTCCACGGAATCTTGAGAAGTTTTTAAGTAACTCTGCGTAAATCCGCGGAGTAAAACTTCACTAGTATCGCCAACCCCTGGTACTAGGTTGATTAAAAAAATTCTGAATCGTACTGGGTTGCAATTACCTCAAAAATATTCTTGAGGTAGATTGTAAATTGCAACTCAGTGCAATTAGATACCATCTGAGGGATGGTATCTTGCTGGGGTCAGCAGACTGCCATATCTGTGATCACATTTTAAGTGAAGTACTTTTTTTTAGTGTATTCCTTTTTCCTTCAAGGAAACAAGGCTGCATTTAAAAGAAACAATTTTTGGTTATTTGTTTGAGAGTTTTCAGGGGTCCCTGGTCCACTGCCAACTCTCAACAAACTTGTTTTACATTCACAAAGGCAAAGGGATCCCAATGGCACCTCTTCCCATTTATGAATGGGTGAACACCTCCTTTAAAGTGTTGGTAAAATATCAATTTGTTCGTCCAGATTTGGTAATAAAAAATTGATGTATACCTTTTGGACCTGGCCCTCTTTGCAGGATCACCCCAAGCTGTTTGCCTTCATTCATCCTGTTTGCTGAATTCATTTTTGTTGGCTTTAGGACTCTTTTCACTTTACCACTGCTAACCAGTGCTAAATTACTTGTGCTCTCTTGCTAAAACATTGTAAAATTGGCATACACCTAATTGGCGCATTCAATTTACTTGTAAGTCCCTCATAAATGGTACTAAATGTACCCAGGGTGTGGAAAGCTGGCTCTCTACATAGTGTAATAAAAAGAAGTACACTGTGCAGAAACTCAAGAGAATCTCTAAATGATACACAGAGGTAAAAGCAGATTCTTCTGCTCTTTTTGTGGTAGTGTGGGTGAGTAGTTAGGCTTATCAGAGAGTAGTGCTAAGCTTTTGTTGTACTCCCAGAGGCAATAAATGACACACACACTCAAGAATAAATCTGAGATCAATTTGTAAAAATGAAGTCGATTTTTCTGTTATTTTTAAGTTCATGAGCACAGTTCTAAGGTAGTTATTTTTGGAGTTACAATTTTTCAAAGTTCGGAAAATATATCACTTTTATGCTCAATTACACACCATAGAAATCAATGGGGAAAAAGAGAAAAATGCATATAAAATCAGGCAATGCTATCACAAAGTTCGCCTTCTCTGTTTAGATCAATGTCTGGACCAGGTCCAAAGATCCAGCAGGAGAAATTCGGGAGCAACCCAGATCGGGCGGGAGCAGAGTGCTGAGGGTCTTGGAAACTGGCACGCAAAGACGAAGTGGGCCAGTTGAAAATTCACTGCACAGGTGGACTTACAGGTAAGTCCGGTGGCTCTCCTTTGAGGAAGGAGGTTACAGGGGCCTGGGGATCATTGGAGTAGAGCTGGTTAGTCGGTGCAGGGGCCGATGGGGCCAGGTGCACAGTAAACAGGTCAGCTAGGCGTAATGCGTCTTCAGGGTCCTTGCGGTCAGAAGCAGTCAACTCGGAGAGGCGATCTCGGGGCAGCTGGGCCACTCAGGAAGTGGATCTTGGGAATTTCAATGTCACTCGACGGGTGCTTGCTTCTGGTGCTTTAGGATTCTGGAGCAGACTCTTCTTCTTGTTTTTTGCCATTTGGGGTCCGGTACCACAGGTATTGGTACGCCGCGACTCCGGCCAAAAGTGAAGAAGTGAGCTTGGCCTCCCCCCTCTCTGGATGTTCCTGAGTTGTATTTCAAAGGCGGTATTGCCTTTGAAGCTTCCTGCCCGGGAAGGCCATCCTGTTCTGGAGGAGGTGTGAAACACCCCCGCCCAGAGAAGGAATTGTTTCTGTCCTCTGAGAGCACTGGCTCTCACCCCATGAGGTCAGAAACATGTCTGGTGGTGGCAGACTTATGAAAAACGGGCAGAAACGGCACAAGAGTTAGGTTTCAAGGAAACCTCTAAAAGGGTCTCCTGTGTGAATTTATTGATAAATTCAACACTGGCTTCAGTGAGTATTTATTAAGGCAAGATGTTTGGTACCAAACATCTTAGGAATCAATGAAGCCATTATGGAGCTAGGAAACTCGTGTTGACAAGTATCCAGCCCATGTAATCTTTATGGCTTCCCTGTTCTCTTAGAACATCACAGAATGGACTGGCCATTGTAAGGCATATCTGCTCATGCTGATATGCACACACATAGGATATAGTGCACCCTACCTTAGGGCTAAAGGCCTGCAGTAAGGGTGACTTACCTATATCTTATGCAGTGGGTGGGTGGCATGGCACACAGGGCTTTGTGCCATGTCGACTCTTCGGATTTTCCTGCACCAAGACACTCAGTCTGCAATGGAAACGTGCTTAGCCTAGGTGAAGGGGTCCTGGGGAGGAACAACCAGTTGTGCAGCCCCAGAGGACCTGCTTCAGTACCCATGCCTTAACTACCAGGGTACCACTTACTAGGGACTTACAGGGATAGCTGACGTTGTGCCAAATGTGGTACAGTGTTTTGGAAAAGAGATCTGGCACTGGGAACCTGGTTATCAGGGACCCAGTGCGCTTACAGTTTGAAATTACATCAGGTATAAGGTAAAAAGTGGCCTGCAGCACTCTCTGTGCCTACTAATAAACCTTTTGCCCTTGACTTTCTGAGTGATGGCCCTTTACCCAACAGGGAAACTTTCAGACCTTGGTCTGTGGTCCAAATTCAATCAGCTAAAAATATTGGTGATCTTCTCTCCTGTTGAACGTGTTGTTGAACAACTTGTGGGAATCATGCTCCACCTTTCTAGTCCAAATCTGGACATGGATGTAATTTAGTAGCTGTAGCTAGTCCTAAGATATTCCTGACCTCTTTGAAGTGCCCTCTCACCTACACTCTCCTCTGTCAAAGGGACAGTCTGCCACAGCAGGAGCAGTTCTAATTCTGATTGATACACAACACAGGGCAAAGGAGTAGCCAAGGATGACACCTGGCTGACAGCCTTCAATGAATTATGCCTCAAAAAGGTTCAAAGGCCTAAGCCTTCCTCTCTATCATGATTCCATGGTCCTTCAGTGCAAACATTATCAAACCCACCATCTTGCTTTGAAACGAGCCCAGACCTCATTGAACAGTAACTCTTCCTGAAATCAAAGAGACCTTTAATGTGCACAGATGGTGCTATGCTCCCTTTCTTGGAGTGTGTGTGCCCTCAAGAATGTCAGCAATCTATTTCACAGTCAGGGGGTTAAGGAATTCGCCTATACTAGCCTGTCAATGCCCTGGACTTCCAAAATATGTTCACAGGCCTCAATGTTATGTATGATACAGAGGTAGACCTACGTCCAGTGCTTAATTTGAATCGGTGGTGGTCGGTGGGGGCTACCACCACCCATTTTTGGGGACCGGTTCTTATTTTTCTGAATCAGACATTTAGTGAGCGGAAGAAAAGGAAAAACATAGAAAATGGATAGATGTAGAATGAGAAACACAGAAAATATTGTCATAAAGAGAGATGGAAAGAAACTGAAAGAGTGAGATAAAGGGGCAGGAAGTGTCTGTTAATGGATTAACGAGTTATGATTTTGAATAAAGACAACGCAGCCTTGCTATTTGGCATGCCATCATTTAATTGTTTCAGCTGTGGCCTTCTGAGCAGGGCCTTGGGCACCGGCCCTCATTCTTTTACAAATCAAGCACTATCTACATCCCAGCCAGCGCACGCAAGTATCAGGCGTTGCCTAGCACTACACATTTACTAAGTAGGAAAAGGGTGAGTTCAGTACCCAACAGTGGTATTTTAAATGAGTTGACTGATGGGCACCACTTTAGAGGCAGAGGTAGAAAGGCCTGTTCATTCTACTGATTCTTGCTAAACACAAAACGGTTATGATGACACCACCGCGCTTGTGTCACTCAACTCCTGGCAAGGGCAGTAGCTTTCTAAAACTATGAAGGTAGTGCTTGGTATGCCCCTCCCAGTCTGCCAAGACTGCAGTACCATGACACAGCCTAGGTCATGGTGCGCATGTGTTCTCCCATGACGAAAAATCAGTATCAGGGATCCAGATATCCATACGTTTGGGGCATTGAGGGCAGGGGTGCACGTGCACCACCATGCATGGGACTTTTCAGCATCACCCACTCTGTATTTATTGATCATTGCATTTGCATGGGTAGATAAAGACAAGGGTTTTGGGGAAGGTTACACAGCTGCAGGTTTATAACCGAACAATAGCAGCAAACATTCAGTTAAAATGTCACTTGTTGAGCACACCTTGTTGTATAATATCTAGGTGTCAAGCAATTGCCTGTTAGATTGTAATGTACCCCACACTAAGAGATATCAGTTTTAGTCTTCTCTCATTCTTCTCGTGCCAAGATGGTTACCAGTACTCATTCAACCTGGGATGCGATTACAGCAAAAGAAAACATAAATATTTAACATAAATTCTTACTAATGCTTCTTCATCAATAAATATGTTTAAAGGTGCGCTCAGCCGCGGCCCGTGCAGGTAAGAGTGGTGGACCGGTGGGGCCTAGTGGGGGGGTGGGATTTAGACGGACGATGACGAGGTAAAATTAAATAAATCATTATTTTTCCCTCGTCATCGTCCGTCGAAATCTCCACCCGGCCCCACCGCCCCACTCCTCTTACCTGTACAGGCCGCGGCTGGGTACGTTTATGTCTTTTACAAACCTTTACCATACAGTGTTCAAGCATTTGAATCAATCTCTTCTCTGTTTTGGTCACAAGTTGCAGTGTTGTTCTTTCAAACAAGTGTTCAGTTCTCAAACAACTCTTATTCGCAAGAGTTCAAATGGAAAGTTCCCGTGTTTAATCACTTTTTTTCAGAATTTCAGCAGCTGTCCATGCAGGTAATCGAGGTGGGGCGGAGAGGGTCTGGGGGATGTCGACATACAATGGAATAGGAAGTATTCATTTATTTAATTTTCCCTATTCCGTCATCTGTCGACTTCCCCCATCCCGCCCCGCCCCACTGCACTTACTGGCACAGACCCCCACTGCAAAACTTAGAAAGTTTACATTAACATTAGTCCCCTGTGTCCCTGAAGCCTCCTATTTACAATTCTTCTGTTCTTTTCTGAGCTGCCAAGATAATATAACTTGTTTCATGCAAAGAAGACCCCTCCTCCACTAACAGAAAAACACGCAAAGGCCCCTTGCAGTGTTTCGCAGGCGATTTCAGAGTTTCGCTCATTTAATTTTAAATGTACATAAAATATATTTGTTACATAGTTGTTTTACAAAGTTCCACGATCATCTTCTTTTTTCTAAAGTGCAAGTTTTTCTCCTTCCCGTATCCAAAAACTACCCTCCTACTGTCGCCTCGAGACCTTCATTCCATGAAGTCTTCCTATAACAACAAAATGGCTGTGATTAATGTGATGGAGCAAGGTTTCAAAATTGAAACTTGCTTGTATGCAATCTTCCTCATAGTATTAATATATTAAAATTTGTACTGTCAATACTAATCCTTGCATTCACAAACACGAAAGGGATAGACGCTTGCCTATGTGTTTTACTAATGAATAACGCTTGTCCATAAACCAAGATGGCCGCTAAAAGCGCGGGACTTTATTGCGCATGTCACAACCTGATCACATGGTGTGACGTCTTTCTTTGCTTGGTGGGAAACTTCTGCTTCTGCGCAGTGTGTATTAAAATGGCCGCTAAATGTTTTCACATGCTTAAGCTTGCTCTTATGTCATTATTAAATTGTCGTTTTCTTAACGCTACTAATGCAGGATAGTATTATGATTAAATGGGAATAGAGTTAGGGAAAGTGGGTATACAGTGAAACTTTGTATTTGTGATTTTAATATTTTCTTCTTGCACTTTTAGTAATTCGTAAACTTGGGCCTGGGTTGGTGTCTTGAAACTCGAGAGACAGAGGGTTCTGCGCATGTGTCCTGTATGCCTGCCAAGTGAAGTCAACTTGGACGTCTCCCAAGGCCACGACCTATTGGCCGAAGATGATGTACCCAATGTTTCCGGCGGAACAATTTGTTACTTTTCTCCTGTAAAATATATAACATTTGTCATGAGACGGGTGGGAAATAAAGCGAATGTATTAATTTGAAGGGGAGGGAACGTAAAGACAATAGGCTTTACAATTTAGGCCAAAACGATATGGTGCGAGAATCCACCCCTGTCCCTGTCCAATCAGAAGTAGTGGTCCCATATTTTAGCAACATTAAGGGGAGGTATATGGCGTAGAAGGGTATAATAGATATAGAATTAGCTAATTAGTTAGCACAGGAGAGCGGAGATGCTGACAGAAGAGCTCCAGACTGCCCAGCTGATCGGTTGCTGACTGAATTCCTGTCCGGAAGAGGTCCTGAGGAGGGGCGGCGGAGTCCATTAGACGGGAGAATCGAGAGAAGTCGAGTATCAGAGAGGGAACGGCGCAGGCGTCATTGTAGAGAGGTCACCGGTCCTGTCCTGATCCTGGAAGAAGTCTTTACTCTTCATCCTTCCTGGGTCCTATCTTTTCCAACTCCTTGGCTAAGGGGCTTGGTTCTCGCATTTTAGGTAATTATACTGCAACCTTTAGTTGTGCTGCTGTTTCTATCTTCTCCTCTTCCTTAAACACCGTCATTTATTAGCAAAATCATTTCTATGCTTTTTCTTGGGTATTTTCAATCAAGTACCGTGTTTTCTGTATTTTACTCTGCCAAAACTTTAGATAAACATTTTAAAAACTTCCTGACTCAGTGGTTATTTCAGGAATATGTACTATAATGAATGTCACTCATTTTAAACTTCCCAATTAGCAAAGGATCCATTGGTAAGTTATTACTCTTCAATCAGAAGGTAATTGGTAGCAGGGATTTTGATAAAAGAGTACATCTGACACCCAGCGTAAGTATTAGTGTAGTGTGAATGTATGGGCCCAAGTGAGTATATGGTGTATGAATGTTGTTGGCTAATATTGCGCTGGATCAGTTTTCTGGTAAGCAGAGGACGGTTGTTGTTACTCTTTGTTAATTGGGTAATGAGAATTTTATTTGTATTTTTATGAACTAACATCCGCTTAAATTTTGAGTTTTTGTTATATGTTGTCCAGAATACCCCGGGGTAGGGAAAAAGAATAGTGGGTGGCAAGTGGAAGCCATACTGCAGTGAGGTTATCTGTCAGGCAGAAATAGTACTGAGAAGTTAAGCAGGACTTCAAGTACTCGTTAGGGACTCTATGCGTGTGAGTAATAGCAAAAAGGGTACGCTGATAAAAATTTGATGTTATATCACCTAGTAAGGGTAACATTGGAGAAGTAACAGGTACTTCTGGAGCTTGTGTGAAGAGTAGACGGAAGTGTTTTACTCGTAGTGTATGTATTAGTAAACGGAAAGGTTTTACTAAAGTGTGGAAGAAACTATCTTTTTCGAAATTAGTGGAAACTGGCACGATAGCGAATGTTTTATGTTGTTACTGAAATTTAATTAAGATTTATAGAGAAAATAAGTTTGCGTACATTTTTGTAAAGGGAGGGTCAGTTGCCGGAGAGGGAACTGACGTCACAAAACGCCGCGCTGTGGTAGGTTGAAACAGCGGGTGTGGAGAGACACTTGTAAAGGAGGGGTCAGTAGTCAGGAGTAGTACTGACGTCACAGGTGCCGCGCTGGGATTGGTTAAACCAGCAAGGACAGAAAAGAGCAGATTGTAAAGGAGGGGTTGACAGAGAAACGTCACCAAAAAAAGGCCGCGCAAGGATTGGTCTGGAAATAAAAGATAGCAGACATTTGATTGGTCGAAAATATAGAAGCAAAATTCTTAGTGGATAAGGATTGCATGTTAAAACGCGATCCGACTTTAACAGGAACTCGTCCGGATAGGAGATTCCTAGGTTTTGCAGAATATAATTTTGTACACAGAAGATTAGATAGAATGTACGGAGAAAAGAGAAAAATGTCATTCTTACAAAAGATTAAGAATTATTTTAAAAAGGACAAACCAATCAAAACTAGAGAAGGAATTATTATTCCACCAGCTAAAACGCCAGCATCATTTATGATGATGGAGAGAGGTTATCATACCTGTGTATGGATGGAAAATTGGATAGAATACACCAAAAATGATGGAGTATTAGCATTTCCCCAGAATGGCACGTTCAATGGGCGAATTCTTCAGAATTTGAGATTGAGGATGAATGACTTAGAACCCAGACCTAGATTAACCCAGTACGAAGCTCTAGAAGAATGGGAAACCGAGGCATTTGAGCGGGATAGATCTAGAAGTAATAGGAGTTATCCAGGATTTTACCCCAGATATTTACGTGAGTCGAGAGAGGTCAGATGAAACAATGGAGAAGGACAATGATTACAGAGGGACTGTATCCATTATTCACAGAAGGAGAGAAATCAGGAGGGAAATGTACGGAAAAGACAAAACATTTAATGAGAAATGAGGATTCAGAAGACGAATTTATGGAAGAAATGTTAAGAAATCCCCCACCATATCAGGAAGGGACAAGTGGATGCCCTCCTAGTGCACCACCACAAACTCCCATGGTACCAAAGGTAATGCATGAGTTCACCCCGACTAGAATACTTCATGACAAAGAAAAAGAAGCCCTAGAAAAGACCAGAACAGAATTAATACAGAAAATAACTCAGATAAAAGTACATCCTGATTCGTTGACCATACCAGTAACAATTGGTCCAGTAGTTCCATTATATGGTACTCAGGGAAATTGTCCTCAACCCATACTTGCACCTACTCCTGTGAGTAATCCCAGACCTGAAGCTCCAGTTATAATTGAGGATCAATTTAGTGACTGTGAATCCACAATATCACTTATGGATTTGCCTATTCGAGGTTCTGTAAATAGTACTCCAAGAAAAGATGTGCCTGGAGGTTCAAAAGATGTAAGTTTAGTAACTTCATCAGGAGCAAAAAGTGCTACCATAGTAACACCTGAAGATCTAGAAAGATGGGTACAAGGGTCAGTTAAACAGTGCACACCTCCAAAAGTACTGGATATCCATAAATTGAAAGTTGAATTAGAAGAAATAATAGCAGGAAATGTAGGAGTAGAACGCTTGAATACCTATGATGAAGAAGAATTATTATTCTTGTGCAGGAGTATCACTAGAAATGTAAAGATATTCCATGAAAAATTGTCCAACTTAGCATTACAGATGGGAATCGAAATAGGGAGATCAAAAGTATTACAGAAACCCTATAGAGCAGAATTTGCAGACAAAGATTTAGAAAATATGAATGCATCTGGAAGAAGACTACAAATAAGAGAATTAATGTTAGTTTTACAAAAATGGGGAGATCTAGATAAATGGAGATCTAGATGGGCCAAGAAAAAGGAAGAAGCACGAACAAGTAGAACAGCATCAGAATATGTGATGAAGGAAGCAGGAAAAGCAGACCAGATGTATCCAATGCGAGAAGTTGCGGGAGGAGGATATGTACATGTCCCATGGAGCAGACAGGATATTTTATCATTTACGAATGATTTTCCAAAGCTGAGAGAAAAACCAATTGAATGGTACAAGCAGGTTGAAAGGTTTGTGAAAGTGTCAAAGGTATTGTTGAAGGATTTAGATGGTTTGTTTGACATAGTGGTACCTGCCGATTTATGGACAGATTGTAAGATCACAGTCGATTGGCCTAGTGATAAATATCCTAGAGATCCGAAAACAGGTGCCCCGTCAAATGATGTGATGAAAAAGTATCAACAGGTGATAACATACCTGAAAGGGAAAATACCCCCGAAAGAAACAGATTGGGTGAAAATAGATCGAACAACCCAAGAAGCCAGTGAAACAGTACATTCCTATTATGAGCGTTTATTGCAAGTATTTAAACAGTATAGTGGATTCGAGGACATTGGAGACAAAAACATGAGTCAGTTTGTGTATCGATTTGTTTACGGTCTGAAGCCAGAGATTTGCCAGATGATTAAACAACATATGCTGTGTTGGCAGGGAAAGCCCATAGATGAGATTCTGAAGTATGCAAAATATTGTGGAGACGATATTGAGGATAGACACAAGAAATTGCAGGAAAAAGTGATGTGGGCTCAGGTGAAAATGGCAGAGAAGCAGGGAATTAATTTGGAAAATCCGAGTGAAAATCCAGGAAAAGATTCTGGAACGAGTGGTGATACGGGAAATGGTGGAAAATTTAGAGGACGAATGAGTAGAGAAGAAGCTAAAAAGAAATTTCCTTGTCATGGATGCGGAAAATTGGGGCATTGGAAGGATGAATGTAAAAAGATTCGGAATAATAATGGCCCAAATCAAAACTTAAATCCACAGACGCAGAATGACTCACAACAGGGTGTAAATCACCAGAGTCAATTACCACCTCCACCTGTTCAGGGTAATGTAAGCAGAGCAAAACATGGTACAGACATTGGATACCCAGGAGGGAGTGGTAAGAATGATTATATGACATCACAATTTCTTTTGCAGGACAATTATTGTAAATTCGACTCATGACGGTGCCTAGGAGAGGGGAAGAAGGAGTGCATACTTGGCGCATCCTTACAGGTAGATCAGTCTGGTCCATATGTTGAAGGAAATGTGAAAGGTAATGATATTACTTTCCTTTTGGACACTGGTGCTACCAGGTCTACTGTGAGATCAGCAGACATCCCAGACCTTCCTCTCTCTGGTGAAGATATCCAAGTAGTAGGGGTAGCTAATCAAAGAATTAGAACACCTCTTACAGAACCAATGGAAGTCAAAATAGGAAACTTCAGAGAAATGCACCAATTTGTAGTGTGCGATTCTAGCCCAGTAAATTTATTAGGTAGGGATTTATTGTGCAAAATGAACTGTACAATTTTCTGCACGCCGGATGGTGTGGCAGTTCAGACACCAGATGAGGACCATGTTTATAAAATTATGGTTGCAAAACAAGGTACAGAAATAGATGAAATGTTTTCGCTGATAACAAAAGATGAGTTGCCAGAAGAATTAAAAGGTACAGTAAACTCAATAGTATGGGATTTCACCGGAAAAGAAGTAGGACTTATGGCAAAAATAGATCCAGTTCAAATTACAGTAAAAGAAGGTGCAATTTTCCCAAATACTAAACAATACAAAATGAGTGCAGAAGTAAAAGCAGGAGTCATTGAAGAAATCAATCGAATGGTAAAACAAAACATCCTAAAAGAAGTAATGAGTAGCCCATGTAATTCACCAATCATGGGACTAAAGAAACCTAGTGGAAAATATAGGATTGTTCAGGACCTGAGGAAAATAAATAAAATTGTAGAACCATGTTGTCCCATAGTACCAAATCCTGCAGTAATTCTATACCAGATCCCTTGGAATGCAGGATGGTTCACAGTAATTGATTTGTGTCAAGCATTCTTTTCAATACCATTGCATCCAGACAGCCAGTATCTTTTCTCATTTAAATTTGAGAACAAAGTCTATGTGTGGAACCGTGTTCCTCAGGGGTACACAGAAAGTCCTTCAATTTTCAATCAGATACTGAAAAAGTGCCTTGAAAAACTAGTGATGCCAGGAAGCTCAGTTTTAGTTCAATATATCGACGACTTGTTAGTAGCTTCAACCACCAGAGAAGACTGTGTTGTTGATTCCATAGCATTATTAAATCTTTTGGCTGAGGAAGGGCATAAAGTCTCACCTGAAAAGTTACAGTTTTGCAGGACAGCTGTTAAATATCTGGGACACCAAATTGAGAGGGGAAAAAGAAGAGTAACCTCTGAAAGAGTAGAATTAATAAAGAGAATGCAAATGCCTGTAACTCAAAGACAAGTGAGAATGTTCCTAGGAATAGTAGGATACTGTCGACAATGGATACCAAATTTTTCCATGTTGGCTAAACCCTTAATTAACATGACGAAAAAGAAAGCAAAGGACCCTGTTGAATGGGAGGATGAAAGTGTAGAAGCTTTTG
The DNA here is from genome assembly GCA_963921515.1 of Calotriton arnoldi. Taxonomy (NCBI): domain Eukaryota; kingdom Metazoa; phylum Chordata; class Amphibia; order Caudata; family Salamandridae; genus Calotriton; species Calotriton arnoldi. The sequence continues at coordinate 624,476 of CAWUFW010003333.1, forward strand.
TAAAATTGAGAAACGCACTTTGTTCAGCACCTGCCTTAGGCATGCCTGATTATAAAAGAGAATTCGCATTATTCTGTCAAGAGAGAGAAAATTGTGCACTTTCTGTCCTAACTCAGAGACATGGACTAGACAGACGTCCTATAGCATATTTTTCTGCTACATTGGACCCAGTAGCAGCCGCGTTGCCAGGATGCTTAAAAGCAGTAGCAGCGACGTGTTTGAGCATTGAACAAAGCGAGTCAATTGTGATGGGACATCCTGTAAAAGTGTATGTTCCACATGCAGTTGTCATTCTGTTGACAAGAACCCGAACTCAGCATCTTACTCCTAGTCGGCTGACTAAATATGAGAGGATAATAATGGGTGCTGAAAATGTGACCATGGTAAGGTGTACAATAATAAATCCAGCAACTTTATTGCCAGACCCATATCATGAAACAAATAAAGATGACGAAGAAGATGAACATGATTGTGTACAAATTACAGAATTATGTACAAAACCACGCCCAGACATAGAGGAACAGCCTCTTAAAAAGCCAGACAGGGAGTTATTTGTCGATGGTTCATGTCAAAGACATGAAGATGGTAAACTAACTGCTGCCTATGCGGTATGTGAATTAACTGGAATAGTTGAAGCATCCTATTTACCAGGAGTCAAATCTGCACAAGTAGCTGAATTGATTGCTTTGATAAAAGCTTGCAAAATTGGGAGGAATCAGAGAGTGACCATATTTACTGATAGTCAATATGGTTACGGGGTCGTGCATGATTTTGGCCAACTGTGGATGCAGAGGGATTTCATGACTTCTTCAGGATCCCCCATTAAAAATGGACAATTTGTAAGGGAATTGCTAGAAGCAATACAATCACCAAAAGAATTGGCTGTGGTGAAATGTGCCGCACACCAGTCAGGAGATGACTGGGTGGTAGTCGGCAATAGATATGCAGACTTGGTGGCTCAACATTGTGCCAAAACCAGAACGTCAGTCAATAAGAGGGTGGAAAGAATGGGAATCAGCTGCCAACTTATGCTGTATATGCCACCTGAAACTTGGAATGAAGTGAAGAAATTGCAAGATGAGGTTGATGAAAGTGAGAAGAATTTGTGGATCAAAGTGGGTTGCTCCCAAAGAGGAGAAGATGAAGTGTGGATCAGTGCAGATGGCAGACCAGTCATGCCAGACTGTTTACTCTCACAAATGGCTAGAATGCACCATGGAGACTCACACATAGGGAGAGATGCAATGATTAGGCTGTTCAGACAAAATTGGTACAATCCCAAATTCAGGGCTGTTGCAGAGAGTCTTTGCCAGAGATGTCTAACTTGCCAAATGCATAATCCAGGCAGGAAAACGATAATTGGGTTTGGGAAAATTGGAAAGGCAGAGGGCCCATTTATAAGACTCCAGTTCGACTTCATACAGTTACCCCCATGCAGAGGACTAAAATATGTACTAGTCATAGTGTGTCTGTTTTCAAAGTGGGTGGAGGCTTACCCTACTAGGAGAAATGACAGTATTACAGTTGCAAAACTGTTGTTACGAGAGCTCATACCTAGGTTTGGTTTCCCAGTATCTTTGGAATCAGATAGAGGAAAACATTTTAATAGCGAAGTGATCCAGATAATCTGTGAAGCATTTCAAATCAAGCAGAAATTGCACTGTGCATATCGCCCAGAGGCTTCTGGAGTGGTTGAACAATTAAATGGCACTATAAAGTCAAGATTGGGAAAAATGTGTGCATCAACATCATTAGAGTGGCCAGACGCATTGCCACTTGTCTTGATGGGACTCAGAAGTATACCTGACAGAACGACAGGATTGAGCCCCCACGAAATAATGATGGGAAGAGCAATGAGACAAACACATGTTCCCACAAACAAACTGGTGAATATATCTGATGATATGGTTTTGGATTATTGCAAAGGATTGGCTGACCTAGTGCGTTCTGTCTCTCATCAGGTTGGAGAAGACGCAGTTTCCAGGCAGCCTGAACTAGAACATGATCTGAATCCTGGTGATTGGGTGGTAGTGAAGAATCACACCAGAGAAACGTGTCTATCACCCAGGTGGAGCAGACCTTGTCAAGTCATATTGACCACCAATACAGCAGTGAAGTGTGCAAGATTTCCTAATTGGATTCATGTAAGCCACACAAAAAGAGTACCAGAACCTGAAGAAGAGAATCCACAGACAACGCCAATCACTGAAGAAGCTGAAGGTTGCCCAGCTGAGGAATCTCAGGTTAGAGGTTCGAGAGAAGCTGACGGAGAACAACCGAGCACAAGTCAGGATTGGATACCAGTGGTAGAAGTTCCTGAAGTATATTACAGAACGAGAAATCAAACAAAATTGGAAGAAATTGAAGAAGATCAGATAGGTGAAGAAGAAGAAGTTCAGGATCAAGAAGAAAAGATAGTAAAAGATCCTGAACTAAATCAGATAGGGAAAGAAAATTGGACTAAAAACAGTGAAGATTTAATTGACTTTACACAGGGAAAGACAGGTTTAGAAGAATCAGGTCAGGCTGCAGAAGTTCACAGTGCGATAAGCCCTGATCAGAAGCAGTTAGATCAAGAAGAATTCACTAAAGAAAAAGGGGTTAATACAAATGAACATAAAGAAATAAAAAAGGAACAAAGCCAACATCTTGAAAGTCATTGTGGAGCTACTGAAAAGAAACCAATCAGACCTGAAAAAGAACAAACAAAAGAAACAGTAATCAAAGAAAACAAAACAGTATTGAGCAGTGAAAATAACGAGATCTTTGAAGACGTAAACAGAGAAACAGTGCCAACAAAGAAAACAAGAAAAGGAGATCATTGGCCAAGTGTCATTAAAAGAGTAAAATACCACATAACAACCAGAAGTGAAGATCCAGAACAAGTACCTGAAGTAACAAGTCAAACTGAACAAGAGAAAAAGTCAGGAAAAAGAAAAAGTAAAAGACTGAGACTTGTGAATAACAAATTCAAAGGTCCTGACTGGACTTATATCATTCTTGAAGATTTTGAAAGCTCAGAGTCAAGTGACAGTGGTGGCGAAGGAACAAGTGCAGAACTAACATACGAAGAAGAAACAAGACCACCCTGACTAAACAAAAGAATCATCTAAAGAAAAGAAGAAGAGATAAGAAGAGCAATCTTCCTTGTCGAAAAATGCCTGATGATAGAGTTACTGGGAGACCAAAACGAAATTGTTGTAGGAGATGCTGTGCAATCTGCATATGTAGTCTAGTATTGGTGCTTATAGTATGGTTAGTCCTGATTGTAGCAATTCCTTACCTTATGATAATAGATAAGAAAATAAATAATGAAACTAAAGGAAGGACAGCAAACATGAAGGGCAATAGAGTAGAATTAATGGCAGAAGATGAGGCAGAAATTCATCATGAAATAGCTGATAACGACACTAGTTTAAATGTTTTCACAAAGTTATTATTTCAGTATGTAGACACAATGGAAGTTAGTAATTGTTATGTCTGTATGAAGTTACCTGAATCAGTAGCGGAAGGATTAACATACCATCATTTACCACTGACATATGGCATCTCATGTAGTGTATTAACAAGTTTATTTTATAGAACAGGTAGGCTACAATATTATTATTCAAACTTAGATGTGATATTTTCAGAGGTTCCGATTCGCAAGAGTATGAACCCAGTGCTTACTAGTCAAGACGCACAGTTTATGGGAGAGTTTTTCTTAACAATGAAATCGAGAGACATAACACATGCACATAGACACAATCTAACATGTTCTCTACTAGAAGAAGAAAAGATATTTTTGAATTTAGTAGAAGATAGAAGACATGATTTTCAAAAGAAAGCTTCAGAACATAAGGCTCAGTTGCCACCTTGGGCGAAGAAGGAAGGGAGTTATACACCTGGTAAAGCTCAAGCTGCAATGGCTCTGGATTTCGTAAAGAAAGGGAACATTTGTCTTCATAGGTTAAATACTGATTATAACAATGTTTTCATCGGTACCAGTGAATGTCAACACAATTTTTTAATTATTGGAGGTTGGGGACTTAAAGGAGGAACAGATTCAGTTTTTCCTGGAATCTATTATGTATGTGGGAATAAGGCTTACTTTAGGCTTCCTGCAAGGTGGTATGGAAGTTGTTATTTTGGAATAGTTTTTCCAAAGATATACCACGTAAAAAGAAACACTGGAAGCAATGAAAACAATAATGAGTTAGTACGTAGAAAAAGAGCTAGTTTTTCAGAAATTGTAGGTGATATATTTGGTGCATTGATACCTTCAGTGGGAATAATTCTGAACTCAAGGAAAATATGTAAATTGTCTACAGTGGTTGATCGTTTATCAACGGATACTGCTGGATGTTTTCTAATGATTAATACGGAGATGGTTGCGATTAGATCTATGGTGATGCAAAATCGACTTGCTCTTGACATTCTATTGGCAAAAGAGGGAGGAGTCTGTAAATTATTGAAGACGAAACATTGTTGCACTTACATTCCTGATAAGAGTGCAGAAATTGGAACGTACATTCAGAACATAACTAAACTTGAGAAAGAACTTAAACCACTGGAAGTTGATAGTGTATGGGAAAGATTGACAAATAGTATATCGTCAATTGGAACCTGGTTTGCTAATATAGGGAAAGGACTTATAGGTCAATTATTAGTACCCTTAGCAGGGATAGCAATAATAATTTTAGCAATAACAATATGGTGCAAATGCTGTAGAAAGAATGGGACATATAAAGTGACAGGAAAAGGAAAGAAGAGAAAACTAGATGAAATCGAACTAGAAGAATGGAGAAGTGATTTATACAAGAAATTAAAAGGAGAGTGTAAGAATAGAAAAAGTAAAATTGAGAATGAAACGAATTGCTAGAAGTTGGCATCTGATTGAGGGTAGTATTTTTGATGGCTCAGAAACGCCATCAGAGAGGGGATTGATGGAGCAAGGTTTCAAAATTGAAACTTGCTTGTATGCAATCTTCCTCATAGTATTAATATATTAAAATTTGTACTGTCAATACTAATCCTTGCATTCACAAACACGAAAGGGATAGACGCTTGCCTATGTGTTTTACTAATGAATAACGCTTGTCCATAAACCAAGATGGCCGCTAAAAGCGCGGGACTTTATTGCGCATGTCACAACCTGATCACATGGTGTGACGTCTTTCTTTGCTTGGTGGGAAACTTCTGCTTCTGCGCAGTGTGTATTAAAATGGCCGCTAAATGTTTTCACATGCTTAAGCTTGCTCTTATGTCATTATTAAATTGCCGTTTTCTTAACGCTACTAATGCAGGATAGTATTATGATTAAATGGGAATAGAGTTAGGGAAAGTGGGTATACAGTGAAACTTTGTATTTGTGATTTTAATATTTTCTTCTTGCACTTTTAGTAATTCGTAAACTCGTAGCCTGGGTTGGTGTCTTGAAACTCGAGAGACAGAGGGTTTTGCGCATGTGTCCTGTATGCCTGCCAAGTGAAGTCAACTTGGACGTCTCCCAAGGCCACGACCTATTGGCCGAAGATGATGTACCCAATGTTTCCGGCGGAACAATTTGTTACTTTTCTCCTGTAAAATATATAACATTTGTCATGAGACGGGTGGGAAATAAAGCGAATGTATTAATTTGAAGGGGAGGGAACGTAAAGACAATAGGCTTTACAATTTAGGCCAAAACGATATGGTGCGAGAATCCACCCCCTGTCCCTGTCCAATCAGAAGTAGTGGTCCCATATTTTAGCAACATTAAGGGGAGGTATATGGCGTAGAAGGGTATAATAGATATAGAATTAGCTAATTAGTTAGCACAGGAGAGCGGAGATGCTGACAGAAGAGCTCCAGACTGCCCAGCTGATCGGTTGCTAACTGAATTCCTGTCCGGAAGAGGTCCTGAGGAGGAGGCGGCGGAGTCCATTAGATGGGAGAATCGAGAGAAGTCGAGTATCAGAGAGGGGAACGGCGCAGGCGTCGTTGTAGAGAGGTCACCGGTCCTGTCCTGATCCTGGAAGAAGTCTTTACTCTTCATCCTTCCTGGGTCCTATCTTTTCCAACTCCTTGGCTAAGGGGCTTGGTTCTCGCATTTTAGGTAATTATACTGCAACCTTTAGTTGCGCTGCTGTTTCTATCTTCTCCTCTTCCTTAAACACCGTCATTTATTAGCAAAATCATTTCTATGCTTTTTCTTGGGTATTTTCAATCAAGTACCGTGTTTTCTGTATTTTACTCTGCCAAAACTTTAGATAAACATTTTAAAAACTTCCTGACTCAGTGGTTATTTCAGGATTATGTACTATAATGAATGTCACTCATTTTAAACTTCCCAATTAGCAAAGGATCCATTGGTAAGTTATTACTCTTCAATCAGAAGGTAATTGGTAGCAGGGATTTTGATAAAAGAGTACATCTAACATCCAGCGTAAGTATTAGAGTAGTGTGAATGTATGGGCCCAAGTGAGTATATGGTGTATGAATGTTGTTGGCTAATATTGCGCTGGATCAAATGCTCCAGAACCACCTTTTTCTTCCAGGATTCTGAATATCTCAGTTTATCCCCAAAACTGCTGCAAAGGAGCTATGAACCTCCACTCTTCCTCTGCAGTGTGTCCACGATTTCCTCATCAATACCGCCAATATTGAAACAAACGTATCTTCAGCACATTCCAGCGGGATGGACACATAGCCTAACTATGACAAAACGTTTCAGCACCCAATCCGGGATCCCAGATGTTGGTCAAGAATATTCAGAAATAAGACATTAGGATCTCACTGAATGACTAATTAACATCATTATTAAACAGATTTCCAAATGGCAGCATCCTTACAGCTCATTCTATTAAATTCTGTACATTGGTGACTACAAAAAGATGCTTGGTCTTAATTATTGGTGTCCCTAGGGAGGTTATGGAAATTAAATTCCAATTATTCGGGTTCAGGATGTCATGCCCATGAGTACAGTTCTGCGTAGTATTGGTGAAATACAAAGGTGACTTCTTATTGTCTATATACCTTATTATCTATTTTGGGGTCCTCTTTAGAGTGTGTCATGTCCTCCAGGAAAGGACATTGTTATATAAGTAGGTCAGCGGTCTAGCTGATCCAGACAGAAGTGAGATGCCAGGAACTTCCTGGGTGGAGACAGGAAGTACAAGTTTTCCCTCTCACTACATTGAGGGAAGCAGAGAGAATAGGATGTGTGGAGAGTAGCTCCACATCAGTAGGCCATGTATAAAAGCTGGGAAATTAATAAAGATGAGTTAATAGCCTGATGCCAGGTGCTGTCTTTTATGCAGAGTGTTATGCTTGCCAGTGTTGTGAAGAGAAACCAATCCAGAACCGGACAACTGGCGACGAGGGTGGGATCGAAGATCACGCCTGCAGATAACGGAGGCAAGTAATATAAGAAAGTACCAGTGCTGAGGAAGCACAAATTACCTGCAGCTAGCATGCCGCATTAAAGAAAAGCAGGAATTCTCTGAGCTACAAGCCATGCATGCTGCAGCTGAGTGACGGCCATTTTGAAGTCAGGCAAGTTGAGAGACAATCCATTGAAGTCTATGGGGTGGCCATCTTGAAGTCAGGCACCGTGAGACAAATCACTAAAATCAATGAGGCGGCCATATTGGAATCAGGCAATCCAAGCCTAACTCACTGAAGCCTACTGAGACAGCCATACTAAGGGCAGACGCCAAGCCAGGTTGGCTTTTGAAAGGAATACACATAGCTGGGGGCATCAAAGCTGGAACAGCTCTACAAGGAAAATGTGAAGCTGCCAGAAAGAATACAGTGGTCACCTTTGAGTGAGCTTTCCCAAAATCAAAGAAAAACAACTATACGCAAGATCTCTACCGAAGAGGGCCAACAAATAATACATAAAGTATAGTGAGCAGTCCTGTGGCATTATCATACTAGCACATTCCACCATCATGTCGGTGGGAAAAGAAACACAAAAATCTAACCCCTGCATTGAAGTGCCACCCCCAGTGACACAGACCGGCACCCAGAGTTTGGGTCCCAAATGGAACCGGTGGCTGGAGTCACTGGATGAATTTCTTGCAACAACCGGTGAGCGAAGAGACTGAAAACGTCTGCTACTACTACTTCAGCTGGTGGGGCATGAAGGCCTACGCCTAATCAGAACATTTTCAACAAAGGACACAGAGACATATGAAAAACTCAAAGAGACACTACGTGCCCATTTCAACACAAAGAAAGACGTGGATCAAGAACGCCTCATCTTCAACGCAGCACGGCAGGAACCAGGTGAATCATTAACAAATTTCATTACAAGGTTACAAAGTCTGGTACAATACTGCAATTTCAATACATTCACAAATGAGGAAGCAATTCGACTCAGGGTAATTGAGGGCTGTTCAATACCAGACACAAAGCGCAAGATCCTTCAAAAGCAGCTCTCGCTAAAGGAAATCCTCAGGAGGGCCAAAGCTGGAGAGCGGGCCAAAGCAAGAGAATTGCACCTCAATGCAAGAAAGGAAGACAAGAGAAATGAGATGTTTCTCATGTCAGTGAGTAAAGCCCAACAAACCAAAAGAGCCAGAAAGAGTGAGGGCAAAGGCAGACCAGAGACAAGATATCACGATAGACAAAGTGACATGAAATACTCAGATTCAACAATACAAAAAGCAGTGGAGGATGGCAAACAAAAGACCGGGACAATCCGGGATTGTGACAGCCAAACTGAAATAACTTCAAGGAGTCATTCATCAAACTTTCCAGATTATTCTGAAGAAGCATCAAGCAGTGGGACAGATCACACAAATGGAACAGACGACACCATGCCCAACAAGCGTGAAGAAAAAACAAACTACAAAAGATTGGGCAATTCACACCAACTCTGGAAACCGGTATACAAACACACCTGAGCCACCCACTGTTCATCGAACTTCTTAGACTTTTCCGAAGAAGCATCAAGCAGTGGGATATATCACACACATGGCACAGACGACAGTGCGCCCAACAAGCGAGAAGAAGAAACAAACCACATAAGACTGGGCAATTCACTCAGACACCGGAAACGGGTATGCAAACGCACTCAAGACACCGATGACAATAAGGAGAAAATTGAGAGGAGACAATTAACATCACATGAGAGGAGCAGAGACAAAATGCACTGGGGCCAAACAAAAGAAATAAACACTTGGCTATCAAATTATCCCTCTGTTGCAAGAGCACATAAGACACTTCGAGAGATGTACCCAAAGAAACGTCTCAAAGATAGCTCCGACTCAAGGAGCAGTTCATCACAGTCCATCAGCTCAAGAGATTCACCAGTCAGAACACACCCAAAAGAACTTCCTCAAAGGAAATCAGCAGAAGATTCATCTGATTCAGAAAGCATGTCTGCACAATCACTCAGGTCAACAGTATCAAGATCAAGAAAACGCCCATGCCGTCAATCACCCAAATGCACAATGGAATCAGAGAACGTTCTCCCCGTTCAGAGCAAAACATCACATGCCGATGACTCAGAACAATCACTTACCCCACAACGCAACATGTCATGTCAGTTATATTCACATCAAGACATGAATAATATACCTTCACCTCTGATGGGGACAGCTCGGCTGACTCAAAGAGCTTGCAGAATGTGAACGAATGTATGGGACATTACCCAAAAATGTTGGGAAAAGGCTGTCTCATCACTCTGTAAGAAAGGCAAAAATGAGTTGACAGAGACATGTCATTCTCAAGGAAAGGGGGAGGAGAAAGGAACATGCATATGCCTGGATGGTCAAAGACTTCAACATTCCCAAACGCAACTGGGAGTAGGTGAGGCAAACAGAACAAGTAAATGGGTCCCAGAGCCGACCTTTGTTCTCGTGAAGCATCGAAACAACAAACACCTTTCTCAACAGAAACCCCACTCAACATCCACAGAGCTAACAAACCAATCAAGGAGCCCAAAGGATGCTCACCTCACCAACGAACACTCCCTGCAACAGACATCACCCGCAACATCTGCAGAACCACTCTCAACATTCGCAGAGCAAAGAAACCAACTACAGAGCCCAAAGGATGCACTGAAGAGATTGACTGAATTTCTTTGTAATTGGGGGGGAGATGTCATGTCTTCTAAGAAAGGACATTGTTTTATAAGTAGGTCAGCAGAGCTACAAACCAATCAAGGAGCCGAAAGGATGCTCACCTCATTAACGAACACTCCCCGCAACAGACATCACCCTCAACGTCCGCAGAACCACTCTCAACATTTGCGGAGCAAAGAAACCAACTACAAAGCCCAAAGGATGCACTGAAGAGATTGACTGAATGTCTTTGTAAGTGGGGGGGGGAGATGTCATGTCCTCCAGGAAAGGACATTGTTATATAATTAGGTCAGCAGTCTAGCTGATCCAGACAGAAGTGAGATGCCAGGAACTTCCTGGGTGGAGACAGGAAGTACAAGTTTTCCCTCTCACTACATTGAGGGAAGCAGAGAGAATAGGACGTGTGGAGAGTAGCTCCACATCAGTAGGCCATGTATAAAAGCTGAGAAATTAATAAAGATGAGTTAATAGCCTGATGCCAGGTGCTGTCTTTTATGCAGAGTGTTATGCTTGCCAGTGTTGTGAAGAGAAACCAGAACAGGACAGAGTGGATCCCTTTGACACATTTTTTCTTTCAACTTTTCAGGACAATCATCGACCAACTTTTCTGCATTTTTCATCTAGGCAATGTTCTAAGTTAGAAGTATGAATTAGTGTCTCTTTCTCAAATATTAAATGTGCTAACTAATTCAAGTTGTGACAATAGTTCTGGGATTTGGGCTTTTTATCTGTGTCATTCAAAAATATCCCATGAGATGCAAGCTTCATGTAGTACTACTTTTAAACAGTTCCATATAGTATGTGTGCTTACACTTCCACTGTTTTCATCAAATGCACGTATATAAAAGATTCAGTCTAGCTTTTAAATTCTTAATTATATAAATAGGGCTTGAAATAACGAACAAGGTTTTTCTTTGGCCATTAGCCCAGGTGTAGATATTTCCATGATCCGGGGGAAGTGATCGGAAAAGATTGCAGGATGAATCTCAATTCAATCTGGACTATTGTTTTTAATAAGAAATCAAGCTAGGCATGGGTTATAAATCTCTTGCACTAAATATCTATTTAGATTTATGTTTCAGTTAGCTCCCACAAATGGTATATTGGCTCTTGAAGATGTCTTAGCCCAGATTTGGGGGCCCAGATGCATTTAGGGGGCATATGTACGAGGAAATGGTGCAGCGCCACGCTGCAACATTACAAAAAAGCAGGGATGCACCATATTTACAACAATACGGCCCACCCTTGTGTTTTCCCTTGTACTTACTCTAAAAATAGCTGTCTAGCGGCAACACAGACACCCTGGCGCCATAGTGCAAGGGTGCCTGCTTTGCAAGAATGATTGTTTATGTGCTGGAAGGAGTCCCTTCATGCACATAAACAATCAATATTAGCGGTTTGCTACTTCTATGTGTTCTGCAGAATGTAGCACACATAGAAAAAGCAAAAACGAGGAGAAATAAAAATATTACTCCTCATTGCGCCAATCTAGCGTCTGCTTTTGCATGTCAGTTTTTGTCGCTGCCTCAGATTTATACATCCTTGTTAATCTGGGGCAGCATCAAAAAGCAATTGGTTCTGCAGTGGAACGCCCCTAGCAACACCCATTGCACGTCCCTTTCATGCAGATACCTGCCTGAAAAGGTATCATATTTAAAAAGTGGCTTTAAGCCATGCAAAGTGGCTTAACGCGGCTTTGTAAATATGGTGCAAGGCATTGCGCCTATGGAACATCGAAAAATGTGACATTCCGGTGGTGCAATACCCTTTTACAAATGCCCCTAGGTTTAAAAAATTAAGACTGTCGGCTCCTCCAAAACGTGGCAGGAATGTAGGCATGAAAGGTAATCATTGACTGAATTATAGCTTCAGGATCATTTAACTAGAAATTATGATGTCCCAAGTGTGCCACTACCCATCTTCCCTTTGCACCAGCCTAGTATTTAACAAATTGCACATTTTTAAGACTGAAAAATTACGGCAGGGCCTCCCTGCAGTGTCAATGCACATGAGGAGAATACCTCCTGCATCCAGGTGTATTGTTTCTATTTCAGTGTCTCTATATTTTCTCTATTTGTTTTCTGAAGCATAATAATTTAGGGGCTTATTTATGAGCCCTTGTGTCACTTTTGCACCGCCGGTGCATCACTTTTTGTGACGCACTAGCGGCGTAAAAAATTTGCCATGTTGCGTCATATTTACAAAGTGACGCATCTAGGTAGATGCGTCACTTTGTAAATCCCTGCGCCACATTATACTTGCGGCAGGTATAATGTATGCCGGGTGGGCGTTCCGACGCAAGTAAGCCTCGTAGAAGTGATGCATGAAATCTATGAGATTTCACTGCGCCACTTCTAGGACGCAAATGCATCAATATCTTATGCCTGCCGCACAGCAGGCGTAAGACTGACGCAGGCATATTTGAAATTGGACTTGCCCATTTGAAATGACCCATTGCTGGAGTTGCGTCACTTTTGTGACACACACCAGCAATGCGTCATTTTTGCGCCTACAGATACGTCAGAAATACTGACGTTTCTGTAACTCCTTGTGACATGATGCGTCATACTGTAAATATGACGCATCCAGCATGTCGCAAGGAGGGCGCAATGAAAAGTGACGCATCGCTGTTTTCACGCAGCGATGCGTCACTTTTCATAAATGAGGCCCTTAGATTTTGGCATGCTTCAAGCATTGAAATAAAGCACAACATTTCTTGTTACTAGATAGATCATTAGAATTAAAGGTCACAATTTGTATGTCTGCCATTTAAATTCCTTCAAGGCTGCTACTTCCAAATCAAACGTTCTTTGACTCTAAGAAACCTTTTTCCGACTACTACACCACTTCTCATCCCTCCTCCCTTTCCGTTTATTTTCTACTCTCTTCCATCCCTGATTCTATATTCCACCCACCCCTGCTCTCACCTCCCCCCCAAGAAGTCGGCAACAGGAGCTGGGGCCTTGTTCACTGGCTCCGCACTCCTTATAGTGCTATAGTGAAATGTAGATCTGGGCTTTCCTTTGAGAAAATATGGCAAAGAGTAAGTAAGCAATCAGGTGGCTATATTCTGCACATTTTACACTTATTTTCCCCACCGTTTTTATTCATTTAATTTCTTTCTTAGTAATTTCGCTTATAAAAGTTTGATTTAAAAATATCTGGCAAAAATAACCCATAGGTCTGACCTTAGCAAGCTGGTGTTATAGTTATTTTTTAAAAATGTTATTGCAAGCATTGTTTTTTATTGTTAGCATAGATGTGCCACACAAATAAAAAACAACAACAAAAATGATGTTACCTAAACAGGACCCAATCAGAAAAAGGGGGAGGAGGAGGATTGGGCTAGGTTCACCCTCCTGTGTGATCAGAATACATCAAAAAGAATCCGTAGGTGACGGATCAAAAGAACCTAGCCAAGAAACAAGGGCGGGTTCACCAATTGGGGTGAAGGCCACCTCTACTGGTAGAAAAGAAAAATTTCTTTTCTTGTGTCCCCTCACTCACCCATGGTTGCCCCTAGGTGACATGCTTCATCATTGGGGCCATCCCAAACATCTACTGATTGGGGCGTGCTGCGACTTGCGGATTTACGTAGGAGCACTTACCTTGTGAGGCTATGTGTCGTGCAGTGTAGGGGGGAGTGGTGTAAGTGATGTTTTAAAAAATTACCTAACTAGTGAGCTATTGTTTTATTCCTGCTCCTAGTTGGTAGGGATAAAAAGGGGGTTAATAAAAGGGAAATGTAACTGTTATGTAATTATAATCCCTTATATTATGTCAACATGTTTCAAGGTATCCCCTAAACCTTTTCTTCAGGACAACAAAGGGACCAGCCCTTTGTGTACCACTCCGTGCCGGACCTATAATACAGTGAAGTGAAAAATTATTAATGCACACCTATTGTGTGAGCATTGGGAAAAATATATACATACGGTTGCTTCTGAACACGTAGTAATTATTTTTTGGCAAAAGTGCGCCTCATGGTCTGTCTCGGTGGAGGGGCCTGTAGAAACCTGTGCTCAGCAACCCTCCGTCAATACGACCTATTCAGTCCCAAGGCACGCCCCAATCAGTAGATGTTTGGGATGGCCCCAATGATGAAGCATGTCACCTAGGGGCAACCCTGGGTGAGTGAGGGGACACAAGAAAATACATTTTTCTTTTCTACCAGTAGAGGTGGCCTTCACCCCAATTGGTGAACCCGCCCTTGTTTCTTGGCTAGGTTCTTTTGATCCGTCACCTACGGATTCTTTTTGATGTAACCTAAACAGGATCACCATAGGCTTTTAATAAAAATATTAGATTTAAAAAAACACTAATGTGGCTGTTTTTCTAGTCACATGTAATAAATCATGAATAAATCACCAACTAACCAAGCGTTCAAATCACAGGCACCAACAAGATGTTATAACAACAACTTTAAAAGGAGACTGAAAATAAATCTCCATCACATTAGACACCCCAAGTTCAGGTAAAAAAAGATCTGGTATTTAAAATAAATAAGGAAAACAGAGAATGAAAAACTGTTTCAACCACCTTTGTCACTGATACTTTAAGCGGATGTCAACAAACAGGAAAAGTGAGCTGACCCAGTGCCCTATGCTTTATGCTGTGGTGGGCAGAAACAAAATATGAATTACAATTTAACTGGCCAGTGGATGAAGTCTGCTAACCAAAATTCCCCAAGCAACAATAGATGGGTGCCTGGTCATCCTTGTCCTGGTTCACAGCTGCTTTGTCACAGGCTAGTGTCGCTTGCTGCAATAATACCCGTGGTTCCAGCCTCAGGTGGGTGTTAGCGAGAGGGGAGAGGGCCACGTTTCTCTCCCAAGACCTGAGGCATCCAGCTCCCACCTGACACATCCAGGACATAGTTAACAAATCTAGAGATAAACAGAAGACTAACAAAATGAAAGTGAGAATATACAAGCAAGAAAAGGGATGAGGGAGAGGTTAGCTGATGAAGTAAAATTAATAACTATTACGAAAAGCAAGAATTAAAAAAAATAGGTTAGTGAGGGATGAGGGAGCAACATCAAGCAGGGAAAGAGGACATAAGTATTGGAGACAGGGAAGAGACAAACAGTTTGTTATCAGAAGAAAGCACAGGCATAAAATAAGGTAGTAAGTAAGTAAATTAGTTAATGAAAGCATGCAGAGGTAGGAGAGAAGTGGCCAGGTTTTAACAAATAAGAATGTTGTCTGCACAACAATATAGACCATGTACGGCCTAAAAACGCTCGACACCCAATCACCTATGTCAAAACGTGGGTCAGCAAATGTGCTCGAGCACGTCTATATCGAACACAATAAGCTAACGGCAATGTTTTTCTATTAATACTCCTTACATTCTCAACTAATGACTAGATTTAATCAAATAATGTCCCCAAAGACTGTCAAATCTTGTAAGTATTAAAGTTTCATTTTAAACATATTAAAAGTTTAACTATAACAAATTAATTACTAAACCTGTCCTAACAATTAAATAACATCAAAATTACCCGAAAATTGTGTAATATCATTACACTCAAAACCTAGAAACATTAAAACTCTTCAACATCTCATAAAAATACCCATATCAAGATAGATACAAGACAATACTTATCTGCTCATAAGCAGCAAACAAAAGAGGATGAGAATGGAGTGCATGGGACTTATATACTGTATGAAGGTTCTATTTTACTAAGACCTCATGTTGTGTTCTACTTGGAGCTTTTAAAGGTGCTGCTCAGAAGTGGTAAATAAAAGGTTATGCACAATGCTAGCCTCCTATATTGACACAAAATTAGAAGAACAGAGAGGAGAAGAAAGTGGGGTCAAAGCTCCTAAGTGCCAATCTACACAATTTAATGAAACCCAAAGAAGAGGTCACATGGCCTAGGTGTCCTGCAGAGGATTCTCCTTGCTCTTTTTTGACAATAGAAATGGGATGAGACAGGGCTGTCCGCTCTCCCCATGTTGTTTCTGATGGCTTTGGAACAACTAGTGGCCGCTATCCGTACCATGCAGTGTATACGGCAGGAAAGCGGAAGGAATTTATTATTGAGGATGATATTTTGGTGTCCCTCTCCCACTGCCGGGAGTCTGTTCCGGCCTTGATGCAGGTGATTGAGAAGAAGTGGTCAAAGGAAAATGAAAATGATCAGAAAGGAAGCAACCTGGATCCAGTTTGGATCATTTGAGACTCATGTTCCTGTTACAATAGACAAAGTGGAGCGAAGAACCTGAGGACAGAGTTACAACTCTGGTATCACAGACTCTGCAACATTGAGCTATAGTGCATTCTTTTTTTAAGTCTAGGATTCAAAACAGTTAAACACCTCAGGACAATGTGAGATATTGTTCCTTCTTCATGAAATTGTGAATGTTTCCTATTTTAGCCATTTTATTTTGTTTTCAACTGAAAGGTGCACAATATAGTTATGATAAATATGGAAATACACATTCTTTAAAGCTCTCAAGTTCCCCATTACCTTGTGTGATTAGCTCATCTAGTCTGGAGTTCTTGCTTTGCATTCTGGGAAGTGTAGTGTTTATCCCTATATACGAGTTTCAAATTCTAGCACGCAAGGATTGGACTGTATGAGAAACTCACAGATGGACTTGGAAAACTGGAAAGCTCTGATTCTTCTCAATGTATCGCACAGTGGTTTCAGGCCCATGCATCAGAAACAACACATTGTTTGTGCATTCCTTTGTATGTACTTAGTATTTTTCTGTGCCTGTTAGACCTGGCATCCTTGGCATGGTTCTCCCCTAACCTTTTGCCTTCAACCCTCCTGTTTTGCTGACTTTGTTCTTTCTGGCTTTAGGACTCTGCACACTTTACCACTGCTAACCAGTGCTAAAGTGCTTGTGCTGTCACCTTAAAACAGGGCAGAATTGTCTTACACCTAATTGGCCTAATTCATTTACTTGTAACACCCTAGTAAAGTTGTACTGCATGTGCCCCATGGCCTGTAAATTAAATGCTACTAGTAGGCCTGTAGCACTGATTGTGCCACCCACTTAAGTAGCCCTTTAAACATGTATCAGGCCTGCCATTGCAGCCTGTGCAGGCAGTTTTAAACTGCCATGTCGACCTGCAAAATAAACCTTTTGCCGGGCCCAAACCTTCTTTTTTAATACATATAAGTCACCCATAGGGTAGGCCCTGAAAACCCATAGAGCAGGGTGCAGTGTATTTTAAAAATTGGGCATGCACTTTTAAGATTTACAAGTCCTGGTAGTGAAAAACTCTTAAATTAGTTTTTCACTGCTGCAAATCCCGCCTCTCCCAAATGATAACATTGGAGTAAACTTATTATATTTAACAAGCTGCAATTGCCAATTGGGAGCAGGTAGAAAGGTCGAGTTTGGTGTCTAAAAAAATTGCGATTAAAAGACCTCTCTAATAGTAAAGTCGGATTTTTAATCACAAGTAAGAAAGTGTCTTTTTTAGAAAGTTTTACAGCAAACAAATGATGGACGGAATGCTGACAATGCAAACATTCTCCCCCAGTCAAAAGATCTGGGTTAAATCCATCGTTCTTTTGCCCATTACGCCACCCCAGTTTGGACCCAGCCATATGCAAATCAGTCTTGACCCTGTGCCCCATGGGAACAGTCCAGACCGAACTGCCAGACCAGGTCCTCCCTGGACCGGAAACAAGCATCCTGGGACCGGTTTCAGGGTATGTCACCCTTCTTCAGCCAGGCTAGCTTGAATCCAGTGGCACAGTGAGCAAGGGACCCACGTCTGGGCATACCCATCCCACTTAGGGCGAAAAGTGTTACAGCAAACAAATGATGGACGGAATGCTGACAATGCAAACATTCTCCCCCAGTTAAAAGATCTGGGTTAAATCCATCGTTCTTTTGCCCACTACGCCACCCCAGTTTGGACCCAGCCATATGCAAATCAGTCTTGACCCTGTGCCTCATGGGAACAGTCCAGACCGAACTGCAAGGCCAGGTCCTCCTTGTACCGGAAACAAGCATTCTGGGACCGGTTTCAGGGTATGTCACCCTTCTTCAGCCAGGCTAGCTTGAATCCAGTGGCACAGTGAGCAAGGGACCCACGTCTGGGCATACCCATCCCACTTAGGGCGAAAAGTATTACAGCAAACAAATGATGGACGGAATACTGACAATGCAAACATTCTCCCCCAGTCAAAAGATCTGGGTTAAATCCATCGTTCTTTTGCCCACTACGCCACCCCAGTTTGGACCCAGCCATATGCAAATCAGTCTTGACCCTGTGCCTCATGGGAACAGTCCAGACCGAACTGCAAGGCCAGATCCTCTCTGGACCGGAAACAAGCATCCTGGGACCGGTTTCAGGGTATGTCACCCTTCTTCAGCCAGGCTAGCTTGAATCCAGTGGCACAGTGAGCAAGGGACCCACGTCTGGGGATACCCATCCCACTTAGGGAGAAAAGTGTTATAGCAAACAAATGATGGACGGAATGCTGACATCGCAAACATTCTCCCCCAGTCAAAAGATCTGGGTTAAATCCATTGTTCTTTTGCCCACTACGCCACCCCAGTTTGGACCCAGCCATATGCAAATCAGTCTTGACCCTGTGCCCCATGGGAACAGTCCGGACCGAACTGCCAGGCCAGGTCCTCTCTGGATTGGAAACAAGCATCCTGGGACCGGTTTCAGGGTATGTCATCCTTTTTCAGCCAGGCTAGCTTGAATCCAGTGGCACAGTGAGCAAGGGACCCATGTCTGGGCATACCCATCCCACTTAGGGCGAAAAGTGTTACAGCAAACAAATGATGGATGGAATGCTGACAATGCAAACATTCTCCCCCAGTCAAAAGATCCGGGTTAAATCCATCGTTCTTTTGCCCACTACGCCACCCCAGTTTGGACCCAGCCATATGCAAATCAGTCTTGACCATGTGCCCCATGGGAACAGTCCAGACCGAACTGCCAGGCCAGGTCCTCCCTGGACCGGAAGCAAGCATCCTGGGACCGGTTTCAGGGTATGTCACCCTTCTTCAGCCAGGCTAGCTTGAATCCAGTGGCACAGTGAGCAAGGGACCATGCAACTGGAGTCAAGCTATCCTGGCTGATGAGGGCTGAAAGCCCAAAACCGGTCCTAGGATGCTTGTTTACAATCCAGGGAGGACCTGGCCTGGCAGTTCGGGCTGGACTCTTCCCATTGGGCGCAGGGTCAAGACTGATTTGCATTTGGCTGGGTCCACACTGGAATGGCATGGTGAGCAAAAAAACGATGGATTTAGGCCCAGATCTCTGTAATGGGGTGAATGTATGACATTGTTCTGCATTATGTCCATCAATTGTTATTTTTGCATTTGTCACACCGAGTGGGACGGGTATGCCCAGGCGTGGGTCCCGTGCTCCCCATGCCACTGGAGTCAAGCTATCCTGGCTGATGAGGGCTGAAAGCCCGAAACCGGGCCTAGGATGCTTGTTTCCAGTCCAGGGAGGACCTGGCCTGGCAGTTCGGGCTGGACTCTTCCCATTGGGCGCAGGGTCAAGACTGATTTGCATATGGCTGGGTCCAAACTGGAATGTCATGGTGAGTAAAACAACTATGGATTTAGGCCCATGTCTCTGTACTGGGGTGAATGTATGACATTGTTCTGCATTCTGTCCATCAATTGTTATTTTTGCATTTTTTAGAAAGTTGGCATTTTCTTGTTATAACTATTGGGTGCCTTCAGCCGGCCTGATCCTGGGTCACTTGACTAGGTGTAGCTGACAGTTGGTCTTTGTGTTTTGCTCCCAGACAGTGAGCCGAAGGGATGATAGGTGTTGGCAAGATGGGCCACTCTGAGTTAACGAGGGTGAGGAGCTGTCACCTATCACACTTGAACATCACAAAGGTGGTGCCTGAGCACTTTCACAAAGGGTTTGTCGCTAGTCTTTTGTGGCACCAGATAAGTTGGGACCAGGACAGGGGAGGAGATGCATGGCATCACAGGGGGGTGAAAATCTCAAGAAGCGTACTCCACTACAAAGTGGGTGCCCAGGTATAAATGTTGGACCTCAGACTCCAACTCTTCAGTACACTTCTGGACAAGACTCTGCCAAGAAGAAGGACTACTGTGCTGGTGAAATGATTGCCACTCTGCTAAACTGCTGCCCTGAAGCCCTGAGGAACTGCTCTCTCACTATGCTGATCTGCTGCCCTGCTGCCTTCCTGCCTGGGTGAATAGGACTGGACTTGCAATTCTCAACCCCTGGACCCGAGAGTGACTCGAAGGGCTAGTTTGCTGGCCTCCTGATCAGAAGCCTCAGGGACAGAACAGACTTCCAATAACCTTGACCCCAGCACCTGGACTCTGCCAACTGTGAGCCCTGCCCTCCAAAGTGGTGCCATCCTAGTACTGTACCCTTGGAAGTGGGCCTGAAGGTGTAATGCCAGCCCATCTGTGGACCCAGCAATAACCAATACAGATCCATTGCTGCGGGGTGCAACCCCGAGCAGAACCGGCACATCGCCTCTGCTGGTTGGACTTTCCCATCACAGCCCAGAGTTGGAACTGCCGAAGTGCAACGCATCCCCGACTTAGGTCCTCACATCGTAAGCTTCTCATCGACAGCGTCCTCAATGATGACGTAGGATTCCACATCCCAATCCCCACAGCTTTTTCGGAATCAGCCAGTGTGCGACCCATCTCCAACAAAGAACTTTGCATCGCCTTTGAATGGCCTTCACGGCAACGACATGGGACCTCATATCGCAGTCTCACAGCTCCTCATAACTGATGCTACGCCATACATCTCCAACCAGGACCTTGTATCACCTTGGTTGCACAACACGTCCTGGGCAAGGGGCCTCGCAACGTTCCACAACCAGGATTGAAGACACTCTTGTACAGGGGGCCTAACTAGGTCTGTGTAACCAGCCCACACTCCATCGTAGTCGGCCTGAACTTGAGACTTTGTCTCGTTCCAGCACAACCAGATAACCACAGTTGGCTTTTGGTGCTATTTTCACTTAAATCTTTAAAGTTTCATATTTCCAGTTCTACTGGTTTGGATTTTTGTCATTTTCATCTTGTTATGTTATGTTATGTTATACCTAATTTATATAGCGCTCGTACACCGGTTTGGTTTCTTGGCGCTGCTCGGGAAGGTGATGGGTAACAGTTTGTTCGGGTGATTACACAAATTACGCGAATGCCTGTTTAAACAGCCATGTTTTTTGAAGTTTGCGGAAAGTCATGAAATCTGTACAAGATCTGATCTCTAGGGGCATAGAGTTCCAGTATCTTGGGCCCAGTGTGGAAAACCTGGATCCGCCAAATCGTTTCTGTTTAAAGGAGGGTGTTGTCAGGAGGTGCAGGTGGGCGGATCTCAAGTTGCGGGTTGGATTATATCTGTTAATCAGACTATTAATAAATTTGGGGTTTCGGCCATTCAGGGATTTAAAGATGATGCATCCCGTCTTGAAGGCGCATCTCTGAGCTATAGGGAGCCAATGTAATTTCTTCAGAAGGGGAGAGACGTGTTGGCGTTTGTTTTCCTGCAGAATCAGTCTGGCCGCCTGGTTCTGTATCAGTTGGAGACGGTGGATGAGATAGGCCGGGGTTCCAAAGTATAAAGAGTTGGCCTAGTCAATATGTGAGATCACCATGGCCAGGACTGCCTGCAGTTTTGCTTCCTGAGTTAGGAATCTACTGATTTTCTTTATTTTCCTTAATTGGAAGAAGCAGGTAGAAATTACAGATCCTATTTGGGTTTTCATGGTGAGGTCGTTATTGACTATGACTCCCAGAGTTTTAGCATGATTAGATGGGGTCGGGGGTTGTCCCAGTTCTTTAGGCCAGAACTGGGAATTCCAGGGGTTAAGTGAGCCTCCCGTGAGGATCAGTTCTGTTTTATCTGGGTTCAATTTTAATTGGTTGCTGTTCATCCAGTCACGGATGAACAGCATTGTTGACTGGCATTCGTGGATGGAGGCCGGGGAGTTATTGATGGGGAATACCAATTGGAAATCATCAGCATAGTTGAAGGTTTGGATATTCCTTTCTTTTAATGCGTGAATCAAAGGGAGAAGATATAAGTTGAATAAATGAGGGGAAAGTGAGGATCCCTGGGGGACTCCACAGGTAGTTTTAATCATGGGGGTAGTAAACCCGCCAAGATGGACTGCCTGAGATCGGTTTGTTAGGAAGGATCTAGTCCATTCCAGGGCTATTCATTCGATACCCGCATCCCTGACACGGTCGATCAAGATGTTATGGTCGACCGTGTCAAAGGCAGCGGAGAGATCCAATAGCACCAGGGCTTGAGGAAGACCTTTGTCCGCCTTTCCTCTCAGAGTATCCAATACTGATAGTATCACTGATTCTGTGGAGTGAGCTGGGCGGAAACCTGCTTGATGTGCATCCAGGTATTCAGGTTGCTCCAGAAAGGCGGATAGGCTTTTGGCTACATGGGCTTCGACCAATTTAGCTAGGTAAGGGAACAATGAGATTGGTCAGTAGTTAGCTAGGGTTTTTGGGTCAGCTCCTGGCTTTTTTAGAAGGGGTATGATAATGGCCTCCTTAAAGGACTCCGGTACCTGACCCTGGAGCAATGACTCATTTAGGAGGGTCACGGCTGGACTTGGGCAAGCAGTAAATGCTTCCTTCAGGATCCAGGGGGGGCAGCAGTCCTTTGGAGATCCAGATTTAACTTTTGCCAGTAAGTCTGTGAATGTTTTTTGGTTTATTATTGGAAATTGTTCCAGCCTGTGTGAGTTCTTAGCTTTTATAGGACATTATTGAAATATACTCTTTTTCTAAATTGTTGGGGGATTTTCATTCTGTTGTGTTTTTACTTTCTTATTGTTTAAACTGCTGCATAAATACTTTACACATTGTCTCTAGGTTAAGCCTGACTGCTCTGTGCCAATCTACAAGAGGGTTGATCACAGGTTAGGTTGGGGTTTACTTGTCAGTTCACCCTGACAAGGATTGTGGTTGCCGCTTGATTAAGGTTTCGCCCCCTCAACCAGCAACCCAATTTCTCACAACGCCTGAATCCAGGCTTCTATTAACATCCCTGCTGAGTTGGAATTCCACTCCACAACATTACAACCCTAACTCTTGATGTAGGCACTCACTATAGCTATAGATACTTGTGCTGTACAGTTTTCACTTGCCTGTCATATTAGTTCCACTTCCAGGAAAGCTCACGGCGAGCAGTTTGTGCTTATTTGCATACTTCAGCAGCACAGGAAACAACATTATCCAATTTTCACATGGGCTATAACTCATTTGTCAGATTGCGAGTGGTTTGTTACAGCCGTTCTAGCACTGGTGTGAAAATGAGTCATTGCCCGTCGCCTAACAAAAAATGAATGATTAACACTGTCTTCAATAATTTCATCAAACCTGTCTAAACAGTACCAAACAAAATTACAAAATGATCCATGAATATTGTATTAAAGAAATATGACACCATTCTCTGTTGTGCTAAAATCCCCAGATTAAAGGTTTGATGATACATAAATATGATACTGCAGAACGTAATAAAATTGTGTGTGACTGTCAACATCGCATAGTTTAAAAGTGCCAGAGTATTATTTCAGTTTTTATCAAATATTGCTTGTTAGCCGAGATAAAACAGTAATTCAGTGGGGTATGTGGCCACGTAAGCGAATACATTGCTCTGACTTCAGTGATGTCTATCTGAAGCTGACGCAAAATAGGATTGCACCGTCACACTAAAGCATAACAAACAGGCACTTCTGTATTTAAACTAACAGCCA
Organism: Calotriton arnoldi; assembly: GCA_963921515.1. Lineage (NCBI taxonomy): Eukaryota > Metazoa > Chordata > Amphibia > Caudata > Salamandridae > Calotriton > Calotriton arnoldi. The sequence continues at coordinate 648,249 of CAWUFW010003333.1, forward strand.
CCTTTATCATAGTGCCGATATCGGCAAGCCCCCAGCCTAGCAATAATAGTTGTGCTGCACAAAATAAACAGTCAACACAAGTTTTTGTTGGAAAAACAGTTTGCTGCAGGTTTATTACATAAACCCGAAGGACTAGCGGGGTGCCGTCATTTTCAACCAGGGTCCTGTCATAAAGACTCCTGGGATTTTGGCATAATGCACCCCTATTGTGCTCCTGAAAGGGTACCCCTCGTACCAACAGCCTCCGGATCGCCCTGTAACTCCGCCTGCAACACAAACGTATACAATAATACGTTCAATTGGTTAGCCAGTCCTCCTGCCTGTACGCAGGGAAAGCGGACAGGAGGGAGTCAGCGTGTCCAGCGGGGGACAAAGAGGGTGTCTAGTGGGTGGGGGTAGGTATAAGTACCTGTTCCCAGCCCACTGCGCACTGGAAATGATGCAGCAGAGGTGCCAGACGTAGGAGGGACTCCCAGAGTAGGGGGTCCCTGCGTGCACCACGGGCAGCCACATAATGCCGATATCGGCAACCCCCCGCCTAGCAATAATTGTCGGGCTGCGCAAAATAAACAGTCCACACACGTTTTTGTTGGAAAAACAGTTTGCTGCAGGTTTATTACATACAAGGAGCGTGCCAACTTGGTGGGTTAACTTCCGGGCGCACCGTGGCCAACCCAATCGGTTCTGCTATTTATGTGGGGGTTAGCCCCATTACATACCATGGACCCCTAGTCCATCACTTTTACTCATGCATTTTTAGGGGCAGAGCGTATCCAGGCAAGTCCCCGGTTGCTCAGGCTTACAACCGCCCAAAGGACTAGTGGGGCGCCATCGCTTTCAACCAAGGTCCTGACGTAAAGACTCCTGGGATTTTGGCATAATGCACCCCTATTGTGCTCCTGAAAGGGTACCCCTCATAACGAGCAGGCTAGACTGCATGTGAATGGCAAATGACCCACTTTATGACATAAAACGTTGACACCTTGAGGTCTAATACGGACTGGTTCCGCAAGTGCTATTGAGTGGCCGTATCTCTTTTGCATATACATGAATCTGTCACACTTACTACGTTTTCCACCATTTCATGATTTTAAATGAAAATTTGTTTCTAGCGTTAACAGTCGAAAGGGCATATTCTCAAGAACGTGTGATAACCATCGCAAAAGTTACTTAACGCAACCTCCAACATCGCAGTCTATCGCGGGAAACTTACGCCGTGTTAACCAAGTATTCACAACACGGCAGTACCATGCGATAGTCACCAGATAACGCGTCAAATGGCGCGTTAAAATCAATGCCACGCCGCAAAAATGCGAAACACGAACGCAAAGTAAGCTGTAATGAGGCCAGTCGCGATACAAAAAGCAGCGAAAACCAGCAGCAGGCCTGCAAATCCCACGCGTCTGGCGGGAACATGCACCATAAAAGCAACAAAAACAACACACCAGAAACAATCCAAAGTGCGTAGCAACATGGATGCACCCTGACCGAGCGCAGAGGCCAACCCGTACCCCACAAGCCCCATAGACCACCAGCAAGGACCAACGGGGTCGGGGAAGGCCAAGGAGAAGAGGGAGAGGAAGACGGGGTGCAGTCCATAGGAAAACAAGACCAGCATCACGGATGTGACAGAACATTACCAGCAACTGACCCACAATCAGACTACCTTGAATGCAGCCAGAGTGTCGAGGAGGCCAATGGAGGAGGCCAAGAGGCGCTGGCATGACGTGAAAACCTAAACCAGGCCCAAAGCTGCTGCCAACAGGAAGGCAGCAACAGCGACAGGAGGTGGGAGTCCTGCGCCACAGGAGGAGCTGGAGGAAATGGAGGCCACTCATCAGTGTGGAGACGGTGCAAGGAGGTGGGAGTACGGACACAGCTCGAGAGGACCTGACACAACAACAACAGGGTGAGTAACGAACAGGTACTGGGGGACTCGGGGAGATGGGCACAATGGCACACATGCACAACGATGTGTAGCACACTGCACACCCACAATTACCCAGGGTCATGTCCCCCATCCCCGTGGCACACTGCAGCACACACACATGGCAATCACAGCACATCCCATGACAATGTGGCACAAAGTGCAACACCGGCACTGCAGAATAGGGGACACAATTGGGTCTGCCCATGCGCAGAAACAGGCCAATCACATTTGACAGAGCAGGGAACTGTGAGATGCATATGTACGGGTACAACCTCACATCAGTCATGTAGTCCAAATGTCCACTATCCCCCCTCAAATTGCCAGCACCGCCCAAACAGTCACAATGTACATTGTCACACGTCTGCATGTCTACAAGAACAATGCGCCAACATAAATGTCAACACAATGTCAACATGCATCTCCCCTTCACATTGCAGAGGGACAAACAACACCTCCAGCAGGTCAGACCAGACAACCCATCAGTGATGCCGGAGACGACCACCACACCTTCGACACCGATGCCCCACAACAGCCCATGGACATCCCGCGCAACCCACGACCAGGACCAGGGCAGACAAGCTACTTAGAGGAGAACACAGCCCCTGCAACAGACCACACAGCATGAAGCACCCGCAAGCACGGCTGGCTCACAACACTTCACCGACCCACACATGGCACCCCAATGCCAGGTGTCAGAACGCCAAAAGGAGGTGGCCGAACAGGTGCGGGTGTGGTCCGAACACATGGAAGGCGAACTAGATCACATACGTGGGTGTCAATTACCCTTCAGGGACCACCTACACCCCACAAAGGAGACCCACACTGCCATAGAGACACACGCAGATATTATGTTGAACTGGCTACAGGCACGTGTGCCCGGCCCCTTTATTGGCAGGGCCACATGTACAGTGACACCTGTGCTGGATGTGTGTGGGGTGAGCAGAAGCAACAACTTGAACAGTGGACACCAGTGCAATGGAAACAGAAAACACCTGCATAACAGAGTCAACTGCTGAGCAACATGGAGGGAGCCGGAGCAAGTACAGGGGTCACCCAACATACAAACAGAAGTGTCCGTGAGTTGCAGTGCACTGAGGTTGGGGCACTAGAGCTGAGCGCGCTCATGTGATGAAAATGACTAGGATTGTGTCCATTCGGGATATTCCTGATGCAGATGCAGTGGGGTGTGTTAGCCCTGCATCAACTTCCTCATCAATGTCCCAGGTCTCCCACACTGCCTGAGGTGACATTGCTGCGCAACATCTCCACAGTACAAAACTCAATCAGTAACGGTCCATTGGTTGCGGTGCACTGAGTCAGTGGCACCTGGAGTGCTGAGCAGGGGATCAGGCAGATGATGGCATCCACGACAGGTCTGAGCAACTCCGTTAGTCTGCCAGTACCACTGTTTTGACTCTGGCAGATGGTGGTTGGAGGGTACCAGAGGCCAACACGTGCAGCACGGCCAGCAGCTTTGTCTGCGGTGGGATGTTGGTTGTCCGCTGTGTTGGTACCGTCAGCATGTGGGCAATGGTGGTCAGGATGCGGAGGAGGGTTGTCCCTTTGGGCATATAGTGGGCAATGACATTCTCTGGTGTTGGGTCTGTGAGGTTGGTGCATTTTCGGAGGATCGCTGTCTTTGTCTGCGCTGCCTCAGTGTTGGTCCGGGGGGGCGGCGGTGGGTGTCCGGGGGGGTGGGGGTAGTCCTGGGGGTGGTGGCGGTGGGTGTTGGGGCCCTCTTGGGTGTCCGGCCCGCATGTTCAGTGGCTCCATGGCATCTGTTGGTCTTCAGGTGTGCCTGTGGGCTGGGCTCCCTTTTGTGGTGCAGGCTGCTGTCCGACTTTACACCAGGTCAGAGCAGGTGTTAATTTCCTGCTGCTAACGCGCATTATCGCATGTTTCGTGGTCTTTTCGCCGATCTGGCTGGTCGTTGAGAATATGCGGAGTGGTATTTTCGCGACTTTTTGCACGGGTAAGCCTACTCTGCATCTCATTAGCGATAGTTGCCGGGGTCATCTGTGGCGATGTTTTTTGCGGCTGCTATTGCGGGTAAACTGGTGTTAGGGGCTGTTAACACCAGCTTGTGAATGGGGCGATGTATTTATCGCAACTTTGGCTGCGATAAAGTGCCGATAACTCGGCGATAGCTCCTTGAGAATATGCCCCGAAGAGTTTTAATGGCTCATGGTGCTGTTCCGTGCCAGGCACCTCAGCTATTGATGGCTGTTTTGAGTGCTACACACATATCAATCCTTGACGTGTGAAGTCAGATCTTCACCTGAGAGAAAGTAAGTAACTCTAAGTGGCGTAGCTTGGCCTTTTGCCGCCTGTGGTGGTCCCAGCCTTTGCCGACTTGCGGCGGCCGTAAGGGAAGTTGAGGGGAGGCGAACAAATCCTGTGTTTGCCACCCGGTTCGGCCGCAGGTAAGAGCGGGGGGGGAGGCCGCCGCCCTCAAAACTCGTGCCATCCGGGGCAGACCATCCCCCTTGCTACGCCACTGAACTTTCTGACTTCTCCCGACTTTGTGAAGTAAACCCCACCTAGCCCCCCCAGAAGGGATAACTGCCCAAAGTAGAGGACATCTCAGCTCACGTGGGTCCTGTGGCACGGTGAAGCTGGGGGAAAGTGGAGAGACCCCCACATAATAAGACTGCTCATAAGCAGAAGGGCAAGACAGGAACATCTCAAGGTGGCATGACACAAAGCTGCCGGTGTGCCAGGGGAGATGGTGGAAATGCCGGAAATGCCATACAGGTTGGCTGAAGAGGTGAAGGCTTTTTGCAGGAGGTGAATGGATACAGCTGAGTGTCGTCAGTCCATTCAGAGTTTCCGACTGTTGTCAAGGTCTGCTAAATCTGCCCAGTCTGCCCGTTCTTAAACGTCAAAGCTCTACACTGAAAAGTCTTTTTAAAAAAAGTTTCTGTGGAGTTGCGTGCATCCTGCCTTCACAAATTCACCTAATGAAACAGTGATAATTTTGACCAGAGATTATCGAAACAATATAATCTGAAGGTCCATGGAAGCGTCTGCCTGTAAGAAGAAACAAGCACCCGAAATACTTACATATTAATTAATCTCTTGTGCTCCACTATTCACCTACATGTGTGTTTACGTCATATGCGCTGTTTTAAAGCAGCAGCTATTTCAAAAGAAGTCATTCTTAAGAAGAGTTCAAACATGGTTCATCTCTTTCTTATGTTCTGATGCATTGACCCGAAGTGCACTTTACTGCTCTAAATATCGGGTTCTTAATGGAAAGATGCGCTTCCAGTTCCCTGGTAATGTCAACCAAGGGTACATTTAAAACTGAGGGCAGTTTATAGAACATCAGGTATCCGCTGAAGTAACATGAAGAAAAACTGTTACTAAAGAAGTGTGCACCTGGAATCTTGTTTTCTGCTGAATGCAAAGTTGAACATGTTTTATTACCTACATTACTCTGAAAAATTGAGAGGACAGTAGTTACTACGTAGTATTCCTGGGCTTCCATGCAAAAGTATTAATTGCTGGTGAATTTTTTTTTATTTCGATCTATGAAAGATTATTAGTTGTTTGTAAAAACATATTGAGTGACAGCTACTTAACATGTGAAGATTTGTTTCTTAGGGATGCATTTTTTTACAGCACTGGATTCATTGTTACAATGTGAAAACTGCAAGAGAGCAACGCCAACGGAAACAGTGCATAATTTGCCTAACATGCTACACAATATATATTACGTTTCCACGTACTAGGCCTTTTCCTGCCACATAATTTGGTCTTCCACTGGCACCTTATTCTGGTTTATCAAGAAGGAGGGACTCAAGCTAATAAAGGTCCAGCATACATGCTCCAGGTAACTAGTCAAGGTCAGAAGGGTATGTAGCTCCTAGTGAGATGTGTTCATCTACTCATTCTAGTTCCAAGGAGTCTGCTGGGAGCGCGACTCTGTAGGAACAAATGCCCCCACACCTAGATAGGTGTCCTTCTTCATCATTGGGCTTTTGCTCCACGTCAGGCCAGCACTGCAACGCTCGACGGGCACCCACAATGGGGGCTATTTACCGGAGATTTTTTCAGTGTCGGACCTACAGCTACCATAGATAATAAATTCTCAAAGACAGCGCCACATATTTTAACATAGGCAGGAGGGCTCGGTCATTAAAATGTATCCTGAGGAGTACCCCCTGTCCTATTTTCACCATCACATTTGCACCTGTACACTTAACACACCAGTCTACATCTAGACCCACACATCTACACTGCACAAAACGGCGTATGAAAAGATCTCTGGTAAAAAGCTCCCATTGAGGATGCCCTCGGGCATTGCAGCACCTACCCTACATGGAGCAAAAGTCCACTGATGAATCACGACACCTATCTAGGTGTGTGAGGGCATTTGTTCCTACAGAGTCGCACTCCCAGCGGACTCCTTGGAACTGGACTGACCTGAGTAGACAAACGCATATCATTAGGAACTGCATACCCTTCCGACCGTACCTAATTCTGGTGGTCATGACTTCAAGAGCACCTGTTTTCATCATCGACTCTATTTAAACCTAGAACAATTACATCAATGTTTGTCCTCCAGAATGTTAACATAAATATTTAAGATACTCGAGTCAAGTAACAGCTCTGCCTCATTCCGTTTGAAATGAAAGCATTTTGAGTTGTTTACCTAAATCGCCCCATCTTACATACAATATTTTTTGCACTATCTAGGTGTCTGAGGTTGGGTTATTAATTTGAGAAGGAGGGTCCTTTACCAACTTAAAAACACCTGTTAGTTAGGTTACATCACAGATCTAAGCAATGTCTGCTCAACCAATAAATAATACAAACAATTTCACAGTCAAGAAAACAACAAAATAAAGCCACCAAACTAAAGAAGAAAAAAACAAGTAACACGTGATAAGGGGATTCAGAGAAATTGATTTTTAAAGTTGTGATGCAAAAAACACCAATCTGTAGTTCAGTTCACTGTTGGCCGGACCTAAGGAGATTGCAGACAGACCACAGTGTATTGGGGGTTGGGTAGGCCAAGGGGTATCTTTGGACTTTTTCCTAGAGCTCCAAGTCCTCCAGCGGGAAAAGGCAAGAAGTGAAGCCAGAGAGGGTCTCTGGAAGGCCTACGTTGAGCTTTTACTGAAGCTGTGAAACAGTGAAATAAACGGTGCAGGCTCGCTGCAGCAAAATACTCAACCAACTTCGCCACAGGACCAGAGCTTCACTGGGAGCTTTAGCGACTACTACAGGACAGCCCCGCACCCCCTTTGAACTCACAGTGAGCAGAGCAATCTATTAGCCTCAATCAATGTGACTCTAGTTGCTACAATAAACGCCCTGACCTGGCAGTCAGACAAACTAGAGCTGCAACTCGACCTAATACCATCTCTAGCAACATTGATTGCCAAGATGGAGCCCAATCTGAATATTCTAAAACAAAGGGAGCAAAGCAACAGCCCAGTGGAAAAGGGCAAAACATCATGCACTTGCCACTTCAAGGCCCGCAGCCACCAGTGTACTCTGCACCCGAACCTAGGGCGGACCTCTCCACCAGGCAAAGCACCCCAGCACCATCTCCCGCGCCCGACGGCCACCTGGTGACCACACAATCAGCACCTGCAAGAGCTTGTGGACAACCAGAAACATTGGTGGCCACCAAATCAGATCGACAAAAAACAGAAGAACTTCTAAATACGGGGGCCTTGCACAGCAGGCACTATGGGCTCTCCCCTGATCATGATAGGGCAGCTCATACCGGCAATGACTGCCCAACAGGCGCACCTCAATGCGACTCTAGACCAACCAAGTTGGTGTTTACACCACAATATTCATCAGAGGGTGGCCACGAAATTTTGAATTGCTTTAACCTACTACGACTTTTCAAGGCTACTCCAAATCTGCTAAGCATAACCTCGGAAGACATCTTGAGCACAGAGTTTAAAACATTGCCGGAGTGTAATAAATAAAGAAATTGACAATACTAACATTTAAATGGCTCTCACTGGCAAAAATAATTCTGCCCAGCAAACAGAATTTCGATGAATGGGGCATCAGGATATTTAAAATAACGGCTCCCAAGTATTCAACCCCACTAAAAAAATAAATGGAATTGAGTTTGCATTCACAAAAGCTTAAGGGGGGCAGGGCACTCACACATCAATCTTCCCCGCAGTAAAATGTATATATCTCAGTTTTTTCAAACATAGGAGCCCCAATTAGGAGAGTTGCCCTGGAATCCGCTTAGGGAAAGTTATGTTATGTTATGTTATAACGTACTTGTAGAGCGCTCAGCTACTCAGAAGAGTGTCCCGGCGCTAGACGGAGCCCTAGATTATCCTGCTAATACCAAGCTAGCGTTTCTGCTGAAATAACCAGGTTTTAAGTTGTTTACGGAAAGTCAACAGATCAGGTACTTGTCTGAGAGACTGAGGCAGACTATTCCAGCTAAGGGCAACCTGTACTTGAAAAGAGCGTCCACCTCTGCACAAACGGGAGAATCTAGTGCAAAACAGACTGCCACTAGTTATCATCTACTCTCTCCAGGGATACCCAGACCTGCTCCTAGCATTAGCAATCAAGCCCCAGAAAATAAACATCATTGAAAGATATTGTCATTGAACGTTGCTGCTACCCAGGCTACTTAAATCCCTCCTTGCAAACTCACTTCTAATGAATGCTGATCTACTCAGCTTTCAAGAAACTTGCTCAACAGGCCCTATAACAATTCCCAGCTTTTATGAAACACATCATGCTGCGAAAAAATGAAAAAAAATATATATATTTTTGGAAGACCACCTGGCCACCTCTACATATATCTTAACATTGGACTAGATCTAAAAGTGAAAAAAATCTCTGCCCAGGACGAAATGATACAACTGATTACGCTGGAGGGCCTAAAAATAAACAACCTCTGGACAAAGATTTTACTGATTAACCTCTGCTTCAATAGTTTTGGCCCTTAGTGTGCGGATAGGGTGATCCACCTAAGTGAAACATTAGACATTGTGCTATGCGACATTGTGCTATGCGACTACCAATTAAGAAACCATAATCTCCGGTGTCTTCAATCTTCACCAACTGGGGGTAACCCCCTCAGACCATCTTCCAGTGACCTTTCTGGCTAACTTTCTCCAAAGACTGCTTAACAAACATGACCTCAAGTCTATTCAGCATACAATTGAAAACACATCTATGGTATCAAAATTCCCCAAAACATTCAAGTGAATAAGCACCTTTAATCACGTGTTTGCCTCGGATAATATCCTTAAGCACTTGTAGAGCTTTAAAATTCTTCTGTCATAGGAGAGCGATCATCTTCCACTGCGCACAGTGCTGAAACTAGGCTCGACTAAACGTGAATGCCAGAAAACAGTGGCTACCTCAAAAGGAGATGAACATCTACTATTAATAAATGGGGACCACTCTCTATGCAAGAATGTAGTTTGGAAATCCACCAGCGGCCCCTCTCTCATGACTCGAAGTGGTAAATATCTGTTGGACAACTGGAAAGTCATCATCAATGCCAATCATTCAACTGTAGGCCCCACACCAGCCCTTCGAAGGCCTCCTACTAAACCGCTACTAAAAAAAATGCTCCATAACGGAAAGCAAGGGAAACATCCACAGGCTCTGGAAACCATGCCATAAAACACAAAGGGGCAGATGTACAAGCCCCTAGCGCTGCCAGTAAGTCACTTTTTGTGACGCACTGGCAGCGCATTTCTCTGCCCCATATTTACAAGGACAGTAAAAGCCACCCTGCGTGGCTTTTCCTGTCCTTGTAAATACGGCCCCTTTACACGCAGCACCTTGCGTGAAAGGGACGTTCCATGGGTGTTGCTGTGGGTGTTCCCATGCAACACCCATGGAACCAGACACATTTTCAGATTTACGAAATATCGTAAACCTGGAAATGTGTCAGTATGCTACGCCACCCTAGGAGTGGCTTAGCGAGGTGCAACGAGGTACAACGAGGAGAAATGTTTTAATTTCTCCTCGTTTTTTTCCTTTTTCAATGCGTGCTGCATTCTACAGCACGCATTGAAAGAGGAAAATGCCTGTAGTGATTGTTTATGTGAAGGTGCCCCTTCATGCACAAAAACAATCTCCCCATGACGCAGGCATCCTTGCACCATGGTGCACAGGGTGCCTGTGCCGGCGCACAGCAGCTGTTTGTGCGCCAGCGCAGGGGAGAGCACAGGAATGCGACATATCATTGTAAATATGTCGCATTCCTGTGCTCTGAAAATGCCGCAGGGTGGCGCAGCCAAAGGGCTTGCGGTGCCATTCTGCGGCACCTTCTTGTAAATCTGCCCCCAAATCTACAAAACAAATCAGAGCTGTGGTCAAAGCTGCGGGTTCTAACAAAACAACACAAGCAACTGGTCTGGTCCGTAAAACGCAAATAGACAGACAAAGAATGGCTACACATACACTCACAAATAGGCGAACTCAGAATGGAAATCCACTACAGAAGTCCCATTCAAGAGATGGTGGAACTCCTTATGCGCCACCAGCAGCGCCAAGATCATCTATAAAAAAGTACACAATTCCACTCACTCATGCGGCTTATGGGTCACCCTTGACCTCTATTTCCAAAAAGTGGACCCTCCATAGCACCCTTCCACCAGTGGCAACATCATATCCTTATTATCTGTGCTAATTCCACTTCCTCATGTTCTACACCTTGCAGACCTACCTTCACACAACACAACTAAACGTTGTCTTACAACAGTGGACCACCCTTCCTCACTCCCCTTACCCTTAAACTGTCTTACTATCTCTTTGCTACACTCTCTTTCTATCTTATTTTCTTATTTTGATTTACTCTCTGTTCTAGAATTTTGCACACTCTGGTATGTTATCCTTTCACCAAACTGTGGGCCTTTTCTTCTCCATCCCCTTACATTGGGTTCCACCACATGGCTTACCCAGTCGGGTTTCTTTTTCACTTCTACAATTGGTAACCCCTCAATTATCAGCCCTATCATTGTCATCGCTGCTTCAAACACTAGGGGGATATTAGCAACAACTTGCGATAATTATCGCAAACCGCGCTTTTTATCGCCGCCTATCGCTGGATATTATCGCGGAGATAACACGCTATTAGCAACGTTTATCTCCAATGCGATAAAATATCCAGCGATAGTGGTGAATGCGTGAATATCGCTGGAAATCCAGCGATATTCACGCATTAACGCCATGGTGGACTTAGCCTGACAATCCACCTCCCATTCAACAAACAGGTAAGTCATGTTTTTAGCAGGTGTTAAATTCTAGCGATATTCGCACTTAGCGCGACTTTTTTTATCGCTTCGCCTGCGTTGCTAATAGGGGGAAGTTGTGTTAGCGACTGTTTTCAGTCGCTTTTAGTTGGGAACGCTTACCTTGCATGTCATTAGCGATAATTATCGCTGGCATGCAAGGCGATGGGAAAACGGGCCGCTATCGCCAGAAAGCTGTCGCTAACGCCTGTTAGCGACAGCTTGCTGATAGGGCGATAAAAAAATTGCTGCTTTAGCGGCAAAAAGTGCCGCTAAAGCGGCGATAAAGCCCTTGCTAATATGCCCCTAGATTTTATGTAACGTTGTTCCCCAACAACATGTCTGTTGTCCTATACTTTACTGTGCGGTGTGCATCTATGCTCTACTGTGTATCAGTACTTTTTGTTATTCCTTATTTGTATTTTTGAAAATAAAAACTGTTTGAACAAAAAAAAAGAAGAAGGTAATAAGAACAGAAGCAATTCTGATCTCTGTTGGATTGTAACTCCAGATGCTGGGAAGAAAGCCTGAGGAGGGTTGCAACGTGAATATTTCATTTTTGCTCCTTTTGAATTCAGATCTGGCGATGTCATGACTTTGTGGATTGCATATGTCTCCTGAGATGTTGAGTTTACCTGTCAGTGGGAGGTATGTTGGTTGTTGCTGCCATGCAGGAAATATAGCTGTGTAAATATAAGGTGGGCCTGATGTGGCCATAATTCTCAGGATTAGGTGATATGGGGCTTGCATTCACCCAATACTCTCGTCATTGTGGCATTTCATCTGATTTAGATTCTTGGTGTTCAAGGTTACTGTGCCTTTAGGCATATATCCCCTTTCCTGGACCACCACCCTGCCCATTCAATTTCGTGTTTATTTACACTTTGGCCCTTGTCAGTTCTACGCCAATCCACCACCAACAGGGATTTCAATGACATAGCCAGGCAGCACTTTGCAAGTACCCTAGCCAAACTTTAAGCACAATTGCAGTGCTTTGTCTTTTTTGTGATGGATCATGAGTCCAGCAGTGAATGGACAGGATTGAGTGGAAGTATTTTGTTTGCTCTTTCTGTCAAGCTACAAAGTAGTTCAGTCCAATAGTGAGATATCACTCGGCATTGCAAGATCATATGATAAAAAACAGCTACGGTCTTCCTGCACATGGTACATTTAGTCAACGAGCCTGCATACATATGACCAATCCGTTTCAGTGTCAGGTAAATATGGTGCATATCATCAAATTGAGTAAATTGCAATCTTGCATTTCACGATACTTGCTTCACAGATCTCAGACACCTCTCTTTCTTTGACAGCTGACCTTCCACTCTAGCCTCCCACAATTCTTTCAGCGCCCTTGTTTGAGCTTGCAGTCATTGTAACAATGCTTTGTGAAGGTGAGTGATTGCATGTCTATTGTGGACATGTGTCAATAATACCAATATCCCATTTGTTGGGTCAGGTATGTCGTGGGCTGTACTCACGTTGGAGTCATCAGTCTAGGCAGAGCAGAGTATAAGTGAACTGTCCGGGTCCTAGACCATATGTGTCCATCGAATCCTCAAATGACCTCAGCTTCCCTTTTCCACCAAGTCCTCCCAGTCCTCCCACTCCTCCAGTCCCATCTCAGTCCAGGTATGAGTTTGATATAGTGCTTTCTATTAGTACATCTGGACAGTGACCATATGGGTATCCCAGGGGACTGAGGGGGGGTTCTGGGATTCGAATTTACATAGTTCTTCCACCACCATCTGGCATTAGCCAGCAGCACATGATCCACTTTTTAAACCGGCTGTGCGTCCAGTAGCCATTCCAGCATACTATCCCCTACCAGATCAATCTGTATACCAGCTTTCTCTGGGCTACTTCCCTCACCTAACCATTTCATTGGCCATTGGAGCTGTGCTGCAGGATGGTATAATTTGTAGGGTGGAGCCCCTAGTTCTCCCTCTGTTAGAGGCACATAACATTTCGATAGTGCAACCTTTTGTCTGCCATTTCACCATATCAATTATGTGAGTATTGTTTGCAGATACCTAAATAGCTATGACTCCACAATTACTGTTTTAGCTGCAAAAATGTACAAAAGTCTCTTTAGAACTGACCTTTTTTGAGATCACCACTCTGCCCATCAGGGATAGCGGCTGATCAGTGACAGAATATCGGAAACACAAATAGCTCGTGTGTAAGAAAGTGCCCTCTTCTTGCATGGTTGCCCCCACTTTCTGCTAAACTGCTGATGTGTTTGACTGAGTGTGCCCTGGGTTGCTGCCAAACAGGTGCCCAGGGCCTATTTTCTTTCCCTAAAATGCATTGAAAACAAAACCAATTTGGCATTCTTTGGCCACAGGTCAGTCCCTTATAAATGGTACCACAGGTACCAAGGACACTGTGGCCAGGGAAGGCCTCTAAGGGCTGCAGCACTTATTGTGCCACCCTTAGAGGCCCTGTAACCTTTACACACACACACTGCCATTGCAGGCTGCGTGTTTTGGTGCAGAGCAAAGCGAAGAGTCGACATGGCACACACTCCTGTGTGCCATGCCTACAACCCACTGCCCTGGCATAGGTCAGCCACCCCTCTAGCTGGGTGCACTATACCAGTGGTGAGGGTACAGGTGCATGAGCACTGTACCCCTACAGTGTCTAAGCCAATTCTTAGACATTGTAAGTGCAGTACTGCCATTAAGAGTATATGGTGCCGGGAGTTTGACATTACGAACTCCACAGCATCATAATGGCTTTATTGAAAACTGGGAAGTTTGATATCAAACTTCTTAGCACATTAAACCCCCACTGATGCCAGTGTTGGATTGAATGAAAAATGCACACAGAGGGCAACTTAGAGATGCCCCCTGAAAAACGACCTGACACTAGTGTCCAGGCTGAGTGGCTGCTTGCCAGCTGCCACCACCAGACGTGTTTCTGGACCCCTGGGTCGAGAGCCTGCTGCTCTCGGGGGGTCTGAAACAATGCACATCCTGGGACGAGGTGCCAAGCCTCCTCCCCCAGGATGGGCAGGGTCCACGAAGGGGAAGCTTCAAAGGCTTGCTGCCTTTGTGAGCTTCCCCAGGCCTTTTGCTGATTCCAGCAACTGGCCACCACCGGTTCTGACCCCCACTTTGGGTGGGAGAATCGGCAGGAAAACCAAGTAAGGAAGGGAGGTGTGCCCACCTTTGCCAACCCCACCCCTCAGGTGGGGGAGGTGAGGTTAAGCACAACTGTCAGTCCCTGCCATCTTGCAGATGGGGAACGCAGCCAACCAGAGTGAGGCATATGCCCCCTCCCACTGGAGGGTGGCATAATAGGGGGTGTACCCACCCCAAGGAAAGGACCCATTGGACCCAACCTTTACCTACCTGTAACGCCCCTAAATCTAGTATTTAGGGGCACCCCTGAACCTTGCCTCCTCAGACAAGAACCGACTAAGAAGAAAAGAAGAAGAAGGACCGAATAAGCCATGCTAAAGCTAAGAAGAGGAGGACGCCTACTGACTTGGCCCAGCCCTACCGGCCTGTCCCCACCTCGAACCTGCAGAAGCAAAATCCCGGTGTGTCCAGCAGCCAGCAACGTCAATAACACCGAGGACCTGCCCTGCCTTCCACAGAAAAGACTGTCTCCTGTGAGCACCGGATTTGCTCACCCACAGACTCTGGCTCCAGCCAAATCTGCGAGTCTGCACCACTCTGCACTCGACGCCCACGGCCCGAGTTCGAGTGGCCCAACACCACGAGGAGGTCTCCCCGGCGATCCTGACCTGAGATCTGGTGATCTCTGACCTGCCTCGAATCTCCCAGTGAAGCCTGCAGCCTCTTTCTGGAGGATCCCCCGACCGCGACCGGAGCTGGTAAGAAAAACACGATGCCTAAAGACACCCATGCACCCGAAGTCCCACGGCCTTGGGTGGCCCAACTGACAGTGTCCCAGCATCCCCAGGCATCCCAACTTACCTCTCCAACTGGTGGTCACCTCCAGAAGAGCTTCGTCCACGAGCCTGCAGTCTTTGTCGAAACCGGAGAATCCCCATTGAAATCAAAAGGGAACCCAACACCAAACCAGCACCCTGCACCCAGCCGCCCCTGCGCCGCTGCGGGTGTACTTTGGGTGCTAAAACGGACCCCCCTTTGCCCTGAGCTAAACCCCAGGAGCTTTGCTCCCACAACCTTGTGGCCTGCTCATGAGCAGCCACCAACTGGAGGCCCACTATTCCCCATTGGATAGCATTGGGCTTCAGCACTCTGCACCCGGCCACCCTAGTGCTGCTGAGGGTGTTTTTTTTCTTTTTTTCTTTTTTTATAGTTTTATATAGCGCGAACTTGACCCAAATCGGGTATCAGAGCGCTTTACATAGCCCCAGTTGCATTACATGAGGACACATTCATTTTTGTTAGGCACGTTTTTAGAGTGCATCCTTGACCCTGGGGGAACCCTTCTTATAACCCCAGAAATACCAACTCCTACAACAAAGTACTTGCCTGTTAACCGATAACTTCATTTCTCTCCATAGAAATACATTGACTGTTTTTCCTTGAAAAATGTTCTAAATGTGGAGTTGGTTTTGTATTAAACTTTGAAAAAACTGCAAAGGACTAAACATTGTTTACTTACCTTTTCTCTGGGAAATGTCCCAGTGTGATATCCAGGTGCATCACACTGAGTAGAAAAAGTAATCCAGAAAGTAATCTGAAAAGTAATTCAAAGTAATCTAACAGTAATTTCCACTTTATTGAAAGCATTTACAAACCTGTAACAAAGTTATTTTTATTCAGCTTGCTTGTATTGTTCAACGTGCCTTGAAAATTATCAAATATACTTACCTGTGCCAGGCTTGCTTGGTTCTAGGAAATAAATACAACTAAATAATATTTTTATACAAACCAAATTGATCTGAGTTCAGTCTTTGTTTTTTGTTTTTTTTAACATTTAATGAATTTATTTTCAGTCTTTACCAATGAATCCATTTTACAATGACCCCTGAGCACAGATCCATCCAGCACAACACTTGCAACTTGGGCTCGAAAAATATCCAAAACAGGTGATATGGAATATAGACTTGAGCAATTAACAAATGTGTTAATGACTGCTGTTCAATGATTTAAGAGTAATTGGATTTTAGCAATTTGGGGTGACCACGAGAGGGAATTTGACAGTTTGAAATCAAGGTAATCAAAATCTGAGTACACAAAAAGGAGGACCAGAGGAAATTTAAAGACCGGCAGTGGCCGATTCCCCACTCATACAACTAGAAAACACAATGTGGGCCCCTGGATTAATAAAAATATTGATGATGAAGCATGCCACCCATGGGTGGGTGAGGGGAATCGTCCTGAGAAAGGGATACTCCAGCAACCCAATAATATTTTTCTAGACCCAGGGGCCCACACCGTGTTTTCTTTTTAAAAAAAAATTATTTATTTGCACAATACTATAAATATAAGCATACATTTGAAATTCATCATCAAGACAATTGTGCATTTTTCATTTTCTCACGCACCTCCCACCCACCCCCGGGGGTTGGCAAGAGCCTCGGACTCTATTGCTGTACATTCTAAATGGTCCTATATATTTTCTCAGTTGCTAATTCCCAGGCCACATTTAACCATTTTAAAGAACCCAAAAGAGACCGAAAATTCCTATAACTCATATACTTCATATAACATCCTTCACTACTGGGCCGATAAGGTGCAGTGTGCCATAGCATCACCATCTTAACTTCCTCCCTATTGATTACCGATTTTCTTCTACCCATTCCGTCAGGGGCGCCCATATTTTTAAGCCTTTCAATCGTGCACGTATCCCTCTCCTTGCATAAAGAGCCTTTTCTAAATTATAAATTGCCAACAGGTGGGGGGGCGCTAGAGGGCGCACAGCGTGATGGCAGTGCGATAGTGCTGCTCCGCCGGACCGGAACAAACATCAGCTAAAAATAACCGCAGGCGGCACCTACAGGCATGTTATTTGAACTTGCTGAGGCATCGGAATGCTAACGGACCCGAAATATGCTGTGATCTATGCGGTCCGATCCTGAAATCACCCTAAAACCAACTTTGTGGCTGACGGACACGGAGTCTGCTATGCAAATCAAAATGGCGGCCACCACTCTCCTTTAATCGCGCACCAGCGACGTAGATTGCAGACCGGAGACTTCATCACGACTTGGACAGGGGTGAGTGCACCTGTGAAGTGTAGAGCGCGGCGGTAAAGACATTCGCCGGTGAAAGCCCCTAGATCTGCCCTATACAATATGCTTGTCTGCTCCATCGGGACATTACCCTGCGTACTCGGCTGATAGAAAATGGCGGCCTTGCATATGTGAAACTCTTCATTGCGGCATTTATTAACAATGCCCAGCTGTGTCCCCTGCATCCCTGCAGCACTGCACATAAATAGAAGTGACTCAACACCAGCATAAATATCCTCCCTGCGTGGTGCACACTGGATGGTCTGGGGCAGCAACACCATACCACAAATATCGGGGTAATTGCACAGCCCATGCGTGACATAACTGTGATACTGCAGCACTTACTACAGTTGGCGCCAAAACTAGATAATACCTCTCTGTGCACTCCATACTGATCCTGTTCTGCACCACCGGACGCCCACTCCCGCACAACCCCAGATACCTATTTCGGTGCATGAAGGGAGGAACGGTCCAGTCATTGTACTACCATGCCCTCCACTAAAGTCACAGAGGAATAACGGCAGAGCACCCGCCGGTACTCATCGCTGGAGACAACTGATAAACGGCGGCTCCACTCTAGAGCTGTAGATTATATGACGGTTCCAGACTCATTGATATAGTGCAAGCGGGAACATCAGATTGGGGGAGCAGTCAACAGTGCCGGGCGAATACACGCCGGAGTCTACCCATAATCCTATATATAGCGGCCAGCACACGCGCATCCCCACCTCACGACACGATATACTGCCGCACCCTGCAACATGGGCAAGCCAGACAAGCAGCAGCCTAAAATATCATTTGATACACGTCGCACGCCCAGGAACACACAGGCAATGTCTGACGTAACCGCGAAACTAATATGGAGGCCACCCTCAACGCCATCCAGAAAAGTCTCCAAGCAATAGACGGCAAAATTGACACCCTCACGCGGCGAGTAGATCACATGGTGGCAAACCCGACAAACAAGGCGAGCGCCTTGACGCAGCGGAATTGTGCATCTCAGCAGTGGAGGACGAATCAGGCACCACAGCAACAAAATGTGCCTCCATTGAAAAACTTCTGAAAGTCATCAAGAACAAAAATGAAGATTTAGAAGCTAGATCGCGACGGAACAACGTGCGCATAATGGGTATACCAGAAAGCGCCAATACTGGATGCCTCGAAACGTACATAGAGAGTATGTTGAAAGACTGTTTTGGTGCAGAAAACTTCTCCCGTTACTCATTATTGAACGAGCACACCGATCCCTGGCGGCGGCGCCGCCTCCAGTCGCCCCGCCACGTCCAATTATTGCCCGGGTACTAAACGACAGGGACACAATACTTCGCCTTGCCCGCGAAAAGCAACGGGTTACGTATAGTAACTATGATGTCTCCTTCTATCCGGATTTTACTCCAACAGTGCAAGCAGCACGCATGGAATTTACAGCAGTCAAAAAGAAACTTAGAGACTTGGAAATACCATACGCAATGCTATATCCCGCGAAACTACGAGTCACCCACGATGGAAGATCGAAAATATTGCCTACACCGAAAGCTGTCCAAGACTTCATAAAGCACATCTCCATTAATCGGAAATCCAAGGAACGCTCACCCTCCACTTCACAGGCTGAAGGCAGCGACAGCGAACTATAAACAGGACATACATGCCATGGTAAAACTGCATAAAGCTCGTCAAACTGCTACTTGATGTCTGGTGAGATCCAATCTCACATGAACTCAGAAGGGAGGTAAGCTCTGTACGCTGGGAAGTCCATATCGCATATGTGCATGGCACCTGGACAATATATACACACCCAGGTAGTGATTGACTGACTACAAGACACCCCTCTGTGCACATGCTAATAGTTGATGTTATACCTCTGATGTGTGATACGCAGGGCCTAATAATAACCCGCAGACATACTTGGCTTTAACATAATAGCTGAGACGTGGATGGTGCCATAGAAACTGCCAACTATTCCCATACCCTATTATGGGCGATACCTATCTGGGCAACGGACACATCCAGTGCCATGGCTTGCTAAAGTAGAAACTAACTCATTATCACTGATCAAAACTTAGGCTCTACTGATAGACTCGCCTCTGTGGGGAGATTCGATCTACGAACTGTGATGTTTGCTTTACATTCGTCTGTAGGCACTGACTCATTCTCTCAGTCTTCATGTGTAGAACAGATAGAGTTTAATACTTGTGGACACTTACAGGTGTGGTTATCCACTGGCCTATGCTTGCGGACCTGATGTGAGATTGCACATAGATACAAATATAGGCGACTATACTCATGGAAGAACGATAACAGGCAAACAAAATGTTTTCGGACTGATGCTAAAAAAGATAGCTGTATATGAGATATTAGATATGACAAAACAAATGACATAATGTTAACCTTTGAAATGTTGATGTTTGTATGGCCCACTAATCTATTTACGTTCCGGCCGCATCCGCTATGCGGGTGTTAATGTGTGCACTTAGCGGCCCCCCAATGGGTGATCCCCGACAAAGTTGGACGTTAAATGTTTGGTTTATGGGGCTATGTCTTTGGCATATTGAGTTTCCCAGATACAGTTCTAGCAACTACAGGATATTGGTTTTGCGTGCACGGAACCATATACTACAACGTCACCCACCAGATCACATTATCATGCACAGATACGACTTTACACACGACATACCGCTACATCCTTCGATACACACACCACAATGGAAAATAGGAAAACAGCCTCTGCACTACATGTACTAACATGGAATGTCTGTGGACTTAATAATCCCCGGAAGATCAGGCAAGTCCTAGCGTATCTAGATAGACACCATATTGACATTGCATTGTTGCAAGAAACCCATCTGGCGAATGGTACTAAATGCTCGCTGGGCAATCGATGGGCTGAGATTACACTGACATCTTCGTATTCAACTTACGCAAGAGGTGTTATCGTACTTATAAAGAAAGGGACACATTTTATTATAGACCAAACACTTTTAGATGACCACGGTAGGTATATTATTATCACTGGTCATGTGCGTGGGACCCGGATAGGCCTGGTGAACACATACGTTCCTAATATAGATGACCCTGCTTTCTTCAGTAATATCTGGAGCAGATTGAGAGCGTTGCCGCAGATGGAACTCCTTTGGGGCGGTGATCTCAATCTATCGCTAAATGAGGAATTGGACAGATCAGGCACCACAAGAGAACCCCATAAACAAGCACTCAGAGTAATGACGGAAGGCATGTCCGAATTCAAAATGTTGGATGTCTGGAGATTACGCCACCCACACAAACTGGAGGGTACACATGTATCCATGTATCACAATAGCTGGGCGCGTATAGATTATTGGTTGGCAACGGAAATAGCCAGCACATGGATAAGGGATATACAGCACCTCCCCAGGACATTATCAGACCATAATCCTATAATGCTTACATTAGACCGTCCCCATTATACCCACCCACCCTTCATCTGGCATTTCAATGCTAAAGCATTGCTGGACCCTCTCTACAATACGACAATACACCATGCCATAGAAGAATATTTCCGCATCAATGCCACTTCCGTGACGGATGCTGGTGTGTTATGGGAGGCTTTTAAAGCCACTATCCGTGGCATTTGCATCAGTACAAATGCTGGTATACTCCGCGATATTCGCACCCAATTGCAAAACTGTGAGAATGCACTGAGACAGCTGGAAGCAGACTTTGAACGCACACAAAACGCTGCCACACTTGGGGACATAAAAGAGCGCTTGGCTGAATATCAGGAATTAGCAGACAGTGAAATACGGTACCTATCACATAGTCAGACGGCTAGAACATATGGGGAGGGGGGTAGACCGGGTCGTATCTTAGCGCAGAAAATATGTAATCCTCGCACCACACATGTGGTTACCAATATTAAAGATACACAGGGAATACAGCAATATGCCATGGCAGACATACTTAAAACTTTCATGGCAACCTATAGTGATCTCTACGCGACACATAACACAGCCAACGATAGAGAAATTCTTGACTACCTTGAGGACATAGCCATCGCATGGCTGTCTGACAATCAGAGGGAATATTTAGTACAACCGATTACCGTAGAGGAAGTCACAGACGCCATAAAAACACTCCCGAACGGTAAGGCCCCAGGCCCTGATGGGTTTACGGTGGAATTTTACAAAACATATGTAGACCTAATATGTCCATATCTTGTAGAAATGTACGGGGATGCGCACGAAAAACAAATATTACCGCCCACGCTACGAGAAGCTCTTATAGTAGCGTTATTGAAGCCTGATAAAGATCCCACCTGTAGTGATTCCTACCGCCCACTGTCATTAATAAATACAGACACAAACATTTTAGCGAAAATACTCGCTACTAGACTACAGCCACTAATGCAAAATATAGTATTACCTGACCAATCTGGATTTATTCCCCATCGCTCTACATCACATAACATACGCACACTGTTTGCACTTTCACATCAACTCAATCCAGACTTGGAGACAGCAGCAGTGTTACTAGACGCCGCCAAGTCATTTGACTCGGTGGAGTGGGAGTAGCTCTTTACAGTCCTGCAGAAAATGGGCCTACTCCCTGTCTTAATGACATGGATCAAAATTTTATATAACAAACCAGTGGCGAGAATACAAGTAAATCTGCATGTATCAGACGTTATCCAAATACAGCGCAGCACATGACAAGGATGCCCCCTATCGCCGTTATTATTTGCTATAGCGCTAGAACCATTGGCATGTAAGATTCGCCAACAACACGCGGCTACAGCCCTACAATTCCCTCAACGCCCGATAAGCATATCAATGTACGCAGACGATATGGTGCTATATGTACGAGAACCTCGTATTCACCTATCCCCACTCTTACGTGAATATATTAAATTTAGCAGACACTCCAGACTCCACATC
Source organism: Calotriton arnoldi (assembly GCA_963921515.1). Taxonomy (NCBI): domain Eukaryota; kingdom Metazoa; phylum Chordata; class Amphibia; order Caudata; family Salamandridae; genus Calotriton; species Calotriton arnoldi. Next base: position 670,515 of record CAWUFW010003333.1, read on the forward strand.
AACTGGAGCAAATCCGCAATCATACACCTTACTGACATTACTAAACCGACTCCGGTGGAATTTCCGCTAGAATGGCAAACAGACCCTGTAAAATATTTAGGCATCTGGTATCATAGAGAACCAGGGGTGGTAATTAGAGAAAATTATGGTACGGCAATATCTAAAATCGATGGGAAAATAGATAGATGGATCCACCTCCCATTATCATTAGTGGATAGAATGGCCATTGTGAAAATGGTCATCCTACCTAAAATATTATATCTATTCAATAACATCCCAATAACTCCCCCTACAACAGTATTCCAGAGACTCACCACATGTATAACTCGCCTTATATGGGCCGGGAAAGTAGCACGAATAGAACTACGCACATTGCCATACCCCAAGGGCGGATTTGCTGTTCCGGATTTGTTACTGTACTACTTATGTGCGCAAGCACAATACGCACATTATTGGTTCTTTCCGATACGTTATCTACCACACACAGCTGTGGAAGATGGAGATGCCAATCCGATTCCATTACGTTGTATTTTGCCACACTCACGCCCCCATATTAGCAGAAATGAAATAAACACCATAAAAACTACGAACTCGGCATGGCAGCGTATGGGCAAACTGACGCAGAAACTACCTCTATATGCACCAGCATTACTAAACCAACATCATCCTGCATTAACAGTAACACATGCTGGCAATGGTAGGTCAATACTACAACAGGTGGGAATAGCTACTATGGGGGACCTATACATAGAAGGAAATGTCATTGATGAGGCGGATCTCAGTTACATACATAATCAAATACTCCTCTTTAAATTCACCTTACACAGACTTCGGGGACCTATGAAGGATCTCTACAACACATTCCCCGCTGAGCCACCGAGGTTAGCAGCACTACAAATGATCATCACCAACCCAAACAATGCACACATGGTATCTAAACTATACAAACTGTTACAAGAGGATATTGCAGGAAATACCCACAAAGCTAGAGATCGGTGGAACTCCCAATTAGAGACGCCACTACAGGAGGAAGACTGGCAAAATACCTGTGCGCTCACAACCCTACTTACACCAAACGGCAACCTGAGACTTATCCACTACAAGTATATACATCAAACATACCACACCCCACTCAAATTGTTTAAATGTGGACTGAGGGTGGATGCTAGATGTGTCCGCTGTGGGGAAGATAATGCCGACTTCATGCACATGGGATGGAGATGCACAACAATCTCGCAATATTGGGAAGACGTTACGATGACACTAGGTCAAATACCGGAAACACCGATAGAATGTACAGTGACGGTGTGCCTGTTAGGCATAGTGGGAAAGCTTAAAGCTGCAAAACGCAAACTTTGTGTTATAGCATTATTAATGGCAAAAAGGTGTGTATCCATGTGCTGGGGAGGTAGAAGGTCACCTAGCAGGAAACAATGGTTAACTGATCTTGTGTATTGTAGAGACACCCTAAAAACGTACGAAGAAGAGCTCCCAATGGGTGCCAGACCAAAGGAATACTGGCTGCCACTGTCCGAATATCTGAGATCCAACCCGGATTTGCTATCCACTCCAACTATATAGCGATATATATTACCATGTACTGTACTTGTGTAAGGTATCACGATACATCTACATTATAAGTGTGCGCTCTGTATATGCTACTCCTACTGTATTACTGTAATCTGGGATGTTCTTTTTGTTTTGAACTGTTATTATGACACTGCTGTCATATGTATGCTTATAACAAAAGCTTAAATAAAAAAACAAAAAAACACACAAAAAATAAATAAATTGCCAACAGGCGGGAAAGCCACTGCTGAAATCCAGGGGGATTGGAGTCCAGCCAAGCTGCAGCTATATAAGTCGGAGAACCGCCAAACCAATAAACACCAAATCTTGTTCAGTTTCCCTCCGTATATCTTCCGTCAACCCCAGCACAATCAGGCATGGAGAAAGGGAATGTTTTATTCCTAGAGCTTCCTTAAAACATTTTGTAATCTCTCGTTTTAGCTTGATAGGCATATTGCAGGAAGTAAAAATGTGAACCAGATCTGCCTGAAATAGTGCGCACCGGGGGCAGAATGTCCCTTTACCGCTGCCCCATTTAGCTATCTTATTTGGTGTATAATATAGTGAGAAACAGGTCTAGTAATTTTGTGCCTGTAGCCGGGTCCGAAATTAGGATACTCTGTGCCATTTTGAATGATTGAAAAAATGTATCTTCTGATACACCAACTTTCCATTTTAATGACCGCTGTTCCAAATCATCTTTCATCAGTGAGTTAAAAAGATTATACATAGCCCGTACTGACAGGTCCCTGTTCTCGACCAATTTCTCGACTATAATATTTCTGGGAAAATCCTATTGGTCCGCCACCTTTCTTCAATAAAAATCCCTTACTTGAAGATATTTGAAGAAATATGTCCATTCTATCTCAAACATCTCTCTAAGATTTTCAAAGGAAACAAGACCATCTAAAAATAAAAAGAGCCAAAGTTTTGTCAAACCCACCTCACCCCATCTTTTAATCGTATGATCTTTAAAAATTTCTGGTAGATTTGGATTACTTATAAGTGGTGTATAAAAATTGAGCCGACTAATTCCTATTAATCTTCGAGCTGTTTTCCAAACTTTGAACCCACACAGTAATGTCTTGAAACAAACTTTTTTGTAATGATTATCATTTCGGTAACGCCACAGCCATCCCCAAGCTTCTTCCCCCATTATAAGTTTGAGGGGGGTCGGGACCTCTTCAGTATGTCTTCCAGTCGGTTTCTCTTGTACTAGTATTAGGTTATGCAATAGTGTAGTGGCCCAGTAGTAAAGTCTAAGATTTGGTAAGGCCCATCTCACTCTTTCCCTAGGTAATGTGAGGAATTTGTAAGCCCTTCTTGGTTTGGCGTATGCCCAAACCGGGAGAATAGGTCTTATATTTTCTTCAAGCAATCGATTAAAAATTCTAATAGGATTGCCCGTAGAAAATAAAAAATCTTAGGAAAAAATAACATTTTGATGATATTACATCTCCCAATGATAGATAAATGAAGATTATGTAGTCTCGACAAATCCTGTTTGGTTTTGACTAATAGGGGATCTACATTATCTTTGACGATGTTATTAATATTTGATGGGATATTAATACCTAGATAGGTTGCATTCTTGGCCACTCTGAGATCATTTATCATCAAATTCCCATTGACCACTACTTGCGTTTTACTACGATTGAGTGCGTATCCAGAGAGTTTCCCAAACCTATCTGCTTCCTCTTCTAGTTCCTGTAAGGCGATAATTGGATCGGGGGTCATGAGGGCAATGTCGTCAGCATATGCCAACACTTTTGTTTCCCAGCCATGTGTCACAATAGGTCTAATAACCTTATTGATTTCTAACTGACGTAGAAAAGGGTCGATATGTACCGCAAATAGCAGGGTTGAATTTGGACAGCCTTGTCGGGTGCCTCTAGTTATGGCAAAAGGATCCAAGAGTGCTCCATTAATGAAGACCCTAGCCGTTGGGCGGTAATAAAGCGTTTTAATAGCCTGCAATAGCCCCTCCTTAACTCCTGCCCTTGACAGGGCCTCCCATAAAAAATTCCAAGAGACCCTGTCAAAGGCCTTTTCTGCATCTAGTAGAATTAAAGCCATAATATCCTCGGATATGGTTGTGGCATTTAGAAGTACCATCCTTATATGGTCGGTCATCCCCCGCCCTGGTATGAATCCATGCTGGCGGATAGAAATTACCTTATGGATGATAGGCGCCATACGGGCGGCCAAGACTTTGGAGTATATCTTGCTATCAGTGTTGATCAGTGTTATTGGGTGATATGAGCTGGGCCCCTTAAATACATGGATAAACAGCTGGGTCATGCAGTCTTTAAGTTGCTGCGAGAATGTTTTGTAAAATTCTGCGGGAATACTATCCAAGCCTGTAGCTTTACAGTTAGGAAGGCTATTGATACATAATAATATCTCAAGCCATTGTGGGAGATCATCTAACTGTTGTTGATCTTCATGAGAGAATTGCTCTCCCGGAATTGAATTCAAATATGCCTTAATTTCCCCGCGGTCCCCTGGTGAATCCTCTTGTTATAGGTTTTGATAGTATAAATAGAACGCATTTTTAATACCATCTGGATCCGTAACTAATCCCAGTATTGGATCCTTGATCTCTTTTATTAGATTTTGCGACATTTTTTGTATTGCTTTCATCGCCAAGTGATGCCCTACCTGTTCACTGCACTCATATGCTTTCTATCTCCACACTGTTAGCCTATCTGCAGCTACTTTAGCGATTATTTCCAAGATAAAAGATTTGGCAACTACCACCTTTGCCTGCGCTTCCTCCACATCCCCACCCAGTTGGAGCACTTTAACCAAATCGTTTTCTGCCGCTGCCAACCTAGTTTGCAGATCATACGATTGCTGTAGTTTTTTTTAATTAAAGGACAGAGAATATATAAGGGTTTCCCCCGTATTCCAGCTTTCAATGCATCTCATACTATATCAGTTCCAGTGCTGCCTAGGTTCTCCTTCAGGAACAGAGGGATCCAGTACCTCATGTGGTTACAGTATTCTTCGTTCACCAGAAAGGCTCACTCAAAACTTCAAATTTTATCCCTGGATTTGGTCTCCTTTCCCTTGATCTCGATCACTAGAGGGTTATGATCAGAAAAAATATGTGGGGCTTTCTCTATTGTACAGTCATGAAGCAGGGAGTAGGACACTAGCATGAAGTAAAGTCGAGCATGAACTTTGTGTGGAAAAGAAAAATAAGGACAGCCAGGATCTGATGAATTTTTTCAATTCCAAACACTGCTCAGCCCATGGTCTATACATAATGTCCTTAATGCCCTAAACACTTTAGGTTTCCTACCACTATCTGACCAGTTAGTTTCCGAGCTCAGTTTCGTATTGGCAGGTATATTTATATTGAAGTCCCCACAGAGAATAACGGGGAGCGGCCAGGCGGCAAGTTTGCTATTTACTTGCTCAAATACTCCTGGATTGTCCAGGATACTACCATAAATCGAGCGGATAGTAAATGATTCCCCATTATTTTTATGACATTATGTTATTACCCATCTTCCTAGCTGGTCGGCTGATGTTCGAGTAAATTGTAGGGAAGTTTTGCATGTCAAAATCGCCACCCCGTGTGTCCGGGTGTTTTGTGTCGTCCCCCCAACCAATCTGTATCCTAGAGAGTTCAAAAGGTACAGTTGAGCCCTTTCTATGTGAGTCTCCTGCATACAGACGATATCTGCCTTCAATAGTCAAAGCCCTGCTGTAGTGTAGCGTCTCTTCTTGGGGTCATTCAGGCCACAAATGTTGATGGTGGCTACACGTATGTTACCCATCAGAGATACATAAAAGACCGTCCTTATAGGACACCTCCACTTCCTGCCAGCCCCCCCACCCAGAACCCCCCCTTCCTCCCCTCCCACCACCTATAACTGAGGTGACCTGGCTCGGCCCGAGCCAGGATGATGTCATCTAAGCGATCATGACCTCGTCGCTCCTCGAGTCTTCCCCCAGCCACCCTCAAACTGATTCATATCTTAACACCCTAACAGATCAAACTCTATTGAAGTAGGCCACAATATTAAGCTTCTACATACTGAAAGCCACCATAGCCATAGACATAAATGAAACCCAGGTGCCTTAGTGTTTGAATCTGTCTTCCATTAGACCCCATTCTCAGATCTACCAGAAATCTCCTTTAAGTATGTTTGGGCCTGAATTTCCGAAAGAAAGCTACGAGTCATCCCCCTGAAGACAATTTTTAGTCAGGCTGGGTTCTGCAGGTAAAATTCAGCCCCCAGCTGCTGAAAAGGGGAAAAGAGCTGTCTGAGTCTCCACCTCCGTTCCACGGTGGCGTGAGCAAAATCCGGCCTTGTGAAGAAACTCACTCCTTCAAATTCCTTTTTTGCTGTAGGCCGAGCCAAGTCATAGAGAGACTGTCGTAATAAGAAATTTTCAAAGTATAGGGGCATAGTCCGTGGCCGTTTAGAAGTGTTTGGGGGACGTTTTGGAAGCATTAAGGGGAACCTGTGGGCTCGCTGGATCTCCTTGTCCCAGTCCCAGGTGCTCAGTTCTGGAAATGCCCCTCTTAGAAGGGAGACCATGTATTTCCTGGGGTCATTTCCTTCAATTCCCTCTGGGATACCTAAAAAACGAAGGTTATTATGGCGTTGCCTATTTTCTTGATCCTCCATTTTCCACATCAAATCTTTCACTATCCCCTCATGCGCATCACTCTGTGTCTTTAGAGCGACACCATCCTTTTCGAGATTTTCGGTCCGGGCTTCCACAGAGGCCATTCTGTCCGCTCTTTCCACACAAGTTATGCCAACTTTCCTGAGGACCCCTTGCAATTTTTTGGCTGCAAGAAGTGCTCTCCGATTGTCCATCTTCACCTCCTCCTGGAAACTCTTGATCGATTGCAGTACCATTGATAGGGCAGGATAATTCTGGTTCCCAATCCCTGAGGTCTATGCGTTACTTGTCATCATAAGATTCCCCCCTGATCTAATTGTTTGGTCTGTGAGAGTGGTTAGTTGCGAAGCCGAATAGTCCCATTTCAAATCCCCGGTGCTGCCACAGTCAGAGGTTTTGTGAAGGTTTTTCCTCCTTCCTTTCTTTGTTAGGGATTTCTTTTAAGCTTGAGCCTTTGAGGGGAATTCCGACCCCGTACTGCTGTTCCAGTTGGCCCCCTCTCCTTCACTGGAGGCTGATATGCTCGCATCTGATATCTCAGATTTGTCAGTTAAAGAATAAAACTGCTCATGGGTATCAGGGGATCTAGCCCGAAGTGGCGGGGTGTTTACTGCATCATTTCCAGCATCCATACCCCCTGAGGGGCTCTTATTTTTGATTATTTCCTGGCGGTCTTTAAGTGTTTTTTCATCATACTTGGGTACTCGGAGGGGGCTTGTATGAACAGAGTCTTCCACAGCTAGAGCCAGTTCTATGGCAGAGTTTGAGTGACGATTAGTTTCACCACAGGGGTAGATGTAGTGCCAGCAGCGGTTTGCTCCTCACCCCCCTTATCCTGTTCCAGAGCCCTTTGTGATCCTGCCCCTGCTGGACCGAAGATATTGGTAAATAGTGGCTGACAGTCCGCCAAATCCGGGGGGGGTTTTTGTGGAGCTTTTTTTATTGTCTCAGTTTTGTCCACTTTTTCCACTTTTTCCTTCCCCTTCCCACCGCGCCCCTCAGTCTTTTTGCCTCGACTTTCCGAAGGCAGCTCCCTCTGTGAGGGGGTCTGAATAGGTGTCGCAGTTATGCCCATAAATGGGTTGAGTACTCCTTGTCTTAACGGATTTCCCGCCACGTCCTGACATGGCTGATTGTGAGGTGTGATGTCTTACGATTATTGAAGATTTGATACACAGTTTCTTCCTCTGCTGGCGGCACTGGCTTCTCTGTGCGGCGAGGTCTATTCCTGTCAGCCGTTCTTCGGTCGGTGTGTATTCTCTCCGCCGGCTGATCGGGAGAGCCGAGAACGCTCGGATCAGCTGTTTTGTGACAGTCCGCCGCAGGCCGATGGATGGAGCAGATGCCTGAGCGAGCAGCACGGATGTCGGGAGCTGCCTCTCACTGCTTGCACCACTCGTCCCATAGACTCCGCACAGACACGGATCGTATCAGTGTGCCACGGCTATCTCTATTTTCAGGTAACCCAACAGTGGCATTCTAGCACGGCATTGGATAATTCTTTGTTATTTGGGGGTCCAACAGGAGGAGCGTCTCGAGCGAGACGTCTTTGGGTGTGTGACATCATTTGCTGATTGAGTGTGTACAACAAATGCTTAACACTACTGTGAAAAGTTGGCCTGGTATATGCTGTCCACTAATTAAAGTGGGCACCTTGCACCAGTCCAAACAACCCTTATGGTGATTTAAGAGGTCTAGGATAACCTTAGAAAGCTATCTAAGTGGTAGCTGTGGAGAGCAGCCTTCAGGCTTAGTCTTGAAGGAATGTTAAGCAGCTTGTTTTACCAGAATGCAATCTTATAGTATTGGTTAAATGAAAAGAAAACCACACAGTAGTTATAAAAATATGTATTTATTAATATAATGCTACTTAGTACGACACAGTATCTCCTACACGGAGATAATCACAAAGCACACAATACATAAGCACAGAAAGGACAGTAAATAGCACTAATACACAGTGGCCCCAGGGGGACCAAACCATATACTGAAATAGTGGTATAAGAACCACGATTTGAGTCAAAACAGTGTTGAGGGGACGTAGAATCGCTGGAACCCCAAGGAACCACTCATTGTGAGTAGATAGAGACCCCATGGAGGACAGGTGCAGTGTGGGAACACAACCGTGGGCTCCGTACAATTTTATGGGAAAGTGGCAGTTGAAGTTTTAAAGTTTAAGGGCCCTTCCCAGTGAACTTCGAAGAAACCCCAAGGAAGACAGTAGGTTGGAGAGCCACCCCACCCGTGGATACCGAGGTACCCAAGTTACCTATCCCAGGGAAGCCGGGTGCATAGGTCTGAAGTGGCGTCGGAAACCGCCATTGAACACAATGGAGGATTTCAAAGAAGAGCCCGTGCTGGAAAGCAGAAAAGTGTCATTTGGAATCCAAAGGTGGATTCTTGTCAAAGAGTACCTGAAAGCAGAGGGGACAGAGTATGGGTCACTTCAGAGTGACCAGGGGCTCGGTAGACGAATGCCCACCGATGTCGAGTGCTTCATGTTGGTTGATGGAGTTCTTGACTCTGCAGCTACGGGGACCAGGAGATGTTGAGGATGGCCAGGTGCCAAATATGAGCTGCCCCACAAATTATTTTGAGTGCTGAGGGGTTGGTGTCCGGCGGGAGTACCAACAAGCCTTGGCAACGGCAACCCACGCAGAAGGTCAAGGATGTGTACGGTTCGGACCAGCAAAGTCGAGGAGACTCACCAAACACATAGGCATCAGGGCGAGCCTGGAGCAACCAGGAGAGCCATAGAAAAGCAAAGTTGACCCTCAATTGGACCCACAGGCCGGAGGCACATGAGTCACGAGAGGACCTCGAGCGATTTCACCAAACAGCCCATGGTGCACTTGGTGCAAGGAGGTCAAAGATCTTGGTAGGAAATAGTGACAGAGGTTGGGGCTACTCAGAGCCCAATGCACTTGTTCGGGAAATGCCAACAAGCATTTGCACTTGCAAATGTATGCAGTGCACAGGGGTTTGGGTATTGCAGCCCCCACAAGGGATTCTGACCTCAAACTTGATGAGAGGGAAGCTCAGACCTCGAGGGACGTAGGAACCCACCTCCTGTGTTGCTGAAGCCTTTGGAGTCCATAGGAGCTTAGGGTCAGCAGACCGGACAGCAGTGTTACAGTGCCTGCGAATGCAGGGGAGTGACTCCTTCACTCCAAGGGAGATATCTTCAGTTGTCCTTGATGCTCCATAGGTTCTGCACAGATCCTGTATGGTGCACGGGCACAAACGATGCAGCAGACTGAGTGGGAGACGAAGTCGGGCCCAAATGAAGTCCAGCAAAGTCTAGAGTGTCCAGACAGTCGAAGCTCAGTGGTTTCTGGTTCAGAATCTTGTCCACGTCGAATCTAAGGTCCTACAGCCAGGTAAGCCCTTATGTACCCACAGAAGAGGTTTGGCAAGATTCAGGGGACCCTCCCAGGGGAGGGTCTGGACAGTGGGGAGGTTACTCCCATGTCCTTTGTCGAGTTTCACGCCAGAGCAGGAGCCAACGGCTCCCAGGACTGGTTTGAACTGGATTATGCACAGGGACACCAAATGTACCCCTCATGCAGACTTTCGGTCGCTGGCAAGCGCACCCACCCAGTCCTAATACACTGAATCCTGTCTGGGAGGTGGCCACACTTCCCTGTGACAAGATGCCTATTGTTCTGCCTTCCCCTGCTCGAGAGGCTCAGCAGCAGAAGGGCAGAAATGTGTCTCTGGTTAGCAGCAACCATTTTGTGCTGTCTGGGACTAGAAGGCTGGTACCGGGAACACCAGGGACCCAACGAAGCTCACTCTATATGTCGTAAATGGCTGTTTCACTGACAACCCGGGAGAATGGACTCCGTAGGCTGCAGGGGTGTTATGCTCATGCAGTGGCACCCTCTCACTTAGAACCAAGCACCCTGCCCTCAGGATTGTAAAGGCCTGCTAGAGGGGTGACTTATAGGTTTTAAGTGCAGTGACCCTTAGATATAGTAAACCTATATCTTAGGTAAGTGGTGCATGCACCATCTTACACAGGCTGCAAAGGCAGGCCTGTAGTTTCATTTTCATTCTCATGGGTGGCATAATACATGCTTCAGCCCATGGGAGGCCTCTGGGGTACCTATGCCCTGGGTACATGGGTATCATATACTAGGGACTGACAAGGGTACCCCAGTATCCAATCTGGAGTGTATCTAACTACATAGCATAGCAGTTTAAGGAGAAAGCAGATAGACTGGGGTCCTGATAGCAGGATCCCAGTCAGACTAGTCAAAAACAGTGTCACATTTAGCAAAAAGTGGGGGTAACCATAAGAAGCAGATCCTACTTTCCTACAACTACCCTCTGATAAAGCCTTACTGCTTGCCCACACTACCACAAATAGAGAGTGAGGTGCTATCTACTTTTACCTCTGCCTACCTTTGGGGTTCCACTGGACTCTGTGCACACTATACCTCATTTTGGTATAATATATACAGAGCCAGCTTCCTACAATATCATGTCAAAAATATCAAGGTCAAGAATATCGAGAATGTAAGTGCAAATAGGTAAGTATAAATGTACTATTCTTAACTCCAGGTTTACATATCTTGAAGACATATACATCGCCAAGGCACATATATGTGGAGTTTATATATAGTAAAACATTCCTTACCCATAGAAAATGGCCTGCACAATATTCTTGTCCTAGATTTTTTTGACACGATGTTTGTGTTTACGATATTTTGTCCAAACACCATAGCGGCAATTGGCACTAGAAATGAAGAGATGGTGTATCACCTTAACTATATTGCCTTTGATTAAATAATTTTCTGTGTGGCTGATGAGGGCTGTTAGCCCGAAACCGGTCCCAGGATGCTTGTTTCCGGTCCAGGGAAGACATGGCTTGGCAGTTCGGCCTGGACTGTTCCCATGAGGCACAGGGTCAAGACTGATTTGCATATAGCTGGGTCTTAACTGGGGTGGTGAAGTGAGCTAAAGAACGACGATGGATTCAACCCAGATCTGTGACTGGGGGTGAGTGTCTGAAAAGTTTCAGCACTCCGTCCATCATCTCCATGTGTTTGCTTTGGTATATATGTACTGCCGAATATGTTATGGTGTCATACTTAAATTGCATTTGTGTATCTAGCAGTCTGCTTCTTTATCAGTTTAGACAGCTGAGACAGGTATGATTCGTTCCAATTAATTCCCAAGTGTGAAACACAACCAAATTCACCCAAACGTTGTTAATGATGACTCCTCAGATGCTTCTGCTGGGAGGTATATCAATGTATCACCCACATACAGGGATATAATGTGGGTTTGGAGGCCTGTCACTATCCTCCAAGTTGGGCCCTTCAACCTCACCAGGCAGGCCAACGGTTCCACTGGTAATGCAAGAATAATTGGAGAGAACCTGTCTGGTGTCTCTTCCTATGGTTATCATATCAGAGATTATTCCACATGTGCGGACCCTTGCTATAGGGTCTGTATTTAGTAATGGTATCCAACTTAGAAATTCCAGACCCAATCCCATCCTAAAGAGCACTGTAATAATATAGGGCCACCCTAGCCTATCAAAAGCTTTTTCAATGTCTAATGAATCAACCTTGTTGTAAGTTTTGTCCCGTCGAGTCCAAAACAGATGTCTCATATTGAGAAATGTGTTTTTGCCCGAAAAAAAAACATTTTGATGAGGGACTACTATGATGTGTGTTATTGGTATTAAGTGTTTCACCAAAAATGTTTTTTGTCACCTCTTAGTCAAGACGTTGATAAGGTCTTCGTCTGCTTTGGTGAGGGCCATTATCAATGCCTCCCGTATATAATTCGGTAGGATTCTCCTGGTCTTGGCTGTCTTGTATACCTGCAGCAAGCGTGGTGCAATCTGTCTGTTTCTGGAGTATTGCCAGGTGCTGTTTGTGTGAGTGTCAGTTGGACCTCTTTCACAACTATGGGGGCTTTTAAGTCATGTCTTTATAGCAAAGTAAGGGACGACAATACAAGCCAATCTAGGTAAACCAGTATGGTGTGCTGGGATGTCCCAGGTGGGGTCAGCCACAGCTTCCTATAGTAGGCTTCGAAGTACCTGATTAATCTAAACTTGGGAATTAACTATCCACCCTTCGTAGTTGCGAATAGCTCCTGTTGATGTTCTAGGGGCATCGGATTTCAACAACCAAGTAAATGGACTCTCTACTTTATCGCCAATTATGTTTTGCTGAGGTACTTTTTGTAGTCCAAATTGCACAACCTATTTAGCAACGTTCTATGTTCACGCCTCAGTGCACCAAGTGCTTGAATTGATTCTTGATCTAACACACTTTTTATTTCCAGTTCTTGAATGTGTTTCTCTTTCCTTATCAGGTTGTCCCACAAAATCCTGTTCGTCCTGTGTACTACTTTCATGCATACCCCTCTTAACACAATCTTAAATGCATTCCATTCTAAAGCAGCATCCGAGGTTGTGCCAAGATTGTCTTTAAAGTAGTGGTATATAGATTCCCCTATTTGTGTTCGAAATGATTCTGACTCGTAATGCCTCTGTGGCAGGCGCCATTTGGGTATTTTTAAGTGGGGCCTACCCCAAGCTAATGTGATCTTCAGTGGATTGTGATCAGACAGCATGCGCCCCAAATATTCAGAATCTACTACCTTGAAATGAACCTTGTGATGCAATAAGCTACATCATTCCTAGTATGTAGTGCGTGTACTGCAGGATAATATGAATATTACTTCATTTCGGGTGCATTAGCCTCCAAAAGTCAGGCACTCGTGTGTTAGTTGCCAATTGTCGAAGTTGGCAAGTGGATGTAAAGGACTGGGCTTCCTGCACCAGGGGAACAGATCTGTCCAAATCCTGGTCTGGCACATAATTAAAGTCTCGATACCATATAGTAGGCGCTTGCAAGTTTTTGAGGAAAGAATTTGTTAGTGATGCGAAGAAGGGGCCTTGATTTGCATTGGGGGTATATACCACCTTTAGAGGTAGTGGCTCACCATCCAGTGTCTCTTCAATTACCACATATAGTCCCTCTGGGCCAGTTTGTAAATTCAGTAGTGTAAAAAAGACTCCAGGGACAATCCATTTTAACAGCCACAGAGCAAGCCCTGAATATGAGGTTCCATATAATAATCCTGCCATCATTTACCCAAATTATGAAATTCCCCAGCTAGCATGTGTGTCAGCATATGTATTTTATGCCTCTTTGTGTGGGGAACCATCCATCTCACGTTCAATGTTATAGATGGTATTCCTCAGCAGCCATTTTGATGTGATAGCCTCATTCACCCTTCTAGTCCTTATTTCCTTTAAAATATTAATCATTTCCATGGCCTTGGTTTCCACCCCTCGCTCCAAGAGTATTATATAATTATGCATTTGTGCAAATGTGTGACGTGTATTGCATGCAAATAAAACTCCATCTCCCACCCCCGGGCTGAGCTAGTCAAACTCACTTAGTCAAACTTTGAGCGCTTCAAACCCATGCCTCCCAACTTTTCCCATTGGAACGGGGATAACGCCTGGAATAAGCGATATAAAACAACCAAATACTTAACAATTGTCTTGCCCTTCCCCTTGTTGTTCTTGATGTGTAAAGAATTGCATTTAAACAAAATTATGAGACAGTACAGAAAAAGGATATATGCAGACTTTCATTAGTGCACCATATTTGTCTTCAAAGAGGTGAGTGTGGGACCCTCTCCTAGTTCCAGCTCCACTTCATCTATCAGGGCGCTGTCTTGGATGTCCGGTGCTTTGGAGTCCGATCGCTGGAAGACTGATCCAAAGGAAACCCATCTTTCTATCTTTGCAACCTACAGTGCCCTTACATTTGGTGCCTGCTCTTTGGTCGATTAACTGCACAGTCTTCTAGAAGAGCAATGTCTGTTTCTGACTGAGTACAGTCACCTGCTAGGTCCTTGGGTCTTGATGGTGGCACCTCCCCCTAGTTTCCAACTATGCCCACGCTTCCTTAAGTGTGAAGAAAACCAAAGCCTTCTCTCCATCCAATATGTTAAGCTTTGCAAGAAGCGCCAAAGCATAGTTTATATTTAGGTGTCAGAGTTGTTATTTTACTACAATAAATGATTGGCATCTCCTTTAAACTTTTGTCGTATAGTCTGGAAAAATAGTTACTTTGCTGTTGTTGATCAGCCGTGAACCTTTTGTTCTGAAAAATGGGATATTGTCCCTGTCCCTGGAACCTGGAGGCAAATGTCTACTGAGAACACTATGAGAATGTTCCACAGTGAAATACGTGGATATCTTGCACTCCAAAAGCTTGTTGACTTGCCTGTCCTCCAAAGATTAGTCCATGCTTTGACCCACCACCTTCTCTGGCAGGCCAATCACCCTAATGTTATTGTGACATGAACATCCTTCCACGTCATCTGCTTTTCTTCCCATAAAATGAACTTCCTCTTGTAGTGCTTTAATCTGTACTTGTGTGGCCTTCACTGTAGGCTGTACCTTTGCTATTGCAAATTCAATACAGTAAATGCAGTCCTTGATTTTCTCATGACCTTCCCTGAGTAGCCTAAGTCAGTTACAAGTGAATCTATGTTGGGTGCTAGGGGTGATTTAATTTCTAGAACAGCCTGCAATAGTTTGTCAAATTTGCCAGTGTGGGGTTTTAGTGTCTGTTCCACCAAGGTGTTCACTGGGTCTTACCTTACGTCCTTGGGGCCTGTTGCAATGCATTGCCCAAATTTGTTAAGCTGAGGTCTGTTTCACTGATGCAGTCATTGCCTCCCTGAGGCCTGTCACTGTGCAATATTCCAATTTGTTAAGCTAAGGCTTCACTATTTTCACAATCAAGTTTATGTGTATCAGTCACGTATTTACTGTAGCTCCTCTCTAAAAGCTATGGATTGGTAGTCTATAGGGTTGGATAGATATTACCGGCTCAGTAACAGAGACATGAGGAAAATCAGCATTTATACTGGTCTAGAACACCTTTGTCAAAGAAAAAAACTGTTCAAATAAACAGTTACAGGTTCCGGATTAATCGATTTCCAAGTCACTCAAGTGTGGGCTTAAAGCTTTATCGATAAATAGGCGTTGATCGTGTGAATCAAGGGCAATAGTGTTCTGCACTCCTGTTTAAGTTGCTCCTCTGTTGATTCCCCGAGCTTAAAATTCATCACATATTATATTTTCACAGCCAAAAGCCAGGGGGCAGTGGAAGCAGAGGGGAGGTCCACCTTCCCCTCACATCAGCAATGACTCATTATCTCAATGGCAAATTACATTACATCTGCGTTTTCGAAAAATTGTACTCACCCTTTTACAAATCATGTCCTTGAACTTTACTCACATTAATAATCACAGCCTTCCTCTATAGGATTCATAGAAGAGGACCAGTAAGAAGGATGTTTGCAGTTTGTTAATGTAATCTAGAATAAGTATGTTTAGTAAATTACAATAGTATTTTAATGGAGGCTTTGTTTTATCTGCCATACTCTGAAGAGATATTGTAAAATAAATGTTTAAATCTAACTATTGGTAGAATTGGCAAGCCACTGCTCACTATACTGATAATGTAATATTAATATTGGAAGAAGATCAGTCCTCTCAGAACCCACAGTGATCATTTGTGGAGTGCCCCAGGGTTCCTCCCTGAGCCCCACCCTTTTCAACATCTACATGGTCCCCCTCGCAGCCATCAATAGAAGCCACGGACTCAACATCGTCTCATCTGCCGACGACACCCAGCAGATCCTCTCCCTCACCAACGAACCCACAACTGCCAGAACCAACTTCCACAGTCGAATGAAGGCCATTGCTACCTGGATGAAAGACAGCTGCCTCAAGCTCAACTCGGACAAGACTGAAGTACTCATCCTGGTACCCACCCCTTCAGCATGGGACGACTCCTGGTGGCCAGCCATTCTGGGGTCTCCCCGACCCCGACGGACCACACATACAAACTCAGCATCATACTGGACCCATCGCTCACCATGAACCACAAAATCAACGCAGTTTCCTCAGCCTGCTTCTACACACTCTGACTGCTTTAAAAGGCATTCAGATGGATCCCCACAGAATCCAGGAAGACGGTCACCCACGTACTCGTCATCAGCAGACTGGACAACGGCAATGCACTCTACACCGGCGCTACCCAGAAACAGCTCAAGAAACTACAGAACATCCAAAGCGCCGCAGCCAGACTGGTACTCGACATCCCCCGCCGCAGCCACATCACGCAATACCTCCATCAACTCCAGTGGCTCCCAGTCAACAAAAGAATCACTTTCAAGCTCCTCACTCATGACTACAAAGCTCTACATGATGAATGACCAGCATACCTGAACCACCGCCTCAACTTCCACATACCAGCCAGACAACTCCGATCCTCCCAACTCTCCCTTGTTTCCGTCCCAAGGATCGACAAGACCAGAACCGGAGGAAGGTCGTTCTCCTATCTCGCCACCAAGACCTGGAACACCCTGCCCCTTCACCTCAGGCTATCCATTTTGCTGACCCAGTTCAAGAAGGACCTCAAGACCTGCCTTTTAGAAAACTCCTCCACCCAGCCCCACCAGCTGCCCCCTCCCCCAGCACCTTCAGACCCTCACGAGTGAGAAGCCATGCTTTACAAACCCCTGATTGATTGATTGAGAAATAAACACTGTAATTTCCAATGACACTCTTCTCTGAATTTGCACATGCACTAGCTTGCATGTGTACGACGCACAGAGTACCTATCTGCAGACTCTAATGCAAGTTGAAGAACATATTAGAAATTGTAGTGGCCAAAAATAAGCATGTTATTGAAGAATAGGTGGTGGGAGATTCAGAGGGGAATATACGCTTTGTAGAAACAGTACTAGATGTGTAATAGTGCATTTTTTCAAAAGAAGGCAAATGCGTCTGAGTGTTCTGGTTTTGAAAGTCTTTGCTGAATCTTGCCTTCTGTGACTCCAAGGAAAATTACCGGTGCTTATGGTGAAAGGCAGAAAGCAAATAAATGATTCTGAACAATTCATTTTTTCTCAAAGCATCTGCTTTTCTTCAGGCGATGACATTTACCACCGGTTACTGTGTCTATGGTGCTTACGAAATCGGGTGAGGAACCATATATGCACCAATGTTTTCTAATCATTTTGTTTTCCTCGTTGCCTATTTCCTTAGGCTGAGATTTAATGATCAAAAAAGAAACGCACTCTGTGTGACAACATAGCCGCCAATGACATGTTTTTATAGTCTAAACGGAGTAATAACCAATTGTATTAGCATTTGGTAGTTTAGTCAGGTGCCAATGGTGTTATGCACCATTGATGCACTGAATTTCATGACAGGCTTGACTAGATTTTCAGGCACGGATAACCAAAACATATGTCATAAAATTCAATTTTCAGAATATTGTGCATCACATTGTGTTCAATGTTATTTAAATAGACATTATACACAAGTATTTGTTACAAAATTATAGCTACTGTATTGCATGAGCGAGTGTCGCTTTATTAACGCAGTTGTTTATGTTTCCCATGCCACAATAAATTGCGTAAAACATATAATTTTGCACTTTGCAGGAAACACATCTACTTGGGCATGATGATTATCATCACGGGTGTTCCAAGATTCAAAATCTTGTGACTAGCAACTTTTCAAAACTGTTTGATGCAAGCTGCACAACACGCACGTTTTTAAGAAGAAAATGAAAGCTGCCAGAGTTCTGTAGTGACACATTGTGATAGTGGCAAATGTTCTGGCCGCCAAAGGGAACGTTCAAGACAAGGGGATGTGTTGTGATTAGTCGGTAGGCCAGGCTCACCCACTCAGTCTTGAGAGGGGTGTTTTGTCATACACCCCCTCATAGGTCAGTCCCAATAGGTAGGGACGCTGAGTTATAATAAAGAACCCCGGGGCGCGAACAAAGGCAGTTACACACGCAGTAATTCAAGTGTAAGAGTCGTCATTGTGTGGCGATTTCTTCATGCTGTGTTGGGCCTGCGTTGCTGCGCCGCCACAACCTGTGCCTATAACATAACAGGCTGGGGTCGCTTGATAGTGACCTCCGGCCTCTGCCCTAAGCCCTCTTATTGAACATCTGTAGGTCACAGGTATGGCCTCCACCACTGACTCCTAGAATGCTATCTTCTTAGATTCATAACAGAAGAAGCCTCAATGGTCTGTTGCCTTCATCCTATCTCAAATTCCTGCTTCCTGTCCCACTCACAGTTCATACTGGAGAAGGAAATTGTCATGGGGAGGCAGCAGCCTTTCATATATACTGGTGGTTGCAGGTAGTGTGCACCGACACTCTTTTTGGGAACTGGACTTATTTTTCATCATCAGACTTCTATCATGAGAGAGAAAGGTAGCAAAGTGAGAAAGAAGGAGGAAGAGAAAGGAAAATAGTGACAAAGGGATTAAACAGGGAATCCGCAAGAGTGAGATACAATACAGGAATTTGGATAGAGGAAGAAAGAGGCATGAGGTGGAATCAAGACTAGTCAGTCTTGATATTCAGCAAGCACAGCATTTAGCAGCTATGGCGGAAGACTCCTCAGTAAAACATTGCGCCCTTTATCTATTTATTTTTAAAAGTTAGGCACTGGGAGCAGTGCTAATAGTTCTTTTATAAAGCCTTGCATAGTTTATAAAAATCAGGAACCTTCTGCCCCTTCTATAGAGCAGAACTTTCTGAATTACACTCATCTAGGCAGGCATAAAAATTGCCTCCCCCTTACATTAAAATGTGTGGCTTTTTTATTTGTGCATCTTAGCTACCTCTTTAAACCTGGCTTTTGGAGCTCATTTTGTGGTCACACTATCAGCACCTTTTTGCAAAAGGAAATATGACAACAGAACTGGGTTGTTTGTTACACGCTTCTTATGTAAGAGTTCCAATAGAACATACTTTAAGCAAAATGTTATAGGCCAGAATAGAAAACATTTATAACTAGCGCTCTATGGTGTCCTTGGTGGTAAGTTAGGGCAGCGCTTGGTGCAAAAAACTTTTACCACCCTCTGGGGCCGACCAAACCAGTCATGGGCACTCTCCCCATAGGCGCCCCCTGGGCGCCGCCCCCACCAATCACAACGCTGCCATTGCAGCGTTGTGATTGGTTTAGGGGAGGGGACGGAGGTTGCCTGCTTCCTGTTAAGCAGCAGAGCAGGAAAACGTGACCCGGCCAGGAGCTGCGTCGGCGCGGGACCGGAAGGTACGTTTCTTTTTAAATTCTATTTACACCCCCACCCCGCACTAACCCCCTACCCGACCCCCACCAGCGAGCCATGCCGGCCTTGACTTTACAGGATTCTGGAGGTGGCAATGTGTGAAAGAATGTTTGTGTAAATATTTCTTGGGTGATGGCGATGTGTTATGTTGATTGGTAGTGCTGTGTTTTTGTTCTAATAATAGAATGTTGTACTGCGGGTATTGTGCTTCATTCTGTTTTAACTGTTTTGTTGTGATGTGCCCTGTTATGTTTTGTGTTGAAATGTTCCTTTGTGTATGTTATTGCATTATGTTCAGTTGTCTACTTTAGATATGTCAGCAAATGCTGCTATATTTCCAGTCAAATGCAGTACAAGTGTTTAAAGTTCCTGCAACAAGCAACCTTTGCTCACCATCTAAGGTGGTAAAATGGCACTGCTCCAGCTCTACCATTACTTAAGACACTAGTCAGGTCAAAATTGTCCAGACTGTGTCTTAACTTAGCGCTTCCAGGCCTTTATTACAAATAGGTCAAAGGAAACAAGGGAACCCCAATACTAGAACCAGGGGTAACTATATATTTTGCAAGGACAGTGGTTTCTAGATGGCCAAAGAGGTCCAAAGAAAAAGATGCGCGAGTTGCGCTGGGATTATTCTTAACCAATATGCCCGTATTTAATTGAGCATATAGGGAATTCATGCCACGTTAAACAAAGAGATAATTATTTCAACAGGGACAGGAAGAAGTTTAAATAACACACATTTATTGAAATAACATATTGAGTATAGTTCAGGTGCTCACACAAAGTGACAGCAAGCGTGTGGTGCCAAGTGAGAGTGACTTTTAAAATATGTACATCGCATTGACAACAAAGAAAGGAAACTCCTTGAAACAAGTTTTTTTTACAATAATAGGAGTTTCTATGTTGTAGGAAGTCGATGGTGTTTCGATCTCATGTACCCGAGATCATCATCAGGACAGAGAGGGTGTGAGCAAGATGTATTGAAGCACCTGGCAGGGCCAGTGTGCTCACGGGATAAATGAGCAGAGCAGCTTACGTTGCAGAGGTAGGCGTCTGAGTGTGGATGGCATCGGAATGAAGCAGCACTACGGGGAAATTAGTCCATGGGGGGCAAAGACGGGCACCCGCTCCGTCTAAAGACAACAACTCGCGCTGCGCACTGGAAGACTTCTGGAAGTGCTGATTCATTCCGGCGCCATCCACACTCAGACGCCTGCCTCTGCAACCTAAGCTGCTCTGCTCATTTATCCCGTGAACACACTGGCCCTGCCAGGTGCTTCAATTCATCTTGCTCACACCCTCTCTGTCCTGATGATGATCTCGGGTACATGAGATCGAAACGCCGTCGACTTCCTACAACATAGAAACTCCTATTATTATAAAAAACTGGTTTTAAGGAATTTCCTTTCTTTGTTGTCAATGCGATGTACATATTTTAAAAGTCACTCTCACTTGTCACCACACGCTTGCTGTCACTTTGTGTGAGCACCTGAACTATACTCAATATGTTATTTCAATAAATGTGTATTATTTAAACTTCTTCCTGTCCCTGTTGAAATAATTATCTCTTTGTTTAACGTGGCATGAATTCCCTATATGCTCAATTAAATACGGGCATATTGGTTAAGAATAATCCCAGCGCAACTCGCGCGTCTTTTTCTTTGGACCTCTTTGGCCATCTAGAAACTACTGTCCTTGCAAAATATGTATTACAAATAGGGCACACTTTCCCTGTTTGTGCCACAGCACACTTTTAAACAGGTGCGCAAGGTGCAAACAGTGAAAGTGCACCCTAATATTATGAGTGTGCTGCCATAAGGGGATTTGGAGAAATAATGAATGACTGCTTCAAATATATGTAATATATAATGCAGCCGCCAGTGCTCACTTTATGTGACACTGCCCAAAGCCTTAACTTAGCACCTCCACTGCTCACTTTATGTTATAAGGCCCTGAAACTTAAACAAGAGATGGAAAATACATGGAATTTATCTAAACATTAAAGATACCACTGATTGATGAACACTGCAATGTACATATTAATAGGTATGAAAAGTGAAACAAAACATTTGCCTGACATTAAAGGAACCATTCTTTCCATTCAATTTGCATTACACTGGTTCTGGAGACAAAAGCCTTTCACGAGGCCATCAGTTTCTAATATTCATATCTTCATGCCAACAGGCTCACCTTTTGAGGCTTGAGTATGGAAAACAATAGGTGAAAGCCAACCAGTTAACCTCTAAAAGTAGGAGGCAGTGTTGCAGTCAACGTAGAGCCGTATTAATGATATGTTTGTTGTCATATGCAAAGTATGCAGTAGATGCTGGAGTATATAGCAAACGAGACAGATCTGTAATTATATGGAAAACGTTGTATCTGCATGAATATATATTTCCATTTGTCCACGCGCTTGGTACTTGGTATAAATAAATATTTTTGGCATTGAAAAATGTAATGGCCAGACAGGTAAATGCCGACTGCTTAAAGAGAAATTCTTTGTATAAATTATTTAAAAAGAAAAATACCTAAACAAGGAATGAAAAACACAACACTTTCCTTAAACATTTTTGCCCTTTGCAGAGGGTTTCCCCTGTTGGTAAAACCCAGATTCATCAAGGGTCATAGCTGCAGGCAATGACCCATGACCAGTCAAAGGGCCATTAACAGTTTTTAATATCTGGCAGCACAGGGAAAACATGGTGATTAGCTTCCGACCCCTATAAGCGAGCTCCCTATATTCAAGCTTGAAAACAGGTCAACTGTCTGCTTGTGTCTTGCCAGTTTTTAGACCTTTACTGAACCTAGAATGTATAGTATATATATGCATCATTGGATGGCTAGATGACTGCAGATCCCCTACTTTATAATTTGATAGTACTCAATCATTTTAACAGGGTTGTTATATGTGTAGTCCTGAAATACTGACAGCTGCTTGCAATCTCAGAAAAGCGACCAATGTTTGAATGTGCATGAAGTGTGTACTCCAGTGTAAACTTTACTCACACAGAGGCAGTTATAGCACGAGCATCTACATAATCTTCTCTCGTAAAAGTACTACATGTACAGAACAGACATTAGTAGTGTAGCAGTGTAAGGTTATTGACAAACAAACAGAAAAGCCATGGTGAAGCACAGCACCATTTAGATATACAGATGCAGCACAGATTGCAGCATGATAAGGTGTACTCTGTGGCAGGTTGAAGTTGCATGAACTTCCCTGCTATTTCTTTGGGTTTGCCTTGCACTTCCAGTTTCATGGAAGGCTTTGTAACGACAGAACTACATGTACCAGACTGCACTGAGAAAACAATGATTGTAGGAGGTATTGTTTCTGACATGCAGCATCTTGGGGTATCATCAGCATTTGTAAATCATAGTGCATCCCAGAGTTAGATTTTAAGTGTGTCCCCATTCTGATATCCCTAAAGATCTTGATTGTCCATGTAAGATGTGGTAGGTCCATGCTGTCCTTTTATGTCTTCGTATTTCTGACTCGGTTACTTACCAGTAATCTTCATTACTTTGAGTCATAGCCTTCCTTGTCACAGTCCTGACCTTTGAGCAATTTGTGTTTGGGACACAGCATTCACCCATAGAGAAAAATACCTACTCAAAATGGTGTCCTGACAGGAAGTTTCTTTCACCTGACCTATAAGGGTGGGGTAAAGCCAAACAACATCTTGTAATGAAAATATCTGGTAAGTAACCGAGTCATTACCTTCCTCCTCCTTCTTCCTCACCACAGTCCTGACCTTTGAGCTTATGCCATTGACGAAGAAAAAAAAAAGATCCCTACACATCAAAGAGATTGAAAGAAAACTTTATTTTGGATGCTGACACATCAGAGAACTGCAGTAAGAACTGCTGAACCAAAATCTGCAGAAAATACCTCTCCCATACTCAACTTCTAATGGGAGATAAAGGTATGAGGGGAAGACCATGTAACTGCTGCACAAATGTCTCTTAACATGGCACCTCTAATAGATACCCATGAGGAAGCAACTCCCCTGGAGGAGTGCCCCTGAACTACAAAAGGAAAAGAAACCCCTGAGAGAAGAAAAGGCATGTAAATGGCCGATCTAACCCTACAAGGTAGGGTGATGACCTTGCTGTGCCACCCAAAAAGTAACAAAAATAAAATCCACCTGCCGAAATGAGGCAACTCTCTCTAGAGAAATGACAAGAGCTCTTGTCAGATCCAGAGTGTAGCAAAATGTCCTCTTCTGCAGAATGGGAAGGAGAAAAAAAGCAGGGAGAACTATATCCTGGGCCAAATGGAAAGGAGAAGGAACCTTGAGAAGGAAAGCACAGTCAGGGAAAAAAAACACTTTGTCTGGTAAAAAACTGAAATAAGGAGGGTGAATAACCAATGCCCCTTTCTCCCCAAGACACCTTCCTGAAGTAACCACCACTAGGAAACAAACCTTAAGGGTCAAATATTCCAGAGAAAACAAAGAAAGAGGTTCAGAGAAAACATATAAAGAGGTTCAGATGGGGGTTTCTGTAAGGCATTAGGCACAAATGGTAGATCCCATGGGGGAACAGGCACCTATCTGATCTGTCAGGAGTGCCAGAAGAGTCCGCCCCAAATGATTTAGAAGTGGGGCAAAGTGCAGAAGAGATTTAAAGACTGCTGCCAGCTCCACTTTCTTATCAACTTGGTCACTGGGGAAGGCGTCTTCAGATATGATGGAGCCACTGGAGGAAAGGCCTGCCATAAGAGAGTCCACTTTCCCCCAAGGGGGAAGCTCATTGTGCCTTGAGACCCTCACGGGTGAGTAGCGCGCTTACAATCCCCTGATTGATTGATTGATTGAATAATTGATTGATTGTGGAAGTTGTTGGGTGAATACTTGTTAGCGAGGAATCTAGGGAAATCAGATTTTTCACTTCAGCCCATTCCCTAGACAATAGTCCACTATAGCCTTTTGGATGGGAAGAGAATCTGGCTCTTTACGATGGTATTGAGAGAATAATTCTTCCTCCTTATCCGGAGGAACAACTGTAGGAAAAACCATATTGTCCTTCAGGTGGGTCATAACCTTTTTCAACTCAGCCCCTTTTGTAAAGCGTTCTCTCTGCTCCTCATCCGATCCATCAGAATCTGGATCAGGCTAGGAGGTGAGCTTAGGTATCTTAGGTGCCGGATACTCTCTTTCAGCAAAAGCTGAATCCACAGCCTTATTCATAGCCTGAAGGACATCCAAGTCCATTCCAACATGCCGACTTGATGAAAATAGATCTGCTAGAGTTTCCAACTCTGAGCCGGGCTCAGATGAATGCCTCCTCTTCCCTGAACAATTCAATTCAATTCAATAATCGTTATTCGGATATAATATCCATAAAAGCACAGATTAAAATACCAGCAAAAGTACAAACAATTATAAGCAATGCACAGTGTAAAAGCAGTAGGCAAGTGGGGGCTTGTAGTTTGTATCAAAGAATAAAATACATATGTAGAAAAAAGGGGGCTTGATATTCAAAACAGCAGCATCTTGGATAACATTGGAACACAGAGAGTATATAGCCCTTAACAGGTAGCAGCATAATATTAGAAAATGCAATCAAATGTTCAACAAATAGCAGCATATTATAATAAAGTGCATCAAATGTAAACAGTTTTAGCAGCATAATATAAAGTGCAATTGAATATAAGCTATAAAAGGTGGTTTCTAATATACAGAACAGCAGTTTCTTGCTGAGCACCTTCACATAATAAATAGTTATAACTCCAATCAAATAGCAGCATAATGAGATTAAATACAATTAGCTGGGTTACGGGGTCCTCATTGAAGCACGTGAGCGAACTGCCACTCTCAAAAAAGAACTTACACAAAAAATCAGATCATCCCTCTTGAGCTTGAGAATTTCCAAGTAGGCTATTCTATAATCAATAATGGCAGTAGCCTTAAAGAAGGGGATCAGAAATTGTTTAGTGTGTTTTTGATAAAAGTTGCAGAAAAATAAAAAGTGTAGCATAGATTGATTGTTGCGGGTGCCACAGGGGCAAGGCGTTTGCTCAAGATTGATATTAAAGCCTAAAGGGAAGCAAAGTAAGTATTTTAAGGTTCCAGCCCTAAGGCAAAAGAGCAAACTTCTATCCCAACGGCCTATGTTCTTTAAAAGATAGCTGGATGGCAGATGTGATGGGGGGCTGTAAGCGTCCACCAAAGACGTGTACCTTACCACTGATGATTTCGAGAGCTCTATAGCGTCTCTTGTGTTGCTGTATTGTTCGTATAGAGCCTCCTGGAGGGTCTTTTTATTTATTCCCTCCAGATCAGTTGGGTTTAGAAAAATATGTTCAAAATTCACGCTGCTCAAGCTTTTTCTGACAGCGGCAAGCCAGGGTATACTCCCTCCCTTATCACATTTAAGGCAGTCTGCTATTATGTCTCTCGTCAGAGTTGCTGCCGGGTTTTGCCAAACTTTTAGCCAAAATATAGTGGGACGAGACCTGATATAGTCTTCAATATAATGCAGATTTAATTCCTTATGGCACACAAAATGTGAAGAGGAAATTGGGGCCCCTAAGAGTTTCCGGCAGAATCTATTTTCCTCTCCCTGGATACCACTACATTTTGTAAAGCCCCAAACTTCTGCGCCGTATGTTGCGGTGGGAATGCACTGTGTTTTATAAATTTTAGTTATGGATAGCACTACATCAGCTTTTTTGGGTTGCGGAAGGCTCAAAATTGAATTAATGGCCTTTAAAAATTTACTTCTGCTATGGGCTGCATGGGCTGCCCAAGAGCCATTGCCAGAGAGTACTAACCCCAAGTATGGGAAAGTGCAAGTGCGTAACAAACGTTCTGGACCTGAGGTAATTGAATTAATAAGATGCTTTTTAGGGCCACAGGTCATTATGAACGATTTTTAAAATTAGTGCAAAGGTCTAAGTCAGCCATGAAATCTACGAAACCCCTAACTAAAGTGCATAGTGCATTCGGAGTGCGACCCATTAGGATCGCATCATCCGCGTACTGTAGTACGGGGAGTGTATTACCATTAATTCTCGGGACATCATTAGTAAGTTCGGACAATACATTGTGTAAATCATTAATATATAAAATAAATAGGAGAGGGGCCAGTACGCACCCCTGCCTGACCCCTCTACCGATATTGATGTTCCTTGAGACGTCCCCGTCCTTACCTATCCTCACCCGTGCCTTCAAATCCCTGTGCAAATAAGCTAAAAATGAACTAAAACCTCATCCAACCCGTAATTTAAAAGGACCGACCACAGGCGTGACCTGTTGACAAAGTCACAGGCTGAGGTGAGGTCCATAAAAGCCAAGTAAATGGGCGACTTCCGGGCTATGGTATATTTGCCAACAATCAAATCAAGATTTAGGCACTGTTCCACGGTTCCCAATTTACTTCTAAAACCTAGCTGGCACTTATTCAAAATGTGTTCCCCCTCAGCCCAAGACCTAATTTTGTTAAACAGGATCCTCCCAAGAATCTTCAGTGTATTGTCAATCAGGGAGATCGGTCTGTAGCAGCTAGGGTTGGATCGGTCTCCTTTTTTAAAAATCGGGACAATAATGCTGGTAGTCCATGTGCTCGGGATAAAAGTGTTTGTTAAATTGTTAAAAACATTAAGTAAAAGGGGTGCCCAGAATTCAGGTTTATGCTTGATAAGGTCAATAGAGAGCCCGTCGGGGCCGGGGGCCTTATTACCTAGGCTTTGATGAATGGCGTCCTCAACTTCTGACACGGATATCGGAATCCGCGACACAACCTGGGAGTTTAAAGGGTCCTCACTCTGGGATGGGGCTGTATAGATCTTGGAAAAATGGGCTTCCCAGGCTTCACTGGTTATGTTACAGCTTAGGGGGGTGAGAGTAAGACCCTGAACACTTTCCCTCCATGTCTGCAAACACCAGAAAAATGCCAACATGGAGAGAAATGCAGTCTGCCCTTTTAAATAGGTATTTCTGTGTTTCCTGTTACCAAGCAACAGAAAGGCGTGAAAAATGGTGCAGAGCACTCCAGGTAGCTCCACTCACTAAACGAATGTTGCCAAGCAACAAAAACAAGGTGCAGGAGCTAACTTCTAAACTCTCTAAACGTAGCCTGCCAAAGCTGAATGAGCCTGCAGGAGAGTCCCAACTCGAGATAGGAGGCAGAAAAACTCTTTGCTAAGAGCGCCCCTATGAACAGGAGTTCCTGAGAAGGGATGAGATGAGACTTGTTGAGATTCACAATGAACCCATGATGCTCCAAGCAACTGCGAACCAACTCAACTGCTTCTTGGGCCTTAATGAAATATGAGGAAGAATTAGCCAATCGTCCAGGTAAGGGAACAAAAGTACCCCCCCAAGCACGTAAAAGTCCCACCCTACCAGAGGGGCCAGGGTTTTAATGAAGCAAGGCCACAGGGGAGCACACAGAACTGGAAATGCTGCCCTACACAAAGAATCTCAAAAACCTCTCAGAAAGTGAATGAATTGGGATATGGAAATAGGCACCCAAAAGATCCAAAGAAGCCAGAAATGCCCCGGGCGAAATAGGAGGTAAAAACTTCTACAAACTCATCCTCTTGAACTTCTGGTAGGCACATAGGAATTCATTGTTTTTAGATCTAGGAATGGGCGATTACTCCCTTTTTGCTTTCTGAACAAGGAACATCAGAGAATAACAGCCCTGACCAAATTCTGATTTTGAAACTGGAATGATGGCTCCCTTCTGGAGAAGTTCCAGGATTCCTCTCCGTAGACCCTGGAGCTTTAGGGGATTCCGAGGAGTCGGGGTTAGCACAAAAAGATATGGAGGCCAGGAAGAAAATTTGATAGAATATCCTTCTCTCACCAAACAAAGCTGTCAAGTAAAGCTTGTGCCACTGCAGGGGAAGGAAACTAAGGTAAATGAAGCCACTGCTCCTTATCGCTTAGCGTAGGAGCGGCGGAATGACATGAAGTAACTACAATTGGCCACTATAGCAGGCTCCGGCATTACTTGTACACAAATGTACACAAATGCTAACTGTAACCGCAGCTCCTAATCAATTAGGAGTGGTGGTGTAGGTCAACGTAATAATTAACAAATAATTATACAGACGTTAAAGCAGTACGAAGGACATTTTGAAAATATAATGGACAATAATGACTTACTTCTATGGGTGTCTTGCACCTGGAAACAGAAGAAAAAACAGGATGTTGTTTGGGTTTACACCACCCTAATAGGTCAGGTGACAGGAACTTCCTGTCAGGTGTCCATTTTTGGTGGGGTTTTTTCTATGGGGGATTGCCGTGCCCCGAACAGAAAGTGCTCAAAGGTCAGGACTGTGATGAGGAAGACAGAGGAGGAAGGTAATGTTACAGTATTCTGCTAATTAGCTTTATTTTTCATTTGTAGATGCAGAAGTTAAAATACTAGAATGCATCTGTTGTATATACAGCTCTTTGTAGTGTGCCTCTATGCCTGTCACCTCAGGCCCATAATGTGTTTCTGTTTGCCTGTGCATCACATAGTCACAAAGGGATGCACAGATGTCCTCCAAGCCCAAACCTCTGCCCACCCATGCCAGGTCTAACTTCAGGATAGTTGCAGACAAAAGGGTCAACGGGGTGATGGTTATTTCACAAAGAGATCCTCTCAGCTGAAGCCTCTGCCCACCCGTGCCAGGTCTAAGTGCAGTATTGGTGCATATCAAAGGGTAAGCGGGGTAATGTTTCATTTCTGACTGCTGCCTGCTTAACAGAGCCCTGTGTAGCATGCAGTGCTTGGGGGTTGCCACACAGTTTTATTTATTTATTTATTTATTTATTTGTAGAGCGCAGCATTCATCCCAGAGGGATATCACGGCGCTGAGGAGGCAGATCCTAGAACTGAGGAGTGGAACTAAGAATATAAAGTTTTCCTTGTCCATTTTTTATTAGTGGTAAAAATGGAAAACAAATAGGTCAGTGTCATGGTTTTTAAGGTTCTGTCTTGTGAAATCTTCTCATAGAACATGCATGCCCTGAGAGCCAATGGACCTACCACTAATTTATGCAGGTAGGTTTGGAAGCACAACTCCTGCTGTTACCATTTGACCTGCACATTTCATACTTTTGAACATTGCACCTAGGCTTCCATTGATAAGCCATACCTGGATGATTGGTAGGATGCATTACATATTTGTGAGCAACTTTTAGGGATTAGTCATAAATGTAGATTTCTGTTATCTATCAACATTTAATTAGAGAATATTTTGCCTTTGTTCAGAGAGTGTTTCAACATTTATGTATTTTCGTTTTTTACTCTCTGTCCTTTAAAGGCTATAGCAAACATGCAGTTTGCTAGTGACCGAGCCTGGTCAATATTTGTGGTAGACTTTGCTGTTACTCTACCTAAGAGAAATACCCAAAATTACTCTATTACGCCATATTGTGTAATTACATGCTATTCGTGGTTCAAGGTAACAATTTACTGGGAACGCATGTGAACAATGCAAATGACAGCGTAAGTGTCTGTTGTATGAGATGCTTTCAGGTTTTTTTTTTTACTATTTCTTTTTGTGTGAAATGCCACAGTGGTCGCAAAGATGCATTTTGCTCTAAAATACAGTGACAAATACCCGTAACTTTGCCAAAATTTCATGTAATAACGCAAATTTCACTCACCTGTACCAGTGATCTCTGGGTTATTTATCCTCTTACTTTCATGGAAAATAACAACCAGCTTAGTTAAGTAGTGAATCACATTTTCTTAGTCGCTATTTTCTGAGAGGACAAAGCCTCATGATTATAGAATCTGAACTATTGTATTTTCTCTGTGGATACTCCTGGAGAGATGAATCACAATCTTATTTTAGACCTCACATTACTACTGCTTGTGTCATCATTATTGTGCTGATATGCACGTGCACCAGCACCTCACGTGTATTAAAAAAATGAAAACAAGATTATGGGCCAGAAACTGCAGTGCTAACTTTAACTAACTGTCATGAGAATTCAAACCAAGTCAAAGGACTAAAAGAACATTTTGCTGAATACTTAGGGGCAGATTTACAAGGAACTGACGCATCTGCATAGATGCGTCAGTTTCCTTGCGCCAGAGTCAAACGTCCGTGCGCCGCCATGGATGCGCTGTATTTACAATACAGTGCTCCATGGCGCAAGTGATTAACAGATGCGTCAGAAATTCTGACGCATCTGTTGGCCCAAAAGTCACGCATTGCTGGAGTTGTGTCGCAAGCACGACGCAACTCCAGCAATGTATTTTGAGGCATATACCTACTATACTGCGTCACTCCTTACGCCTGCTTCAAGCAGGCATAAGGTTTTGACGCAGTGGCGTCCTAAAAGTGGCACAGTAAAATCTTGTAGATTTCACTGCGTCACTTTTACGAGGCCTTCCTGCGTGGAAACGCCCACCCTGCATACATTATACCTGACGCAGGTATAATGTAACGCAGGGCTTTACAACGTGACGCATCTCCCTAGATGCGTCACGTTATAAATAGGCCGCATAGTTTGCGCCGCCGTTGCGTCAAAAAAAGCGACGCAATGGCGGCACAAGGAGGCGCAAGGGGCTTGTAAATCTGCCCCACAGTTGAAATGCGTTTATACGCTGGTTAGGTGGGTATGCACAATATATACCCAGTGTGCATATATTATTATGTACAACTAGTAAGTCATTCTATTCCTCTTCTTTGTGTGGATTCTATATTTACTGTCTAATTGACGACTATTTAAATTATGGTTCTCAGGCTCCTCTTGGATGTGCTATACAATGAGATAACTACATGCAAAAGTAGTAGTAGTGCAGCTCCCCATTTTGACATGTGAGCATAGTGGAACTTTAGCGCCCCTGGAGGGAAACTATTGAAGTGTATCTTTCAAGAAATGCATTACTCATCAGGAAGTGAATGGATCCATCACATATCCATATATTGCCATATGAATGCTTCCATTGCAATGCATGAGCAGCTAATTATGCATTTGGTGAAGTACTTGCTCAATGAAACATGTTATGAAAATGTGATTGACTGTTTTGCAAGGGCTTTCCTAGATTAAATGCCAGGCAACACGTGGAGCTGGTAGCATTTTATTTTTCTTCCATTCGAGGACTGTGTGGCATGAGCGGCTAGAGCAATTGCATAGAAACTGCACTGGCAAAGGGTAAAAAGCGTAGAGGTTAGTGAAGAAAGTGTAAAGCTTGAGTTGGTCTGCAGTCTCCTTCTCCTTACTCACTGGAGAAGGGCAGA
This sequence comes from Calotriton arnoldi, assembly GCA_963921515.1. NCBI lineage: Eukaryota > Metazoa > Chordata > Amphibia > Caudata > Salamandridae > Calotriton > Calotriton arnoldi. The sequence goes on from CAWUFW010003333.1 coordinate 702,092, forward strand.
TCTCCTTCCTTACCGCCAAGGTGCTCAATCACAATTTGCAAGTGTGTGTCCTCTCTCTTGCTCTCCAAATTCCTATCTCTCTCTCTTGACAGCAGCATCTGAGCCTCTGTCTCCATCCCTCCCTCTTAGTTTGCTTGGCCTCAGCCTCCTTTTCCTCCACCATTCCACATTTATGGGCATATATATCAAAGTTTTGCAAAGTTTTGGCCTCCGCTTCCTTTTCCCCCACCATTTCACATTTAGGGGCATATTTACGAAAGTTTTATATCACCCTTGACCACGTAAGGTAGGCCAAGGGTGAAGAAAACCCTAGAAGTGAGAGCCAGCTCCCAAGAGTGTTGTCTAGGAGAGGCTGAAATTGTTTCTTCCCTGGGTATCAGCTGTAGCATTCTCTCCAAAATTTGTGTCCCTTTCTGTGTTTTTTACCTCATGCACTCTGTATATGTATCCTTTTTAATCCTTGGTATGTGCAAGTTGTTTTTCTGCTGTTGCGTTTCCTCCTGGTAGCAGACAATTTCCCAGCCTCCACTTTCCGGGTTTTGAGTCTGTCAGCTAATTAAAAACTGTAAACTGACTACTGAGGAGTAATACAGTGAGGCAGGACCAATTAAGATTCAAATGGGGAGGGCAGGGGTGGAATCTAGGGCTTATGAGGGAGCTGACACCCAAGAGTAGCACTGACATCAACATGATCGGCAGAGAATGTTTATTCATGCTTCCTGCATGGGCATTGTGGCAGTTTGTGCATAATCTATTCTGTGATGAAGGGAAGCTGCACAGCTGCTGTCTTCCTGTGCATTTTATATCAAGAATGAGAGTTTCCAGTGATGTTGGTCCATTGTACCAGCTGTCAGGAAGAAAGTTTGCATGGCTGAGGACTATGTGTTAATGTTTTCTTTGTGCAAGGGAAGCTTGCACTGTTAATGCCCTTGTGGTAAATGTGTTCTGTGCCCTACTGAGGTTGGAGGAAATCTTCTCACTATAGATGACTCAAATTAATTGCTGTTTGCATGGGGTTTTCTCCTTGATACAAGATGGCGTTTGAAGGAGAAGTTATCTACCTTATCTGGTCACTGGTAGCAATGAAAAACCCCAAATATTTGCTGATCATGGCAGCCGCGGCCCGTGCAGGTAAGATCGATGGGGCCTGGTGGTGGGGGAGGGAGGATTTTGATGGACGATGACAAGGGCAAATTAAATAAATAATTATTTTTTCCCTCTCCGTCGTCTCTCGAAATCTCCCCCACTGGGCCCCACCGCTCTTACCTGCACGGGCCACTGCTGGATCATGGATCGAAATTATCCTAACTATGACAAACAAACAATGAAACAGATAATGTCTAAGGTAAAAGGCAGAGGCACTGTGCCAATGGTGGGGATACTGAGAGGTGCACTCAAGATTCTAATTCTGTGGACAGCACACATAGGAAATATGATTGTAAACCAATGTTAACACAATACAACAAACATTTACTATTTGCAGACTCAAAAATGCATTAAATTAGCAGATAGCCCATTGGAAAATACTGCTAATTGAACAAAATGCCTGTCAATATGTTCATGAAAAATCGCCAAATATAATGAACATGCTTATGTGAATTGACCGGTCATACACCAAATTGTGATGACTAAATTTACCAACCAATACGCAGAATAAGCTCGACAAATGTGTTTCACATGAACTGAAAGACACTATGAAGCTTTCGAATTAACCTGCCACTTTCTACACAACATCTGTAAAATATTTCAGAAGATGGTTATTCTAGCTGCACATCTAGCTGTGCCCAATTCATCCGTGGCTGCCTATGACAACAGGTAAGGGGATTAACTACATAATTCATTTGAGGTATTATTTGTGCAATTCCTGAGGCATTTCACTGTGAAATACCTCAACAAAAGTGCAATCATTTCTAGCCTCAAAGGTTTCAGCACTTCAAGTCTGTCACTTCATCTAATGAAGGTTAACATCACCCAGCATTCATGAACTCGTAGAGTCATAGCCAAGAAAAAAAGCACAGCAACTGCATGTTTCACTCGGCTGGTTTCCATTACTGCCTGGCATGTACATTCACTTATATATAGCAATAGATTTCCTGGCACAGGAGGAAAGGAAATACTGGTACCCAGAAGGAAGAAACCCAATTCAATCTAGGGATCTTCCTTAAAATTGGGCAAAGTTCCTCACTCACGGAGGTGACATGCTTCATCATTGGGTCCTCCTCATCATGGTGACTTACAGGTAGCTTGTCATACTCGGCTCCCCTTTTGTGTAAATATAATTGACACTAAAAGACATACAATTGATGGACGGAATGCAGAACAAATCAAAACATTCACCCCCAGTCAAAAGATCCGGGTTAAATCCATCATTCTTTTGCTCACCATGCCACCCCAGTTTAGACCTGGCCATATGCAAATCAGTCTTGACCCTGCGCCTCATGGGAACAGTCCAGCCCGAACTGCCAAGCCAGGTCCTCCCTGGACCGGAAACAAGCATCCTAGGACCGGTTACGGGGTTTCACCCCTCTTCAGCCAGGATAGCTTGATTCCAGTGGCACAGTGAGCCCAGGACCCACGTCTGGGCATACCTGGCGCACTGAGGGCGAGAAAGCAAAAGACATACAATTGATGGACGGAATGCAGAACAAATCAAAACATTCACCCCCAGTCAAGAGATCTGGGTTAAATCCATCATTCTTTTGCTCACCATGCCACCCCAGTTTAGACCTGGCCATATGCAAATCAGTCTTGACCCTGCGCCTCATGGGAACAGTCCAGCCCGAACTGCCAATCCAGGTCCTCCCTGGACCGGAAACGAGCATCCTAGGACCGGTTTCGGGTTTCACCCTCTTCAGCCAGGATAGCTTGATTCCAGTGGCACAGTGAGCCCAGGACCCACGTCTGGGCATACCTGGCGCACTTAGGGCGAGAAAGCAAAAGACATACAATTGATGGACGGAATGCAGAACAAATCAAAACATTCACCCCCAGTCAAGAGATCTGGGTTAAATCCATCATTCTTTTGCTCACCATGCCATCCCAGTTTAGACCTGGCCATATGCAAATCAGTCTTGACCCTGCGCCTCATGGGAACAGTCCAGCCCGAACAGCCAAGCCAGGTCCTCCCTGGACCAGAAACAAGCATCCTAGGACCGGTTTTGGGGTTTCACCCCTCTTCAGCCAGGATAGCTTGATTCCAGTGGCACAGTGAGCCCAGGACCCACGTCTGGGCATACCTGGCGCACTTAGGGCGAGAAAGCAAAAGACATACAATTGATGGACGGAATGCAGAACAAATCAAAACATTCACCCCCAGTCAAGAGATCTGGGTTAAATCCATCATTCTTTTGCTCACCATGCCACCCCAGTTTAGACCTGGCCATATGCAAATCAGTCTTGACCCTGCGCCTCATGGGAACAGTCCAGCCCGAACTGCCAAGCCAGGTCCTCCCTGGACCGGAAACAAGCATCCTAGGACCGGTTTCGGGGTTTCACCCCCCCAGGATAGCTTGATTCCAGTGGCACAGTGAGCCCAGGACCCACGTCTGGGCATACTTGGCGCACTTAGGGCGAGAAAGCAAAAGACATACAATTGATGGACGGAATGCAGAACAAATCAAAACATTCACCCCCAGTCAAGAGATCTGGGTTAAATCCATCATTCTTTTGCTCACCATGCCACCCCAGTTTAGACCTGGCCATATGCAAACTCAGTCTTGACCCTACGCCTCATGGGAACAGTCCAGCCCGAACTGCCAAGCCAGGTCCTCCCTGGACCGGAAACAAGCATCCTAGGACCGGTTTCGGGGTTTCACCCTCTTCAGCCAGGATAGCTTGATTCCAGTGGCACAGTGAGCCCAGGACCCACGTCTGGGCATACCTGGCGCACTTAGGGCGAGAAAGCAAAAGACATACAATTGATGGACGGAATGCAGAACAAATCAAAACATTCACCCCCAGTCAAGAGATCTGGGTTAAATCCATCATTCTTTTGCTCACCATGCCACCCCAGTTTAGACCTGGCCATATGCAAATCAGTCTTGACCCTGCGCCTCATGGGAACAGTCCAGCCCGAACTGCCAAGCCAGGTCCTCCCTGGACCGGAAACAAGCATCCTAGGACCCGGTTTCGGGGTTTCACCCCTCTTCAGCCAGGATAGCTTGATTCCAGTGGCACAGTGAGCCCAGGACCCACGTCTGGGCATACCTGGCGCACTTAGGGCGAGAAAGCAAAAGACATACAATTGATGGACGGAATGCAGAACAAATCAAAACATTCACCCCCAGTCAAGAGATCTGGGTTAAATCCATCATTCTTTTGCTCACCATGCCACCCCAGTTTAGACCTGGCCATATGCAAATCAGTCTTGATCCTGCGCCTCATGGGAACAGTCCAGCCCAAACTGCCAAGCCAGGTCCTCACTGGACCGGAAACAAGCATCCTAGGACCAGGACACTTGCATGGTCTGGTGCCCACCAGACCTCCCACAAAAGGACAATATACATGCCACAGGCATGTAAATGAGCATGTCACCTATCAGTAATCAAGCGCACCATTACCATATTCATAGATATGGATGCACATGGTGGCAGGAAAGCACAAGAATATATGAAGCCTTTGTAGCCACCAGGGGAATATGGCCTTTTGATGACTGAAATGCACATAATGGATTGTATGAATTACACACATTTGTAATCACTGTAAGGATTTTTGAAGGTTGCCGTCTGCAACCCAGGCCTCTGTTGACATCCCTTACTCATGTTGTTACATTTATCTAGGTGATAGGTACCAAATTCACAATATGCCCCTTATGTTGGGGAAAGTCAGATAGTCACAATATACCTCTATAATAGCCCCTCTCCTCTCTTCCCTTTCTTTCAGCATGAATAGAATAACACAGTCCTACTTGTGCTCTCGTAGTCTCACAGGAAGGGGTCATAAATCCTGAATAGAAGAAGATGCACCACTGAGAAAGCAAACGAAGATATATAAATGCAACACATGTATAACTTAATGCAACAATGTGCTATTCCAATTTACAACGTATCTCTTCTTGTATGCCCACAGGCAACAGTAATATCAGAGAACTAGACAAAGACCACACAAGTACTCAACATATGCTCATCTGAGGGATATGTTTGATGAGAGGGTTGATCCAGCGCGATATTAGCAAATAGCATTCATACACTAGATACTCACTTGGGCCCATACATTCATACTATGCTAATACTTACGCTGGGGTTGTCAGTTGTTACTCTTTATCAAAATCCCGGCTACCAATTACCTTCCGATTGAAGAGTAATGACTTACCAATGAATCCTTTGCTAATTGGGAAGTTTAAAATGAGTGACATTCATTACAGTACATAATCCTGAAATAACCACTGAGTCAGGAAGTTTTAAAATGTTTATCTAAAGATTTAGCAGAGTAAAATACAGAACCATATGGTACTTAATTGCATATCAAGGATGAAGCATAGAATAATAATTATTGATTAATGACGGTCCCTCAGATTGGAGAAGATAGAGACAGCAGCGCAACTAAAGGTTGCATTTATATTTACCTAAGTGCGAGAACCAAACCCCTTGGCCAAGGAGTTGGAAAGAATAGGACCCTCGGAAGGATGAAGAGCAAAGACCTCCTTCAGGATCAGGACAGGACCGGTGACCTCTCTACAATGACGCCTGCGTCGTTCCCCTCTCTGATACTCGACTTCTCCTCGATTCTCCCGTGCCTTCCTTCTAATGGACACCGCCGCCCCCTCCTAAGGACCTCTCTGGACAGCGGATCAGTCTGCAATCGATCAGCTTGGCAGTCTGGAGCTCTTCTGTGCGTTCTGAGAGTAAGCTCTCATCTCCTGTGCGCGCTCTGCGGTCTGAGCTAAACTAATTAACTAATTCTATATCTATTATACTCTTCTACGCCCATGTACCTCCCATTAATGTTGCCAAAATATGGGACCACTACTTCTGATTGGACAGGGACAGGGGGTTGATTCTCACACCATATGATTTTAATACGAATTTTAAAGACCTTTGTTTTAAAATACCGCCCATCAAATTTAATACATTGGCTTTATTTCCCACCCGTCTCACAACAAAGTTTATTCATTCTTCATATACATAGTTGCAAGTTTGGCAAGAACACATGAATATATCAATATCGGCCATTAGGTCGCGGCCTTGGACGACGTCCAGGTTGACTTCATCCTTATTCTTTGGCAGCCAAGCAGGGCACATGCGCAGAATCATTGTCTCTCGAGTTTCAGATCACCAACCCCAGGCCCAAGTTTACGAACTAATAAAAGTTAAAGAAGAAAATATTAAAATCACAAATAAAATGTTTCACTGTATACCCATTCTTTCTACTCTATCCCCATTTACTTATAAATTCTATCCCGCATTAGTAGCGTTAGGAAAACGACAATTTAATAATAACACAAGAGCAAGCTGAAGCATATGAAAACATCAAGCAGCCATTTTAATGCACACTGCGCAGAAGCAGAAGTTTCCCACCAAGCAAAGAAAGACGTCACACCACGTGATATGGTTGAGACATGCGCAGTGAAATTCCCGCGCTTTAGCGGCCATTTTAGAAAAAGACAAGCGTTACTTGTTAGTTAGAACACATAAGCAAGCTTCCTTGCTATTCATGTAGTGTATGCAAAGTTAATATACACAATACAAGATTAATAAATTAATACTATGAGGAGATTGCATTCGAGCAAGTCTCATTTGTGAGTCCTTGCTCCATCAATTCCCTCTCTGATGGCGTTTAAGAGCCATCAAAATACTGCCCTCAATCAGATGCCAACTTCTAGCAAATAGTTTCATTCTCATTTTTACACTTTCTATTTTTAACATCCCCTTTCAATTTCTTGTATAATTCACTTCTCAACTCTTCAAGTTCAATTTCGTCAAACTTTCTCTTCTTCCCTTTTCCTGTCACATTATATGATCCATCCTTTCTACAACATTTGCACCATATTATTATTGTCAGGACTATTATTGCTATCCCTGCTAAGGGTACTAATATTTGACCTACAAGTCCTATCCCTACATTAGCAAACCAGGTACCAATTGACGCAATACTACTTGTCAATCTTTCCCATACACTATCAACTTCCAGTGGTTTTAATTCCTTCTCAAGTTTCGTTATATTCTGTATATATGTTTCAATTTCTGCACTTTTTTCAGGTATGTAAGTGCAACAGTGTTTCGTCTTCAATAATTTACAGACTCCACCCTCTTTTGCCAATATAATATCAAGAGCAAGTCGATTTTGCATAACCATAGATCTAATCGCAACCATCTCCGCATTAATCATTAGAAATCCTCCAGCAGTATCCGTTGATAAACGATCAACCACTGTAGACAATCTACATATTTTCCTTGAGTTCAGAATTATTCCCACCGAAGGTATCAATGCACCAAATATATCACCTACAATTTCAGAAAAACTAGCTCTTTTACTACGTGTTAATTCGCTATTGTTTTCATTGCTCCCAGTGTTTCTTTTTACGTGGTATATTTTTGGAAATACTATTCCAAAATAACAACTTCCATACCACTGTGAAGGAAGCCTAAAGTAAGCCTTATTCCCACACACATAATAGATTCCAGGAAAAACTGAATCTGTTCCTCCTTTTATTCCCAACCTCCAAGAATTAAGAAATTGTGTTCACATTCACTGGTACCGATGAAAACATTGTTATAATCAGTCTTTAATCTATGTAGACAAATTTTCCCTGTCTTTACAAAATCCAGAGCCATAGCAGCTTGAGCCTTACCAGGTGTGTAACTCCCTTCTTTCTCAGCCCAAGGTGGCAAATGAGCCTTATGCTCAGAACCTTTCTTTTGAAAATCTTGTCTTCTATCTTCCACTAAGTTCAAAAACATCTTTTCTTCTTCATGTAAAGAACATGTTAGATTGTGTCTATGTGCATGTGTTATGTCTATTCATTTCATTGTTAAGAAAAATTCTCCCATAAACTGTGCGTCTTGACTACTAAGCACTGGGTTCATACTCTTTCGAATCGGAACCTCAGAAAATATCACATCTATGTTTGAATAATAATATTGAAGTCTCCCTGTTCTATAAAATAAACTAGATAAAACACTACATGATATGCCATATGTTAATGGTAGGTGGTGATATGTTAACCCTTCTGCTACTGATTCAGGTAACTTCATAGAGACATAACAATTACTAACTTCCATGGTGTCTACATATTGAAACAATAACTTTGTGAAAACATTTAGACTAGTGTCGTTATCAGTTATTTCATGATGAAATTCTGGTTCATTTTCTGCCATTAGTTCTACTCTATTACCCTTCAAGTGTGCTGTCCTTCCCTTAGTTTCGTTATTAATCTTTTTATCCATTATCATAAGGTAAGGAACTGCTACGATCAGGACTAACCATACTATAAGCACCATTACTAGACTACATATGCATATTGCACAGCATCTTCTACAACATCTCTGTTTTGGTCTCCCAGCAACTCTATCATCAGACATTTCGACAAGGAAGATTGCTCTTCTTATCTGTTTTCGCTTTTCTTTATTTTATTATTTCTCTCAGTCAAGGTGGTCTTGTTTCTTTCTCATATGTCAGTTCTGTACTTGTTCCTTCGTCACCACTTTCACTTGACTCTGAGCTTTCGTAATCTTCAAGAATGATGTAAGTCCAATCAGGACCCTTGAATTTGTTATTCACAAGTTTCAGTCTTTTACTTCTTCTTTTCTCAGTTTTATTTTCTCGTTCGGTTTGGCTTGTTACTTCATTTACCTGATCTGGATCTTCACTTGTGGTTCTTATGTGGTATTTTATTCTTTTAATGACACTAGGCCAATGATCACCTTTTCTTGTTTTCTTTGTTTGCACTGTTTCTTTATTTTTTTCTTCAGCAATCTCTTTATTTTCACTGTTTGACACCTTTTCGTTTTCTGCAATTACTGTTTTTCTTTCTTGCTCTTTTTCAGGCCTTATTTGTTTTTCTTCTGCAGCTCCTCCGTGAGTTTCCAATAATTGACCTTGTTCTTTGTTTATTTCTTCATGTTCATGTTTCTCGAGATCTTTTTCTTCTGTGTACTTTTCTGGATCTATCTCGTTCTGATCAGGCCTTATTGCACTTTGTACTTCTGCAGCCTGACCGGATTCTTCTAAACCTGTCTGTCCCTGCTCAAAATTTGTCGATTCTTCGTTAATTTGAGCCCAGTTTCCTCTCCCTATCTGGTCCTGCTCAGGTTCTTTTATTGTATGTTCTTCTTTTCCCTGAGCTGCTTCTTCTTCACCTATCTGATCTCCTTCAATTTCTTCCAAATTTGTTTGACTTCTTGTTCTGTGGTAAACTTCAGGTATTTCTACCACTGGTATCCAGTCCTGACTTGTGCTCGGTTGTTCTTCTGCAGCTTTTCTTGAATCTCGAGCCTGAGATTCTTCAGCTGGGCAACCTTCAGCTTCCTCAGTGATTGATGCTGACTGACGATTTTCTTCTTCAGGGTCTGGTACTCTTTTGGTGTGGCTTACATGAATCCAATTAGGAAATCCTGCACACTTCACTGCTGTATTGGTAGTCAGTATGACCTGACATGGTTTTCCCCATCTAGGTGATAGACACGTCTCTCTGGTGTGATTCTTCACGACCACCCAATCACCAGGATTCAGATCATGTTCTTGTTCAGGCTGCCTCGAAACTGCGTCTTCTCCGACCTGATGAGAGACAGAACGCACTAGGTCAGCCAATCCTTTGCAATTATCCAGAACCATATCATCAGATATATTCAGCAGTTTGTTTATGGGAACATGTGCTTGTCTCATTGCTCTTCCCATCATTATCTCGTGTGGGCTCAATCCCGTATTTCTGTCGGGAATGCTTCTGAGTCCCATTAAGACGAGTGGCAATGCATCTGGCCACTCCAATGATGTTGATGCACACATTTTTCCCAGTCTGGATTTTATAGTGCCATTCAATTGTTCAACCACTCCAGAAGCCTCTGGACGATATGCACAGTGCAATTGTTGTTCAATTTGGAATGCTTCGCAAATTATTTGAATCACTTCACTGTTAAAATGTTTTCCTCTATCTGATTCCAAAGTTACTGGGAAACCAAACCTAGGAATGAGTTCTCGTAGTAACAGCTTTGCGACTGTAATGCTGTCACTCCTCCTGGGAGGGTAAGCCTCCACCCACTTTGAAAACAGACATACTATTACTAGTACATATTTCAACCCTCTGCATGGTGGTAACTGTATAAAGTCGAACTGTAGTCTTATAAATGGTCCTTCTGCTTTTCCAATTTTTCCAAACCCAATTATTGTTTTTCTTCCTGGATTATGCATTTGGCAAGTCAAACATCTCTGGCAAAGGCTCTCTGCTACAGCCCTGAACTTGGGATTGTACCAGTTCTGTCTGAAAAGCCTAATCATTGCATCGCTCCCAATGTGTGTGTCTCCGTGATACATCCTGGCCATTTGAGAGAGCAGACAGTCAGGCATGACTGGTCTGCCATCAGCACAAATCCACACCTCGTCATCTCCTCTTTGGGAACAACCCACCTTGACCCATATTTTCTTCTCACTTTCATCAGCACCATCTTGCAATCTTCTAACCTCATTCCATGTTTCAGGTGGCATATACAGCATTAGTTGGCAGCTGATTCCCATTCTTTCCACCCTTTTATTGACTGACAATCTATTTCTGGCACAATAATGAGCCACAAGATCTGCATATCTGTTGCCGATTACCACCCAGTCATCTCCTGACTGGTGTGCGGCACACTTCACCACAGCCAATTCTTTTGGTGATTGTATTGCTTCCAGCAATTCCCTTACAAACTGTCCATTTTTAATGGGGGATCCTGAAGAAGTCATGAAATCCCTCTGGATCCATAGTTGGCCAAAATCATGCACAACCCCTTAACCATATTGGCTATCTGTAAATATAGTTACTTTTTGATTCCTCCCAATTTTGCAAGCTTTTATCAAAGCATTCAATTCAGCTACTTGTGCAGATTTTACTCCTGGTAAATAGGATGCTTCAACTATTCCAGTTAATTCACACACCGCATAGGCAGCAGTTAGTTTACCATCCTCATGTCTTTGGCATGAACCATCAACAAATAGTTCCCTGTCTGGCTTTCTAAGGGGCTGTTCCTCAATGTCTGGACGTGGTTTCGTGCATAACTCTGTGACTTGTAAACAATCATGTTCTTCTTCTTCGTCATTTTTAATTTCCTCATGATATGGGTCTGATAGTAAGGTAGCGGGATTTACTATTGTGCACCTCACTATGTTCACATTTTCAGCACCCATTATTATTCTCTCATATTTAGTCAGCCGACTAGGAGTAAGATGCTGAGTTCGAGTTCTTGTCAACAGAATCACAACCGCATGTGGAACAAACACCTTCACTGGGTGTCCCATTACAATTGACTCACTTTGTTCAATACTTAAACAGGTAGCCGCCACTGCTTTTAAGCAGCCAGGCAACGCGGCTGCCACTGGATCCAATGTAGCAGAAAAATATGCTATAGGACGTCTGTCTAGACCATGTCTTTGAGTTAAGAATGAAAGTGCACAATTTTCTCTCTCATGACAGAACAATGCGAAGCTTTTCTTATAGTCGGGCATGCCTAGGGCCGGTGCTGAGCACAGGGCATTTCTCAATTTTACAAAAGCTCCTACACTCTCATCATCCCATTCAACTGGGTCCTTGGCTTTCTTTTTTGTCATTTGAATTAGGGGCTTTGCTAGCAAGGAAAATCCCAGTATCCATTGTCGACAGTAACCTACTATTCCTAGGAACATTCTCACTTCTCTTTGGGTTACAGGCATTTGCATTTTCTTAATCAATTGTACTCTTTCCGACGTTATTCTTCTTTTTCCCCTCTCAATTTGGTGTCCCAAATATTTAACTGCTGTTGTGCAGAACTGCAATTTTTCTGGTGAGACTTTATGCCCTTCTTCAGCCAAATGATTTAATAGTGCTATGGAATCAACAACACAGTCCTCTCTGGTGTTCGATGCCACCAGTAAGTCGTCGATATATTGCACTAGGACTGAGCTTCCTGGCATCACTAGTTTCTCAAGGCACTTTTTCAATATCTGATTAAAGATAGAAGGACTTTCCGTGTACCCCTGAGGAACACGATTCCATACATAGAATTTGTTCTCGAATTTAAATGAAAAAAGATACTGGCTGTCTGGGTGCAATGGTATTGAAAAGAACGCTTGGCATAAATCAATCACAGTGAACCATCCTGCACTCCAAGGGATCTGGTATAGAATTACTGCAGGATTTGGCACTATAGGACAACATGGTTCCACAATCTTATTTATTTTTCGCAGGTCTTGAACAATCCTATATTTCCCACTAGGTTTCTTTAGACCCATTATTGGTGAATTACATGAGCTACTCATTACTTCTTTTAGTATGTTTTGTTTTACCATTCGGTTGATTTCTTCTATGACTCCTGCTTTTACTTCTGCACTCATTTTATACTGTCTAGTATTTGGGAAAATCGCACCTTCTTTTACAGTAATTTTAACTGGGTCTATTTTGGCCATAAGTCCTACTTCTTTTCCTGTGAAATCCCATACTATGGGGTTTAGTGTAGTTTTTAATTCTTCTGGCAGCTCATCTTTTGTTATTAACGAAAACATTTCATCTACTTCTGTACCTTGTTTTGCAATCATAAACTTATATACATGATCTTCGTCTGGGGTCTGAACTGCCACACCATCCGGTGTGCAGAAAATTGTGCAATTCATCTTGCATAGCAAATCACGGCCTAATAAATTTACTGGACTGGAATCACACACTACAAATTGATGCATTTCTCTGAAATTTCCAATTTTAACTTCCATTGGTTCAGTAAGAGGTGTTCTAATCTTTCGATTAGCTACTCCCACTACTTGGATAGCTTCTCCAGAGAGAGGAAGGTCTGGAATGTCTGCTGTTCTCACAGTAGACCGGGTAGCACCAGTGTCCAAAAGGAAAGTAATATCATTACCTTTCACATTCCCTTCAACATATGGACCTGACTGATCTACCGACAAGGATGCGCCAAGTATGCACTCCTTCTCCCCCTCTCCTAGGCACTGTCATGAACTGTATTGACAGAAGTCGTCCTGTAAAAGAAACTGTGATGTTACATAATCATTCTTACCACTTCCTCCTTGATATCCGACGTCTGTACCGTGCTTTGCTCTGCTTACATTACCCTGAATAGGTGCAGGTGGCAACTGACTCTGAGGATTTACACCCTGCTGTGAGTCATTCTGCGTCTGTGGATTTAAATTTTGATTTGGGCCATTATTATTCCGAATATTTTTACATTCATCCTTCCAATGCCCCAATTTTCCGCATCCATGACAAGGAAATTTCTTTTTAGCTTCTTCTCTACTCATTCGTCCTCTCACTTTTCCACCATTCCCAGTGTCGCCATTCGTTCCCGAATCCTTTCCTTGATTTTCACTCGGATTATCCAAATTAATTCCCTGTTTCTCAGCCATTTTCACCTATGCCCACATCACTTTTTCCTGCAATTTCTTGTGCCTATCCTCAATATCGTCTCCACAGTATTTTGCATATTTCAAAATTTCATCGATCGGTTTCCCCTGCCAACACAACATGTGTTGTTTAATCATCTGACAAATCTCTGGCTTCAGACCATAGACAAATCGATAAACAAACTGGCTCATGTTCTTGTCTCCAATGTCCTCAAATCCACTATACTGCTTAAATACCTGCAGTAAACGCTCATAATAGGCGTGTACCGATTCACTGGCTTCTTGGGTGGTTCGGTCTATTTTCACCCAATCTGTTTCTTTCGGTGGTATTTTCCCTTTCAGGTAAGTTATCACTTGCTGATACTTTTTCATTACATCATTTGACGGGGCACCTGTCTTTGGATCTCTAGGGTACTCTTCACTTGGCCAATCAACTGTAATTTTACAATCTGTCCACAAATCGGCAGGTACCACTATGTCAAACAAACCATCTAAATCCTTCAACAATACCTTTGACACCTTCACAAACCTCTCAACCTGCTTGTACCATTCAATTGGTTTTTCTCTCAACTTTGGGAAATCATTCGTAAATGACAAAATATCCTGTCTGCTCCCTGGGACATGTACATATCCCCCTCCTGGAACTTCTCGCATCGGATACATTTGATCTGTCTTCCCTGTTTCCTTCATTAAATATTCAGAGGCTGTTCTACTGGATCGTGCCTCTTCCTTTTTCTTTGCCCATCGAACTCTCCATTTATCTAGGTCTCCCCATTTTTGCAAGACTGTCATTAACTCCTTTGCTTGTAACTTTCTTCCAGAGGCATTCATGTTTTCTAGGTCTTTGTCTGAAAAATCTGCTCTATAGGGTTTCTGCAACACCTTTGATCTCCCTATTTCAATTCCCATCTGCAGAGCCAAATCTGATAATTTTTCATGAAATATTTTTACATTTCTGGTGATACTTCTGCATACGAACAATAATTCTTCTTCATCGTAAGCATTTAGGCGATCTAATCCCACATTTCCTGCTATTATTTCTTCTAATTCAACTTTTAATTTATAAATATCCAACATTTTTGGAGGTGTACACTGCTGATCTGATCCTTGTGCCCACCTTTCTAAGTCTTCTGGACTAACTACGGTGACACTTTTTGCTCCCGATGAAGTTATTAAGTTTATATCTTTCGAGCACCCAGGTGTAGTTCTTCTGGGAGTACTATTGACTGAATCCCGAATTGGTAAATCCATTAATGATATTGTTGAGTCACAATCACTAAAATGATCCTCAACCATTACTACTGCTTCAGGTTTAGGAACATTCACAGGAGTAGGCATAACTAACGGTGGAGGATAGTTTCCTTTGTCACTATATAACGGGACTACTGGACCAATTGTTACAGGTATGGTCAAAGAGTCAGGATGTACTTTTATCTGTGTTATTTTCTGTATTAATTCTGCTCTGGTTTTCTCTAGGGCTTCTTTTTCTTTATCGTGAAGTATCCTACTAGGGGTGAAATCATGCATTACCTGTGGTACTAATGGAGTTTTCAACGGGGGTGCACTTGGGGTGCATCCACCTGTCCCTTCCTGGTATGGTGGGGGGTTCTTTAATATCTCTTCCATAAATTCATCTTCAGAATCTCCATTTCTCATTAGGTGTTTTGTCTTTTCTATGCATTTCCTCCCTAACAGTTCTTCTGTTGTAAATATTGGATATAATCCTTCTGTAAGCATTGCCCTCCTCCATTGTTTCATCTGACCGTCCCTAGTCTCATGTTGATTTCTGGGGAAAAATCCTCGATAACCCCTATTACTCCTGGATCGGTCACGCTCAAATGCCTCGGTTTCCCATTCCTCTAAGGCTTCGTATTGAGTTAATCTGGGTCTGGGTTCTAAATCGTTCATTCTCAATCTCAAATTTTGAAGAATTCTTCCATTGAAGGTGCCATTCTCGGGAAATGCTAATATTCCATCCTTTTTGGTATATTCTATCCAATTTTCTATCCATACACAAGTATGATAACCTCTCTCCATCATCATGAATGAAGCGGGCGTTTTAGCTGGTAGAATAATAATTCCTTCCCTAGTTTTGACTGGTTTATCCTTTTTAAAATAGTTCTTAATCTTTTACAGAAAGGACATTTTTCTCTTCTCTCCGTACATTCTATCTAATCTTCGGTGTATAAAGTTATATTCTGCAAAACCTAGGAATCTCCTATCCGGACGAGTTCCTATTAAAGTTGGATCGCGTTTTAACATACACTCTCTATCCACTAATATTTTAGCTTCTAGAATATCAACCAATCAAGTGTCTGCTAACTTTTATTTCTGAACCAATCCTTGCGCGGCCTTTCTGTGACGTTAGTCTGTCAACACCTCCTTCACAATCTGCGCTTCTCTGTCTCTCGCTGATCTCAACCAATCCCAGCACGGCACCTGTGACGTCAGTACTGCTCCTGACTACTGACCCCTCCTTTACAAGGGTTGTTCCACACCCGCTGTTTTAACCAATCCCAGCGTGGCGTTTTCTGACGTCAGCTCCCTCTCCGGCAGCTGACCCTCCCTTTACAAATTCGTACGAAAAACTTATTTTTCTCTATCAAATTAAATTTCAGTAACAACATAAAACATTCGCTATCGTGCCAGTTTCTCTAAAATAGAAAAAGATAGTTTCTCTCACACTTAGTAAAACCTTTCCGTTTACTAAAGATATACTACGAGTAAAACCCTTCCGTTTACTCTTCACACAAGCTCCAGAAGTACCTGTTACTTCTTCAATGTTACCCTTTTTAGGTGATATAACATCAAATTTTTACCAGCGTACTCCTTTGCTATTACTCACACGTATAGAGTCCCTAACCAGTACTGATAGTCCTGCTTAACTTTTCAGTACTCTTTCTGCCTGACAGATAACCTCACTGCAGTATGGCTTCCACTTACCAACCGCTATTCAATTTTCCCCGGGGAATTCTGGACAACATAAAACAAACTTTGAATACACGGATGTTAGTTCGTAAAAATAAAATTCTCATTACCCAATTAACAAAGTACAACCATCCTCTGATTACCAGAAAACTGATCCAGCGCGATATTAGCAAACAGCATTCATACACTAGATACTCACTTGGGCCCATACATTCATACTATGCTGATACTTACGCTGGGGGTGTCAGTTGTTACTCTTTATCAAAATCCCTGCTACCAAATACCTTCCGATTGAAGAGTAATGACTTACCAATGAATCCTTTGCTAATTGGGAAGTTTAAAATGAGTGACATTCATTACAGTACATAATCCTGAAATAACCACTGAGTCAGGAAGTTTTAAAATGTTTATCTAAAGATTTAGCAGAGTAAAATACAGAACCACATGGTACTTAATCGCATATCAAGGATGAAGCATAGAATAATAATTATTGATTAATGACGGTCCCTCATATTGGAGAAGATAGAGACAGCAGCGCAACTAAAGGTTGCATTTATATTTACCTAAGTGCGAGAACCAAACCCCTTGGCCAAGGAGTTGGAAAGAATAGGACCCTCGGAAGGATGAAGAGCAAAGACCTCCTTCAGGATCAGGACAGGACCGGTGACCTCTCTACAACGACGCCTGCGTCGTTCCCCTCTCTGATACTCGACTTCTCCTCGATTCTCCCGTGCCTTCCTTCTAATGGACACCGCCGCCCCCTCCTCAGGACCTCTCTGGACAGCGGATCAGTCTGCAATCGATCAGCTTGGCAGTCTGGAGCTCTTCTGTGCGTTCTGAGAGTAAGCTCTCGTCTCCTGTGCGCGCTCTGCGGTCTGAGCTAAACTAATTAACTCATTCTATATCTATTATACCCTTCTACGCCCATGTACCTCCCATTAATGTTGCCAAAATATGGGACCACTACTTCTAATTGTACAAGGACAGGGGGTTGATTCTCACACCATATGATTTTAATACGAATTCTAAAGACCTTTGTTTTAAAATACCGCCCATCAAATTTAATACATTGGCTTTATTTCCCACCCGTCTCACGACAAAGTTTATTCATTCTTCATATGCATAGTTGCAAGTTTGGCAAGAACACATGAATATATCAATATCGGCCATTAGGTCGCGGCCTTGGACGACGTCCAGGTTGACTTCATCCCTATTCTTTGGCAGCCAAGCAGGGCACATGCGCAGAATCCTTGTCTCTCGAGTTTCAGATCACCAACCCCAGGCCCAAGTTTACGAACTAATAAAAGTTAAAGAAGAAAATATTAAAATCACAAATAAAATGTTTCACTGTATACCCACTCTTTCTACTCTATCCCCATTTACTTATAAATTCTATCCCGCATTAGTAGCGTTAGGAAAACGACAATTTAATAATAACACAAGAGCAAGCTGAAGCATGTGAAAACATCAAGCAGCCATTTTAATGCACACTGCGCAGAAGCAGAAGTTTCCCACCAAGCAAAGAAAGACGTCACACCACGTGATATGGTTGAGACATGCGCAGTGAAATTCCCGCGCTTTAGCGGCCATTTTAGAAAAAGACAAGCGTTACTTGTTAGTTAGAACACATAAGCAAGCTTCCTTGCTATTCATGTAGTGTATGCAAAGTTAATATACACAATACAAGATTAATAAATTAATACTATGAGGAGATTGCATTCGAGCAAGTCTCATTTGTGAGTCCTTGCTCCATCAGGGTCTTGAAACAGAAACGGTACTAGCCATTTTAAACAGCTGCAGGATGACTTTAAATCACTGATTAACATACTGATGCTTACTTTTGACGTGATGATATTGGCAATGCCACATATATGAGACTTTCGACTCTTCAAAATGTTTCAGTACTTGCAAAGTACATATCACATCCTACATTGAGCATTGTCATGTAACACATGTCAGCCGATGCATTGCATTTTGTAAACAAGTTCATAAATGTGTCAAATGACACTGGTATCCTTTTTCCCATTACTGTGGATTCCTATAATTTTGCTGGCATGTCCACACTGTGGATGCCACAGACTGCACTCATGTCCATCATAGTTCCCAAAGTCTCATGAGCAGGTGTCACTTAACAGCCATGACTCATTGACATTGCACAATTGTAAAATGCAATGACTAATAGAGAGTCTCATAATCAGAGGAGAACATCAATAAATGGTAAGTGTGTCTTAGAATATGCATGAATGTATGCATGTATATATGTATGTAAGTGGTATTTGTATAGCACAATTTAGGCAGCTGAATGCTCTAGAGTGTCAAGGGCAAGCATAAGTCAATGTGTGATAGGAGAGGAACTTGTGACTGGATTGTTACTGCATTGTGACATAGTGGGGGATATTCTCAAGAACATGTGATAATTATCGCAAAATTAGCTTAACGCAACTTTGCACATCGCAGTCTATCGCGGGAAAATAACGCCGTGTTAACGTTGTATTCTCAAAACGGTGGTACCATGTAATAGTCTCACGCCAACGCGTCAAATGACTGCGATAAAATTAGGTGACGGCCAAACAACGCAAAACACGAACGCGAAAAAAGTTGCGATGTGGCCAACCGCGATAAAAAAATCTGCGATAACCAGCGACAGGCCTGCAATTCCCACGCGTCATGCGGGAAAATGCACTATAAAAGCACCGAAAAACACAAACAAAATAATTAAAACTGCATAGCACCATGGAGGAAGCCAGAGCAAGTACAGAGGACGACCAGAACCCCACAAGCCCCCAGGAGGAACAGCCTGGGACCTCGGGGTCACGGGAGGGCAAGGAGAAGAAGACGAGGAAGACGAGGTTCAGTCCGCAGGAAAACAGCTTCATCATCACGGAGGTGATAGAACACCACCAACAACTGTTCGTCACCTCCAACGTGTCATTGGCAAATAAAAATGCAACATGGCAGTCCATCCTGGACAAGGTGAATGCAGTCGGAGTGAGGAGGAGGACAATTGGAGAGGTCAAAAGGCGCTGGAATGATGCGAAGCGCAAAACCAAGAAGAAACTCGCTGACAACCATCAGGCAGCAATGCAGACTGGAGGTGGCAGTCCAGCGGAACACCAGGAGCTGGATGAGATGGAGGAAATGGTGGCCACAGTCATCAGTGGGGAGACGGTGGCAGGAGTTGGGGGTCCGGACACTGCTCGACATGACCTGACACAACAGCACCAGGGTGAGTACCGAACAGGGACTGGGGGACGGGGGAGATGGGCACAATGGCACACATGCACAATTAAGTACAGCACACTGCACACCCACAATGACTCTGGATCATGTCCCTGATCCCCTTGGCACACTGCAGCACACATACAAACAGCAAGTAGGCCCCCCTCCACTATGGGCACTAAGGGGTCCCTCCCCACACAGCACCAATCTCACAACCAACCCATGCACACGTGTTAAAACCAGCAAAGCTGCGTGTCTGTGAGCCACACTGACAATGCAAGTGACACTGCATGACGAACAGCATGGCTGCAGTCCAACCATCATGACATGGTGCACACCACGACACTGAGGTGGCTGAGTGTGGAACACATCCGGAAAGGAGCAGGTCACACTCTGACACATCCACGTGCACAAACAACCCCTGACGTCAACAACACATCTGCGGATAAACCATGCCCAAGAGTCTAAAATCTGAACTAGAGCCAAAATTAGCCAAGTCTGCAAATCTAAGCACTGTAGAAGCACAGAAGTCAAAGGCACACCGCCTCAAAGGGATAAGGGGCAGCAAAATCACAGCTGCAGGGGCGACTCTCCCACAATGCAGCACACACACATAGCAATAACAGCACAACATCATTGATGACAATGTGGTACAAAGTGCAACACTCTCACTACAGAACAGAGGACACAACTGGTTCCGCTTGTGCGTAGAAACTGGCCAATCACATCTGGCATAGCAGGAAACTGTGAGATGATAATGTACGTGTACAACCTCACATCCGTGATGTAGTTCAAATGTCCACTGTCCCGCATCAAATAGTCAGCTCCTCCCAAACAGTCACAATGTACATTGTCATTCTGTCTGTATGTAAACTTGAACAATGCGTCAACATACATGGCAGCACAATGTAAAAATGCATCTCCCCTTCACATTGCAGAGGGACAATCAACACCTCCTGCAGAGCAGACCAGACAACTCATCAGTGATGATGGAGAGAACCTCCACGCCTTCGACACCGATGCCCTACAACAGCTCATGGACAGCTACTGCAACCCACCTCCATGAGCAGGGCAGCCCAGCTGCATCGAGGAGACCCCACCTCCTGCACAGACCACACAGCAGGAAGCACCCACCACCACGGCTGGCTCCCAGCACCTCACCGAAGAACACATAGCATTCCAAGGCCAGGTGTTAGACTGCCAGAAGGAGGTGGCTGAACAGGTGCGGGTGGGGTTCGACCTTATTGCAGCCAAACTAAATGACATACATGGGTGACTAAGTCCCATCAGGGACCACTTACACTCCCTAACGGACACCCACAGTTCGCTCCATGATGTCCAACAATCCATGCCCGACATCGCTGGAGTCATGACTCTGAGAGGAGAACAACTGTCTAGTCAGAGTGGCCTCAGCGATGTCAGCCGAGAGTTGGCACAGATGCTGAGGATAATGGAGAACATGGAGCGGATGCATGCGGAAAGAATGGGTGCCACGGATGCACTCCAGCGAAAAGTTGTTGGGATCTTCCTTGCCCTGCAGATCCTCATCATCACATTGCTGCCACTAAGGCAGTTGCTGATGAATGCTGCTTTTACTTCTACACACACATCTCTGGCCCCTGATGTGTCAGTGGCACACAGTGCTGCAGACCAAACATCAGCACCCACATGTCAGACAGATGACATAGAGGACGAAGATGCGGGTGATTCCACCTTTGTAGTAAGAAGGAGCCAGTAGCATTCTTCTGCGCCATATACCCTGTTTCAGCTTGGTTCTGCCCTCTGCATCATGCCCTGTAACAACATCTCCCGCTGTCCCCCGAAACACTCTGTGACACTCACCTTGGACCTCGACATGGACTGTCATATTGTGTTTGCTTACCAATGACACAGCAATCAGACTGCGGTCTGTACTCTTCCTCTTCCTATGTACTTGTGAATCCCTAAATGACTCTGGCTGGCCCTCCACTGGGCTACAATGTAATGTGGGGTTTGCATGGCCATGTACTGCTCCAGCTTCGACACTCCACCGAATGTGTATAAATCATTCAAATTCACACAGATGTGTCATGTCCATAATCGATCAAGTATGAAAGTATGGATGAATGTAAGGACATTGATTGCCCAAAAAGGTACACCCTGGGAAATGAAAGTAATGCACATGTTTGACCGTGACACACATAGGAAGTGAGATGACTGGGAATGTGTGCACTAGCTGTGGCCTCATTGCTCTGAAACAACAATCGTGCAATTCCTCAAGTTTGCCCCACGTAATGTTAGAAATAGGGCTGGGTATGAAATGTCAAAGTCGTTGGCAGGCCTAAAGTAGTGTCCCCCATCACATTTGACAACAGAACATCTCTTTGCATACCTACTCACACTCAACTGGGTGTACACAGCCTGTAGTGATGGATCACATTGATCCACATGACAGGAATATGGACACCATACTCACATTGCTGAAGACACGTAACAGCACAGGTCTATCAGCAACTATCCCAACCACTATGTCTGGCTCACAGAGGAGGAGCTGGCAATAGGGACTCACCCCTAAGTGAAATGCGTCAGTCAGTCCCTCTCTGTGTACGGACAATGCTCATTGAGGCACTTGATTTGTCATTCTAATCAACACTCATCACAGTTGAACACTAGTGAAGTTGCGTGGACTTTATTGCCATGTGCATGTCAGTACGGGCAAGACAAGGGCCACAACATGCAGACCAATGCATCAGACACTAACAGGCAGCATTCGGTCACAGTACAGTTCCACGTGACAGGCATTGTGCTTGCGCCCGGGATGTTCTGCCATTGCGTTGGTTGCTCTCGTAGAACCGGCACTCTTCTGACCTGCGACAGTTATGTGGATGATATGCCACAGCTCGGAGCAATGAGTCGTAAGTGTGTGCAACGTTTGGACGTATGGGTTGTTGTGTACGTAAGTGTCAAGGGCATTCCTTGCAAGAGTGCCTCGAGCAAGAACTTCTGTGTGTGGGGTGTGGATACGTTGGTCCTTCATTAGCGCTGTGCGTAGTGTGGGAGTCATCATCATCTGCTATGGTATCTCTCTCAGGGGGTGCCTGCCGCATGCAAGACCAAGGTCGGAGGTGCAGATGTCCTTCCGCCTTATGTATTGAGACAAAGGAGCTTTCATCCCTAATTTTAGTCTGACTGCTGCTTGCATTCTGGAAAAGTGATGTGGCTTTCGTGCTGCATTTGAGGCTATACCTTAGGCTTATGGTGCACCAATAGCGATACACACACAACAGTTGGCATGCATGAGCCAAGAGCCCGAGCGGCCTTGCGCTCCTTGTACAATCCCTTCGTGCACGGCCGCCCTTCGGGTGCATGCAACATTGCCAATTGCGGGCCGTGTGGCGCAGACACTGCAACAGAGACACACGCATCAGTTGGTTTCCTGTCCAGCCCAGCCCAGAAATTAACCATGCCCAGAGCCCAGGGATAATTATTCACACCCCTACGCTGGCCTGGCGTACGCCGACCCAGCCCACTCGGCGTACGTATAAAGGGGGGGACGACGATGCTACATGTCCCAGTTCTTCCCCACTGCCGGAGGTGACATGGCTGCGTACGCCTGGCATATCACGTGACTCAATCAGAAAGGGTCCATGACTTGCGTTGCACAGAGTTGGTGGCACAGGAAACACTGCGGCCGGCACGGGCCTACCGCCACGGGACGGTTACTTTCGGTGCACTGAGGTAGGGGCACCTTAGGTGCTGAGCGGGTGTGCAGCCTGCGATGATGTGCCGTCCTGGCGGTCCGGACTGGTAAGGGTTTGTGTGAGCCCTGCTGGACCGCAGTGTAGGCCTTAGCCAGCAGGCAGCGCGGGCCTACCGCCACGTGGTGTTGCCTCGCGGTTCACAGGGTTTGTGGCACCTATAGGGCTGAGCGGGTGTGCAGCCTGTGATGTTGCCGTGTGCAGTGATATGATCTCTGCCATTGCGAAATCAAGACCCAGAATCACGTGTGTGACCTGGTGGCCCGCGGGGCGGAGCTGCATGATGTGGAGGCTGCCAAGGTTGCGGGCCCCGGGCTTGGAGCTTGCACCGGCACGTGGTGAGCCCTCTTGGGGACACGCTGGTGGCAGAAGGTGAGTAGTGAGGCCTGGGTGCGCAGGGGCGGGCAAACACCGCTGGGTGGCAGGAGGGGCTGGGGTGCAGCAGCCTGTGTGCGCAGGGGCGGCCAAGCGATGGTGGCGTGTGCAATGATATGGATTCTGCCATTCATAGATTTGGACTCTGTTTCAGATAAGGGACCTGGTGGACTGCAGTGTATACCGGCACGTGGTTGGAGACACACCGGTGGCAGCAGGTGAGCAGTGAGGCCTGTGTCCGCAGTGTCGGCACTGTCTCTCCCTCTCCCTCTCTTCCTTTCACTGTCTCTCTCTCTCTCTTCCTCTGTTACTCTCTCTCTCCTTCTCCCTCTCTCCCCCGTTCTCTCTCTTTCTCTCTCTCCCTCTCTTTCACTCTCTCTCTCCTTCTCCCTCTCTCCCCCTTTCTCTCTCTTTCTCTCTCTCCCTCTCTTTCACTCTCTCTCTCCTTCTCCCTCTCTCCCCCTTTCTCTCTCTTTCTCTCTCTCCCACTCTTTCACTCTCTCTCTCTCTCCCTTTCTTTCTCTCTCTCTCTGTCCTTTGATGAGCGCATGACACACATTCTTATCTTGAATTTTGTGTTGCAGGCTGTGTCTTACAGATTGTCCAGTGAAGACCCGCCATGACTCTTCCGAATAGTTGTTTTGAGTTAAATTTGAATAAAATAATTTGTTTGGAAATTCAAAGATGAATGAATGATTCTCCTTTTTCTGACCACACATGAATGTTAATTGTTGTACTTGTGCGACATCAGGCGAATTGTTTTGTTCATGATTTCGTAAGGTTGATGTAAAATATCCTTGTGCGGGCTGGGGCCCCGGGGCGGGGGGGGGTTCCGGGCCTGGGTGTGGTGGCGGTGGGTGTCCAAGCTGCATGATCAGTGGCTCCATGGTATCTGTTGTTCTTCAGGTGTGGCTCTGGTCTGGGCTCCCTTTTGTGGTGCAGGTTGTCGTCCGACTTAACACCAGTTAAGAGCAGGTGTTAAATCCCTGCTGCTAACGCGCCTTATCGCCTGTTTTGGGATCTTATCACCGATCTGGCTGGTCGTAGGGAATATTGCGAAGTGTTGTTTTTGCGGCTTTTTGCACGGGAACGCCTACTCTGCATCTCATTAGCGTTAGTTGCCGGTGTCATGCGTGGCAATGTTTTTTGCGGCTGCTATCGCAGGAAAACTGGCGATATCGGCTGTCAGCACACGCTTGTGAATGGTGCGATATATCTATCGCCACTTTGGCTGCGATAAAGTGTCGCTAACTCGGCGATAAGTCCTTGAGAATATGCCCCAGTGTCTTTAAAGAGAAGTGTTCTCAACTCTTTACTAAATTGGAGCAACGTTGGGGCAGTCTTTTTGGATACAGGGATGTTTTTCCAGATCCCGAGTGCATAAATGAAAAAGGCCTGCTGTCTTTCTTTTTTTATTGCACTTCTTAGGACCTGAAAGCGAGGTTTCTTGATTCTCAATCCTTAGTAAAACTATCAATGAGAATTCCCCACTGGTCACATGGACCTTTGACTGCATCCAAGAGAACTCCCCACTGGTCATATGGACCTTTGATTGTCGCATTGAAATGTAAGAAAGGAGCTAACATCATCAATATACTTCAAATACAGTGAAACCATTGTGGCCCCACAAGAAAGACATAGAGGATCGTGTCCAGACCTTAAGGGTTTTATTAACAATTAAATTCAGGTTACAAGGTAAATTAGTCAGCAAAATTGAAGAAAATATATTGTGAGAGCATATATATTTAAAAGATCATGCAGTCTGAATGTTTATATTATAAGGAAAAAGATGCACAATAGTATCATACAGCAAGACAAATATCAACCAAGCAGCTACCATTAGGGAACTTCTCTAATCTAAATAAAGTATTGAAAATGGCAAGCGGAAATTCTATGAGGAAGGTGTCAACCTTGGATGAACCAAATTTAAGGTTCATGGGGATAGGAATGAGTACTCAAGCATGAAGCTCTCAGGGAAGGGAAATCAGCAGAGTTGAGAAGAAGTGATTTTCTCAGCAAACGCCAGGATAGAGTCTGATCTCTTATTCTAAATACCGCACAATTGAAGCATGAAAGAAGATTCTAGAAGACTTCTCTATATCAGTTCCCACCAAACACACCAATCCAAAAGAAGTGTTCTCTGGGAGCAGGTAGACTCCCTAGTTTACCCGCTCTCAACAAAGGAGCAATCATCTGCACAACCTTGGTTCAGTCCGGTCTGGCTGGTACAGGAGGATCTCTCCCATCATCTCAGTCTCCGTGGTCAACTCCTAATTAAGGTTCAGCTGCCTACCTGTCTAATAGAATAAACAATGACCCTTTTCTAATTTAACAAACACATTGATAAGACACCTGCAGAGGAGAGAAAAACAAGACACTGGCAAGATATTTTATGAAAATTAAATGTGTGCAGCTAAGGCCTCGTTACACCATTAGGGCAGCATTAGATTTAGAATAGGTTCTAAACGAATACAATTAGCGTATGTAAATATATTGAGTGCATTTAAGGAAGGTATACATTTTCCTTTTACTGTAAATACATTTATTATAATTCTGATAAATATACAGATGACTCTCATGAAAGTGAAAACATAGCTGCTCATTACACTTGATCAATAAAATGCCCTCAAATTAATACAGTTACACACAGTAAGTATGTACGTTGCATACAAAGCGGTGGCGCATTAAATGATGGTGCTCAAGGCCTCAGTAGAAGTAGGCAGGAGTTTGCAGCAGAGATATTGGAGGGCTGAAATTATGTTTACCAGCCGGTATCTCCACTGCAAAGTTCAGCCATTACAAGTATTTCCTCAAAATGGGAAACAACTAGTTGTACCCAAATTTCGTGGGTGATTTGGCAGATAATGGAAGCAGGACATCTGATGGGGCTTTGAATCGGCGGCAGAAGTAAGTAGCACACTTGTGCCTGTCAGGAAAGAGCATTAATTCCTCCCACTGGACTGCATCAGGCAGCAGGAAGGATTGTAGAATGGTACTTGCAACGCCCCCAACCCATGCAGCCTCTCCTTGATAGCCCTGATGACTCTTGTCCTAGAAGAGCAATGCCTGTTTCTGACCGGGTCCAGTTTCCTTCAGGGTCCTTATACTTGATGGTGAAACATCCCCCTCGTTTCCAACCATGTCCATGCGTCCTTCGATGTGAAGAAAACCAAAGCCTTCTCTCCATCCACTATGTTAAGCTTTGCAAGTACACAAAAGCATAGTTTATTTTAGGTGTGAGAGTGGTTGTTTTACTACAATAAATGATTGGCGTCTCCTTGAACGTCCGTTAAATAGTCTGTGGAAATAGTTGCTTTGCTGTTCTTATCCAGCTGTGGACCTTTTGTTCTGAAAACTGGGATATTGTCCCTGTCCCTGGCACCTTCAGGCAAATGTCTACTGAGAAACCAATGTGCATGTTCCACAGAGAAGAACGTAGATATCTTGCCCTCCAAGAAATGGTAGACTAGCCTGTCCTCTAAAGATTAGTTCATGCTTGGACCTTTCACCTTTTTTTTTGGCAGGTCATTCACCCTAATGTTATTGTGATGCAAACATCCCTGAACGTCATGCTCTTTTCTTCCAAAAAGTCAGCTTCCTTTTGTAGTGTTTTAATCTGTACTTGTGTGGCGTTCACTGATGGCTGTACCTTTGCCATTGCTGATTCAATACAGTATAAGCAATCCTTGATTTTCTCGTAACCTTCCCTGAGTAGGCCTACGTCAATTACAAGTAAATCTATCCTGGGTGCGAGGAAGGATTTAATATCTAGCACAGTCTGCAGTAGTTCCTCAAATTTGCCGGTGTGGGTTTGTAGTGTCTGTTCCATCAAGGTTGTCACTGGGTCTTACCTTACGTCCTTGGAGCCTGTTTCCATGCATTGTCCTAATTTGTTAAGCTTAGGTCTGCTTCAGTGACACAGTCACAGAGGCTTCCATTGCATCCCTGTGGCCTGTCGCCATACAATCTTCCAATTTGTTAAGCTTTGGTTTCGCTATTTTCACAATCAAGTTTATGTGTATCAGTCACAAATTTACTGTAGCCCCTCTCTAAAAGATAGGGATTGGTAGTCTTTAGGGTTGGATAGATATTACTTCCTCAGTAATAGGGACATAAGGAAAATGGGCATTGATAATGGTCTAACACACCTTCGACAAAGAAACACACAGTTCAAATAAACAGTTAAAGGTTCCGAGTTAATCGATTTCCAATTCACTGAAGTGTGTACTTAAAGCTTTATCAATAAATACCCGGTGATCGAGTGTATCAAGGGCAATAGTGTTCTACATTCATGTTTAAGTTGCTCCTCTGTTGATTCCCTCAGCTTAAAATTCATCACAGAATATATTTTCATAGCCAGGGGCCGGGGGGGGGGATGCCTCCTTCCCCCATGTCGACAATGACTCACCGCTTTTTTATACAGCCAACCATGCGCATGAAGCTCTCATCAGTGGGCCCTTTGATTCCCACCTGCGTGCTTGGAACATAAAGCCCAAAGACAGGGCCGCTTCATGTTGGACGCCCATGCACCGCCTACACCGCGCTCAATCTTACTTTGCACCGCTTCTCGTCAGCTGGCTCAGCTTCTATCTCAGTGTTGTCAGGGACTGCGGGCTTGTCCCACCTGTTGCTGCTCGATTGATTGATTAAAGGAATGGCAGTGTTTATTCATCCTGTGGAGAATTATTTGATATCATTCAACCATGTAGAGGAAATTACATAACATCTACATTTTTGAAAAATTCAACTCACCCTTTTCCAAATAGTTTTGTAGATTCATATAACACAGCTTTCACCCATGAGGGTATCCAGGCGCTGTCCATGGGCAAGTAGAGATTAAGGGCCAGATGTATGACGTGATTTTGCGCGCGCAAATGGGTTTGCGAACCCGTTTGCGCATGCAAAATCACTGTTGGCCATGTACAATACCTAAATAGAGAGTCGCAATTTATTTGCGACTCTCTATTTAGGAATTGCGAGTCGCAATTATGAAGGGGTGTTCCCTTCCTAATTGCGTCCGCAATGCTATGTGTGAATGTTTTGTGACCGCAAATGTCGTCGCAAAACACTTGCAAATTACCACCTTCTTCAAGAGGGTGGTAATGCAGTCGCAATTTGGAAGTGGTCCCCAGGGGACCCCTTCCACTTTGTGACTGTCTCTAAAAATATTTTTTAAGGGCAGGCAGTGGTCCCATTTGAAAACCTTTCAAATTTTGTTTTTTAAATGCATCCCGTTTTCCTTTAAGGAAAACAGGCTGCATTTTAAAAAAAAAGCTGCTTTATTAAAAAGCAGTCCCAGACATGGTGGTCTGCTGAGCCCAGCAGGCCACCATCCCTGGGGGGGCTGGCATTCCCAATGGGCTCGCAAATTTGCGAGAGTCTCATTAATATTAGCCTCGCAATTTGCGAGCCCATTGGGAATCACAAAACAGTGTAATAACACTGTTGTACATTTCATTTAGCGCCTCGCACTTTGCGACTCGCAATGAGTCGCAAATTGCGAGGCGCTAAATGAAAGGGTCATACATCTGGCCCTATGTGATTTGGACAGAATCACAGGATGTTGCACCAACACAGAGACTTTAACCCGATCCCCAGCTCCGGAATCGGCCACTCTGGCCACTGTGTCACATCCTCATCAAATCATGTCCTTGAATTTTACTCACATTAATAATCACAGCCTTCTTCTCTAGGGTTCTTAGAAGAGGACCAGCAAGAAGGCTGTTTGCAGTTTATATTAATATAATCTAGAATTAGGTATGTTTAGTAAATTTCAATAGTATTTTAATGGAGGCAATATTTTATCTGCCATATTCTTAAAACATATTGGGCCAGATGTACGACCGTAAATTGTGGACGCAAACAGGCAATCTGCCCGTTTGCGACCGCAATTTAGGGCATGGCCAAGTACAAACCTCATTTTGCGAATCAGTAAATTTTACCGATTTGCAAAATGAGGTTTGCGACTCGCTATTAGGCAGGGGCGTGCCAAGGGCGTCCCTTCCTAATAGCGACTCGCATTTGAATGTATGAATGTTTTGCGACCGCATTGCGGTTGCAAAACACTCGCAATTTACCACCTACTTCAAGTAGGTGGTAAACCATTCGCAAACGGGAAGGGGTCCCCAGGGGCCACTTCCCCTTTGTGAATGGGTGCGCAAATATTTTTCAAGAGCAGGCAGTGGTCCCAGGGACCACTGCCTGCCCTTAATAAATGAAACTGAGAAGTTTCATTTTTCTTTTTTAAATGCATTCTGTTTTCCTTTAAGGAAAACGGGCTGCATTTAAAAAAAAAACTGCTTTGACAAAGTAGTCCCAGACATTGTGGTCTGCTGACCCCAGCAGGCCACCATCCCTGGCAGTGCTCGCCATTCCCAATGGGGTCGCAAACTGCGACAGCCTCATTAATATTCATGAGGCATGCAATTTGCAACCCCATTGGGAATCGCAAACAGTGTCTGATACACTGTTGTTCATTGAATTTTGCGACTCGCCATTTGTCGCAATTTACGAGTCGCAAAATTCAATGGTCGTACATCTGGCCCATGGTAAACTAAATGTTCAAATCTAACTATTGGTAGAATTGGCAAGCCACTGCTCACTATACTGATAATTAAATATTAATATTGGAAGAAGATCGGTGAGAAATAAACACTGTAATTTCCAACGTGACTCTTCTCTGAATTAGCACATACATGTTAACGACGCACATAGGGGCATATCAACAAGAGTCAGCGTTAATTACCGCTGACCGCGCTTAGCGCGGTTTTTGTTAACGCCGGCTATCGCTGGAATTTATCGCCATGCTTGCGCTGTATTAACAACGCATAGCGCAATGGCGATATAAATTCCAGCGATAGCGGGAAAATCGCCGTTTTGCAGGGAACATCGCTGGTTTTTCAGCGATGTTCCCTGCAAAAACGGCGATATGCTTGATGATACGACCCTGTGGTCGTGACACAATAATCCACCTCCCATGTTAGACATACATTAGTCAGGATTTTAGCAGACGTTAGTTTTTGGCGAAAACCGCGGTTTTCGCCAAAAACTAACGTCTGCTAAAATGCGTGGGCCGCCTTGTAAATATCGCGATGTGCACTTAGCAATATTTTACAAGTCCGCCTGTGTGAGGTACGCCCAGTGACGCCCACTTTGCATCTCATTAGAGATGCTGTGCGAGGCATCTGGGAAAAGGCTGCTAACATGCGCTAATGCATGTTAGCATCCCCTTGTAGATAGGGCGATAATATTATCTCCGCTTTTTTGGCTTTTAAAGCCAAAAAAGTGGAGATAACGCCCTTGTTAATATGCCCCTTAGTGCCTATCTACAGACTCTAATGCAGGTTCAAGAACATATTAGAATTTGGAGTGGCCAATCAGCATGTTATTCAAGAATAGGTGGTGGGGAGGTTCAGAGGGTAATATACGCTTATTCTGGTTTTGAAATTCTTTGCTAAACCTTGCCTTCTGTGACGCCAAGGAAAATTACTGGTACTTGAGGTGAACGGCAGAAAGCAAATAAATGATTTTGAATGTCTCGTTTTTTTCTCACAATATCTGTTTTTCTTTAGGCGATGACATTTACCACCGGTTACTGTGTCTACGGTGCTCACTAAATCGGGTGAGGAACCATATATGCACCAATGTTTTTTAATTATTTTCTTCTCCTCGTTGCCCATTTCCTTAGGCTGAGATTTTATGATCAAAAAAAGAAACGCACTCTGTGTGACAACACAGCCACCAATGGCATGTTTTGCAGTCTGAACGCAGTAATGACCAATTGTATTAGTATTTGGTAGTTTAGTCAGGTGCCGTTGGTGTTATGCACCAGTAATGCACTGAATTTAATGGCAGCCTGGACTAGACTATCAGGCACGGAAAAGCAAATCATATGTTATAAAATGCAATTTTCGGAATATTGTGCGGTACATTGTGTTCGGCGTTATTCAAATAGACATTTTTACACAAATAATTATTACAAAATTATAGATACTGTATTGCATGAGCGAATATCGCTTTATTAACGCTGTTGTTTTTCTTTCCCATGCCACAATAAATTGCGTAAAAACATAATTTTGCACTCTGCAGAAAACACGACTACGTGGGCACGATGCTTATAATTACGGGTGTTCCAAGGTTCAAGAACTTGTGACTAGCAACTTTTCGAAACTGTTTGATGCAAACTGCACAGCCTGCGCGTTTTTAAAGAAGAAAATGAATGCTGCCAGAGTTCTGCAGTGACACAGTGTGATAGTGGCAAATGTTCTGGCTGACAAAGGGGACGTTCAAGGCAAGGGGCTGGGTCACTTGATAGTGACCTCCGGCCTCTGCCCTAAGCCCTCTTATTGAACATCTGTAGGTCACAGGTATGGCCTCCACCACTGACTCCTAGAATGCTATCTTCTTAGATTCATAACAGAAGAAGCCTCAATGGTCTGTTGCCTTCATCCTATCTCAAATTCCTGCTTCCTGTCCCACCCACGGGGCATACTGGAGAAGGAAATTGTCATGGGGAGGCAGCAGCCTTTCATATGTACTGGTGGTTGCAGGTAGTGTGCACCGGCACTCTTTTTGGGAACTGGACTTATTTTTCAACATCAGACTTTGATCATGAGAGAGAAAGGTAGCAAAGTGAGAAAGAAGGAGGAAGAGAAAGGAAAACAGTGACAAAGGGATAAAACAGGGAATCCGCAAGAGTGAGATACAATACAGGAATTTGGCTAGAGGAAGAAAGAGACATGAGGTGGAATCAAGACTAGTCAGTCTTGATATTCGACAAGCACAGCATTTAGCAGCTATGGTGGAAGACTCCTCAGTAAAACATTGCGCCATTTATATATTTATTTTTACAAGTTAGGCACTGGGAGCAGGGCTAATAGTTCTTTTATAAAGCCTTGCATAGTTTGAAAAATCAGCAATCTTCTGCTGCTTCTATAGAGTTGAACTTTCTGAATTACACTCATCTAGGCAGGCATAAAATTGCCTCCTGCTTATATTAACATGTGTGGCTCTTTATATTAGTGCGTCCTAGCTACGACCTGACTTTTGGAGCTAATTTTGTGGTCACACTATAAGCACCTTTTTTACAACAGGAAGTCGGACTACAGTGCTTGGTGCAAACACCTTTTGCCACCCTATCATTTTTGTACTACGGAATATTAACCTCCAGAATATCGCGGTACAAGAATATGGAGGGCAGAATATCGAGGGACAAAATATCTAAATGTATGCGCACATAGGGAAGTACAGATTTACTATTTCTAATTCCACATCTCTATACCTTGAAGATATGTGTACTGCACAGGTACATATATGTTGAGTTAGGTATAGGAAATCTAGACTTACTAACCTGTAACTAGTCTTTAAAAATATTTTGTCTTCAATATTGTGTCAACGATTTCTTGGAGTCGATATTCAGAGCGCACCTCCCGTATTATGAAAGCAGGATGCTGGAGGTGATAATGTGTTTCAAGAATGCACTTATTTGTTGCATGGCGTTTATTGTGTGGTGATGTTTTATGGGGCTTTTTGTATTGATGTGCTTTTGTGATGCATGATTGCAACATCATGTTGTGCATTATTTTGTTTTGGTGTTGTGTGTTGTGACGACTGTGCCAACACCCTCGCCCCGCTGAAAAAACTCACCTACAGCGACACCACCAAAAGAGCCAGCTGGTTCACCCCGGAACTCCTAGCTTCCAAGCGTACCTGCCGGAAACTAGAGAAGAAATGGCACAGTGATAAGACACCGGACAGCCACGCAGCCCACAAAGATGCCATCCGTAACCACCACCACCTCATCAGGTCCGCCAAGAGAATCTCCTTCAAAGACCGCCTCGACAACAACGCACACAACAGCAAGGAGCTCTTCAACATCGTGAAGGAACTCTCCAACCCCAGCTCCAACACCAACGACATCCCGCCGTCGCAAGCCCTGTGCGATTCCCTCGCCACCTTCTTCCACCGCAAGATCGCCGACATCCACGACAGCTTCAACACCCAGACAGCCCCTACCAAGATAGATACACCAGACCCGCTGCACACCATCGACCATGACCCCTTGCCAGCCTGGGCCAGCGTGAACATCGATGACACCATCAAGACCATGAGCACAATACACTCCGGCTCCCCGTCAGACCCTTTCCCGCACCACATCTTCAACAAAGCCAGCAGCTCCATCGCACCCCACCTGTGCAACGTTATCAATCTCTCCTTCGAGACCGCGACCTTCCCAGAGAGCTGGAAACACGCAGAGATCAACGCCCTACTCAAAAAACCCAAGGCGGACCCGAGAGACCTCAAGAACTTCCGGCCCATCTCCCTGCTTCCGTTCCCAGCCAAGGTCATCAAGAAGATCGTCAACAAACAGCTAACCCGATACCTCAAAGAAAACAGCATCCTGGACCTATCCCAATCAGGGTTCCGCAGCAACCACAGCACTGAGACTGCCCTCATCGCCGCCACCGACGACATCAGGACCCTGCTGGACAACGGTGAGACCGCAGCCCTCATCCTGCTGGACCTCTCCGCCGCCTTCGACACTGTCTGCCACCGCACTCTACGCGCACGCCTCCACGACGCAGGGATCCGAGACAAGGCCCTGGAATGGACCACCTCCTTCCTCGACGGCAGAACCCAGAGAGTCCGCCTCCCACCTTTCCGATCCGAAGCTTCCGAGATCATCTGCGGCGTCCCCCAGGGATCTTCCCTCAGCCCAACACTGTTCAACATCTACATGGCCCCGCTCGCACGCATCGCCAGACAGCACAACCTCAACATAATCTCCTACGCCGACGACACTCAACTGATCCTCTCCCTCACCAAGGACCCCCTCGCCGCCAAATCCAATCTCCATGAAGGAATGAAGGCCGTCGCCGATTGGATGAAGATCAGCCGACTAAAGCTGAACACGGACAAGACAGAGGTCCTCATCCTCGGCTCCAACCCCTCAGCCTGGGACGACTCCTGGTGGCCAACGACACTGGGAGCAGCCCCGACACCCACCGACCACGCACGCAACCTGGGAGTCATCCTCGACTCAACGCTCTCCATGGCCAAGCAAGTCAACGCAGTCTCCTCCTGCTTCAACACCCTCCGCATGCTTCGCAAGATCTACAGGTGGATCCCGACAGATACAAGAAGAACAGTCACCCAGGCCCTCGTCAGTAGCAGACTTGACTATGGGAACGCCCTCTACGCGGGAGCCCCGGCCAAGCTCATCAAGCGACTGCAATGCATACAAAACGCCTCCGCACGCCTGATCCTCGACGTACCACGCCACAGCCACATCACCCCCACCTGAGGAACCTGCACTGGCTCCCCGTCGACAGGAGAATCTCCTTCAAACTCCTCATCCACGCACACAAGGCACTCCACAAGACTGGCCCAGCCTACCTCAACAGACGACTCTTCTTCTAAGTCCCCAACCGCCAGCTCCGCTCCGCCGACCTCTCCCTCGCCACCGTCCCTCGCATTCGAAGAACAACCACCGGCGGCAGATCCTTCTCACACCTCGCCGCCAAGACCTGGAACACCCTTCCACTAAGCCTACGACAGACCCAAGACCTGCTGACCTTCAGGAGGCTACTCAAGACCTGGCTGTTCGATCAGTAGCAGCACCCCCCCCCTTTTTTCTCCCCAGCGCCTTGAGACCCTCGCGGGTAAGTAGTGCGCTCTACAAATTCTGTGATTGATTGATTGTGTTATGTTTTGACTGTTCTACAGTGTATTATGTTACAATTGTGTTGTTATGTTGCTTTGTGTATGCTCTTGTGCTATGTTCTGTTGTTTACTTTAGATATCTCAACAAATGTTACACTATTTCCAGACAAATGCAGTTCATGACTTTAAATTTCTCACGGCAAGCAACCATTTGCCACTGCCTCAGGCAGTAACAAAGCTCTTGTCCAACTCTTTAACTGTTTAAGACAACAGTCAGCCCAAACCTGTGGCTGAGACTGTGAGCTGGATCACAAATTATTTTTGAATTGTGCTATTTCATGCCTTGGTTGTAAGTTAAGACAGTGCTTGCTCCAAACCCCTTTTAGCACTGTATTTTGAATACAGAACTCTGAAGGTGGTAATGTGTGAAATAATGTTTGTGTAAGTGTTTCTTGGGTAACGTTTTGTTGTGGTGGTGATGTGTTCTGTTGTCTTTGCGCTAATAAAAGAATGTGATTTTGTTTTGTTGTACTGCGGGTATTGTGTTT
This sequence comes from Calotriton arnoldi, assembly GCA_963921515.1. NCBI lineage: Eukaryota > Metazoa > Chordata > Amphibia > Caudata > Salamandridae > Calotriton > Calotriton arnoldi. The sequence goes on from CAWUFW010003333.1 coordinate 738,075, forward strand.
CATTCTGTTGTAACTGTTTTGTTGTGATGTGCCCTGTTATGTTTTGTGATGAAATGTTCCTTTGTGTATGTTATTGCGCTATGTGCAGTTGTTTACTTTAGCTATGTAAACAAATGCTGCTATACTTCCAGTCAAATGCAGCACAAGAGTTTAAAGTTTCTATAACATTCAACCTTTGCCCACCATCTAATGTGGTAAAATGGCACTGCTCCAGCTCTTCCATTACTTAAGACATCAGTCAGGTCAAAACTGTGGCAGACTGTGTCTTAACTTAGCGCTCCCAGGCCCGTATTACAAATAGGGCACACTTTCCCTGTTTGTGCCACAGCACACCTTTAAACAGGTGCTCCGGGTGCAAACAGGGAAAGTGTGCCCTAGTATAATGAAGGTGCTGCCCTAAGGGCAGGTGCGCCATTTAACTGCCCTAGGGGCAGAGCATTCGGTGAAATAATGAGTGGCTACTTCAAATGTATGTAATGTATAATACAGCCCCCAGTGCTCACTTTATGTGACACTGCCTTATGCCTTAACTTAGCGCCTCCACTGCTCACCATGGGGCATATTATCAAGCCCTTTATCGCCGCTTTAGCTGCACTTTTTGCCGCTAAAGCGGCAATATTTCTATTGCCCTATTAGCAAGCTGTCGCTAACAGCTGTTAGCGACAGCTTTATGGCGAAAGCGACCGTTTTGGTGCCGCTTTGCATGTCAGCGATAATTATCGCTAATGACATGCAAAGTAGGCGTTACCAACTAAAAGCGACTGGAAACAGTCGCAAACACAACTTCCCCCTATTATCAATGCCCGCGAAGCAATAGGAAAATTTGCGCTAACCGCGCTTATCGCTGGAACTTAACGCCTGAAAAAAACTTGCCTTAAGCATCTTGTCAATGGGGGGTGGATTGTTGGGTTAAGTATACACTTGCCTATTAGCAAGCTTTTCATTAGCGCTGTTGATTTAGCGCTGGAATTCTCACGCTATTGCTGGTTCTACACGCTATCGCTGGATTGCCTATCGCCTTTGTGATACGCGTTGATAATACCGCGCTATCACGGCGAGGAAATCCAGCGATAAGAAAAACAGCACTAAGCGCGCTTTGCGATAAATATCGCAGATCCTTGATAATATGCCCCTATATGTAATAAAACCCTGAAACTTAAACAAGAGATGGAAAATGCGTGGAATTTATATAAACCTTGAAGAAACCAATGTTTGATGAACACTGCAATGTACATATGAATAGGCATGGAAAGTGAAACAAAACATTTGCCTGACATTGAAGGAACCATTCTCTCCATTCAATTTGAATTACACTGGTTCAGGAGACAAAAGCCTTTCACGAGGCCTTCAGTTTCTAATATTAAGATCTTCATGCCAACAGGCTCACCTCTTGAGACTTGTGTATAAAAAACAACAGGTGAAAGCCAACCAGTTAACCTCGAAAAGTAGGAGACAGCGTTGCAGTCAACGTAGAGCTGTATTAATCATATGTTTGTTGTAATATGCAAATTATGCAGTAGATGCTGGAGTATATAGCAAACGAGACAGATCTACAATTATATCGAAAACGTTGTAGCTGCATGATCTTCTGGTTCCAGTTGTCCACGCGCTTGGTACTTAGTATAAAAAAGTGGTTATGTCATTAAAAAATGTAATGACCAGGGAGATATATGCTGATTGCTTAAAGAACATTTCTTCGTCTAAATTAGTTAAAAAGAAAAAACCTAAACCTAAACCTAAACAAGGAATGAAAAACACAACGCTTTCCTTAAAAAATTGTTTGCCCTCTGCTGAGGGTTTCAAGTGTTGTTAATATCCAGCTTCATCAAGGTTCATAGCTAAAAGCAATGACCCATGACCAGTCAAAGGGCAATTAGCAGATGTTAATGTCTGGCAGCACGAGGAAAACATGGTGATTAACTTCCGACCCCTATAAGCGAGCTCCATATATACACGCTGGAAAAGTGGCCAGCTGTCTGCCTGTGTCTTGCAATTTTTTAGACCTTTACTGAATCTAAAATGTATAGTGTATGACTGCATCATAAGATGGCTAGATGACTACCAATCTGCTATTTTATAATTTGGTAGTACCTGATCATTTTTATCAGGGTTGGTATACGTGTAGTATTGAAATACTGACAGCTGCTTGCAATCTCAGAAAAAAGACCAATGTTTCAATGTGCATGGAGTATGTACTCCAGTGTAAACTTTACTCACACAGAGGCAGTTATAGCACAAGCAACAACGTAATCTTCTCTCGTAAAACTACAACATGTACAGACCAGACATCAGTAGTGAAGCAGTGTAAGGTTCTTGACAATCAAACAGAAAAGGCCATGGTGCAGCACAGCGTCATTCAGATATAGCAGACGCAGTACATATTGCAGCATCATAAGGCGTACTCTGTGGTAGGTTGAAGTTGCATGAATTTCCCTGTTCCTTTCTTAGGGTTTGCCTTGCACATCCAGTTTCACTGAAGGCTTCGTATTGACAGAACTACACGTACCAGACTCAACAGAGAAAACAATGATTGTAGGAGGTGTTGTGCCTGACATGAAAGGATCTTGGGCTATCAGCAGCATTTGAAAACCAGAGTGCATTCCAGAGTTAAATTTTAAGTGTGTCTCAGTTCTGATATCCCTAAAGATCTTCATCCCCTATGTAAGATGTGGGCGGTCCATGTTGTCCTTTTATGTCTTCTTATTTATGACTCAGTTAATTACCAGTAATCTTCATTACTCCGAGTCATAGTCTTCCTCGTCACAGTCCTGACCTTTGAACACTTGGTGTTCGGGACACAGCATTCACCCATAGAAAAAAATCCGCACCCAAAATGGTGACCTGGCAGGAAGTTCCTGTCATTTGACATATAAGGGTGGGGTAAGCCCAAACAACACCCTGTAATGAAGATACTGGTAAGTAACCGAGTCATTACCTTTGCCTCATCCATCGTCCTTGTCACAGACCTGACCTTTGAGCATATGCCAAAGCCCTTGACAAAAGAAAAAGATCACTACACATCAAAGAGATGCAATGAAAACTTTATTTCGGATGCAGACAAATCAGAGAACTGCAGTAAATCTACAGAAAATACTTCCCACATTATCAACTTATAATGGGAGATGAACGTATGAGAGGAAGACCATACAGCTGCTGCACAAACGTCCTTCAACGAGGTAGCAGTAAAGGATGCCCATGAGGAAGCAACACCCCTGGTAGAGTGCCCCTAAACCACAAGAGGAAAAGAAACCCCTGAGAGAAGATAAGCCATGAAAATGGCTGACCTAACCCAACGAGAAAGAGTCGCTGTGGTAGGATGATGGCCTTGCTTTGCCACCCCAAAAGTAACAAAAAGAAAATCCACCTGCCGAAGTGAGGCAATTCTCTCTAGAGAAATAACAAGAGCTCTTGTTAGATCCAGAGAATGTAAAAAATGTCGTCTTCTGTAGAACAGGAAAGAAAATAAGCAGGGAGAACAATACCGTGAGCCAAATGTAAAGGAGAAGGATCCTTAAAAAGTAAAGAAGGTCAGGGCGAAGTACTACTTTGTCTGGCAAAAACATTAAATAAGGAGGGTAAAAAAATCAATGCCCCTTTCTCCCTCAGAAACCTTCCTGAAGTAACCGCCACTAAGAAACAGACCTTAAGGGTCAAATATTCCAGAGAAAACATAGAAAGTGGTTCAGACAGGGGCCTCTGTAAGGCATTAAGCACCAGTGGTAGATACCCCCAGAACACAGGAGAGAAAACGAATGGTCTCTTTAGGTAGAAAGTTCCAAGAAGGTAAGAAGTCAAGGACTCAAAAGGAAGGAGAGATAGCCTTGATTGCTGCCCACTGGCTACGCAGAGTAGAAATCAACTACCCATCAAGAAACCATCACATAAGTATTCTAGAATAGAACCACCTTCACAGGAGTCTGAGAGACACCCCCCTGAACACCATACAAAAAAAATCACCCAGTGCCTTTCATAAACACAAAGAGTGCTGATTTTCTGAGAATTCTGAATCGAAAGGTCAACTTCTGTGGAGCAGCCCAAGGTTACTAACCTCCTCTTTTCAATTTCCAAACCCCCAACGCCAGCTGCCTGAGAGAACTGTAGGACAGATGAGGAAACCTGAGAGGAGAAGGGGATATCGGAAACCCTCAAGGGGGGCGATGGCCAGACTATGCAGTAGGGGGTACCATGGTTGCCAACTGCAAAAGGGGACTAACAACAGGACCAACACCTTCTCCGTCATGATCTTTGCCAAAACCCTGCTGAGAAGGGGAAAGGGGGGAAAGGCAATAATAAGACTGTGTGGCCAGGGGGAGCTCCAAGCTTCCTGGCAAGGCAGAAGGGAGCAGAAGTTTGGTAGAAGATCATCCAAAAGGGAGGCAAAGAGGTCTAGCCATGGAACTCCAAACCTCTCCAGAATCCCCTGGAGCATAAGAGGGGACAGGGGCATAGACACTGAGGAAGGGAGTTGGTGGCTCAGCTGATCGAACACCATTTCTCCCTACCCAGAAGATAAATTGCCATCAGACCCAACAAGCTGTCTTCTGCACATGCACCTAGCTGATCTGTCAGGAGTGTCAGAAGAGGAGAACAGATCCACTCCAAATTATTTAGATAGGCCCGGGCCACCTAATTGTCTGTCTTGATTGGAAAAAACGTGCCCTTGAGAAGTGGGGAAGTGCAGAAGAGCTTTGAAGACTGCTGCCAGCTATTTTCAATTTGAAGTCATCCGGATCCCCAACACCAAGGGCTTCCATTGGTCATCAGGGACAAAGGCATCAGTGGATTCAAAGCCACCCCTTTTGCAAGGTTCGCTGGCTGCAACTACCACTGAAGCTGCAAAGTAATCTTGGCTGACACCAGAGCCAAGGTGTTGTAATCTTGGGATCTCGGGTTCCAGTGCGCTAGCAGGTGAGGAACCAGATGGATAAGGTGCCTGTGAGTCCAAGGGACCAGAAAAAGGTAAGTGGACATATCCACCTGAACCCTTAACCAGTCCCTAAACCAAGCATTGGTGACGTCTTTTGTTTAGACGGATGAGAATTCTCTGATTCAGCCTCCCACTCTCTGATAATCATGCCTTTGGAGTGGAAGTAGTAGGGGCGGTGCTCGTTGGTTGTTGCCTGGACTTATCAGATGAGGGAGTGCCACGACCTCATCTTCTCCCTCGAAAGGGCTGAGCCTGCCCCTTACCAGCCAAAGAAGAATTCCCCAAGGCACACATGTAGGAAAACCCCAACCTCTAGTTGCAGGTTTCAGAGGCATCAGAAACATATTGTCCACTACAGACTTTTTAAACAACTCTTCCTGTTGAGGGTTGAACAGTTTCACTCAATTGAAAGGTAGATGAGAAAGAAGCACTTTCTGTGAGCTCTCTGTTTTCCATGACCTCATCCAAATGTGGCGCCTAGCTGAATACCTTCTTATAAGACCTGAAAGTCATGCAGGAGGGACTGAACAACATAAGTGGCATATACCCCTGCCCTGATTTAAAAATTTGAGGCAGGATAGGCTCCTTTGGCCGCACTGTCCACTTTCTTATCACCTTGGTCACTGGGGAAGGCGTCTTCACATATGATGGAGCCACTGGAGGAAAGGGCCGCCACCAGAGAGTCCACTTTCAACTGAGGGGGAAGCTATTTTTGGAAGTTCCTGGGTGAATACTTCTTAGCGAGGAAACTAGGGAAATTAGATTTTTCACCTCAGCCCATTTCCTAGACAAAAGTCCACGTATAGCTTTATGGATGACAAGAGAGAACAATTCCTCCTCCTTGTCCAGAGTAACAACTGTAGGAAAGGCCAAATTGTCTTTCAGGTGGGTCATAACCTCTTTCAACTCATCCCCCTTTATGAAACGTCCTCTCTGCTCCTCATTTGATCATTCAGAATCTGGATCAGACTAGAAGGAAAGCTTAGGTATCTTAGGTGCTGGACCCTTGCTTTCCGTAAAAACTTAATCCGCAGCCTTATTAATCATAGCCTGAAGGACATCCAAGTCCATTCTAAAAGGCCGTCTTGATGAAAATGGATCTGCCAGAGTTTCCAACTCTGAGCTGGACTCAGAAGAATGCCTCCGCTCCTCTGAACACTTTCCCTCCATGTCTGCAAACACCAGAAAATGCCAACATGGAGGGAAATGCAGTCTGCCCTTTTAAACAGGTACTTATGCATTTCCTGTTACCAAGCAACAGGATGGCGTAACAAATGATGCAGAGAACTCCAGGCAGCTCCACCCACTAAACGAATGTTGTTTAACAACAAAAACAGGGCGGAGGAGCTAACCTCTAAACGCTCTAATCTCAGCCTGCTGAAGCTGAATGAGCCTGCAGGAGAGTCCCTGGTCGAAATAGGAGGCAGAAAAACTCTTCCCTTCTTTGTGTGGCGGCGCACCTATGAACAGGAATTCCTGAGAAGGGAAGAGATGAGACTTGTTGAGATTCACAATGGACCCATGGTTCTCCAAGCAACCACAAACCACCTCAACTGCTTCTTGGGCCTTAATGAAAGGTGAGGAAGAAATTAGCCAACCATCAAGGTAAGAAAACAAAAGTACCCCCAACCATGTAAAAGTCCCACCAGAGGGGCCATGGTTTTAATGAAGCGAGGCCTAAGGGAAGCGCACAGAATTGGAAATGCTGCCCTGCGCAAAGAATCTCAAAAACCTCTGAGAAAGTGGATGAATTGGGATATGGAAATAGGCATCTAAAAGATCCAAAGAAGCCAGAAACAACACAGGCAGAATAGGAGGTGAAAACTTCTGCAAACTCACCATCTTGAACTTCTGGTAGGGAACATAGGAATTCACTGTTTTCAGATCCAGGACTGGGCGATAACTCCCTGGTGCTTTCTGAACATGGAACACTGGAGAATAACAGCCCTGACTGACTTCTGATTCTGAGACTGGAATGATGGCTCCCTTCAGTAGAAGGTCCAAGATTCCTCTCTGTAGACCCTGGAGCTTGAGAGGATTCAGAAGAGTCGGGATTGGCACAAAAAGATCTGGAGGCCCAGAAGATAATTTGATAGAATAGCCTTCTCTCACCAACCGAAGCAGACAAGTAAAGCTTGTGCTACTGCAGTGGGAAGGAAACTAAGGTAATTGAAGCCACTGCTCCTAATCGCTTAGCGTAGGAGCGGCAGAATGACCTGAAGTAACTACAGTTGGCCATTATAGCAGGCTCTGGCACTTGTGCACAAATGTACACAAATTCTACCTGTAACCGTGGCTCCTAATTGCACAGCATAGGAGCGGTGGTGTAGGTAAAAGTAATAATTAACAAATAATTATACAGACAATAAAGCACAAAAACACAAAGAAAGGTCAAGGCACTAGGAGCCTGCACCAGTCAGTCTGATATAGTGACTATTAAGTTGAAAGCGTGGTGCAATGAGCCAGGGACGTGACCCTCCAGCGTCCCCGATAATGGAGAAAACCCCCCCCCCAAAAAAACATAAACGTCACAAATGGCTCTGCACTCAAATGCTACTAATTCTTCAGCCTTTTGTTCAAAATCTTCCCTCATATTGAGGGACAGTAGAGACTTACTCTGCAAACTGGAAGATTTTAAATGGGAGAGAGACATTTTCACGTTTGTCACCATGGACGTGGAAAGTCTCTTTACCTGTATACAAAGAGACTGTGGTCTTAGGGCATTAACGCATTATCTATATAAGCGCAATGCTAAGCATTTGGAACACACTCATATGTTCTTACAAATGTCTGAGATGATTCTCATGCAAAATGCGTTTATACACAATGGAGTATGGTATTTGCAGAAACAGGGTACAGCTATGGGCTCCAGGTTTGCTCCGTCTTATGCGAACCTATTTATGGGGCTGTATGAGATGGAGCATGCCTGGGGCTCAGGTGCTAGAAGGTGGATTGACAACATCCTCTTTTTTGCCCGTACATCGATGATGTTTTCTTAATTTGGAAGGGCAGTAGTGAAGACCTTGAACAATACCACACATACCTTAATAATAATAAATTTAATGTCAAACTTACCATCAACAGCTCTAAACAGAAGATTGATTTCTTGGATCTCAGATTGTATGCAGTAGGAGATACCATACAAAGTAATATCTTTAGAAAATCTACGTCTTGTAACAGTGTGCTTCACACCACAAGTTGTCATCCGAAATCTACCATTTCAGCTATACCATTTGGCGAAATGGTAAGGGCACGCCGTAACTGTAGTCAGGATAAAAACTTCATGGACAATGTTGAAAAAATAAAGAGAGGCTTTAGTGAAAGAGGTTATGAGCAGGATTGTCTAAAAAAAGCTGAGAGAAAAATAAACAAAATAGACAGGAAACAAACTCTTGTCATGAAGAAGCACAGGCTATCAATTCTGTGATGTGTTTTTATGGAAGAAAAACTTGAATAAAAGAATAAAGAATAAAAGGAGAAAACTCTTTCCAGTATCTTGAATGACAACGTGATTTATTTGGGAGATGTGATATTCATGTTATCTTCATATTGAATTGTTGACACTCTCATTCAGTATTACGTATTGTAAAAAATTAATTTCTGGGGCTTTCAACTTTGGACACAACTTTCCATTAATTAGTAGTTTACTGTAGCATTTGAGTGCAGAGCCATTTGTGACAGACAATAAGGCAGTCCGAAGGACATTTTGAAAATATAAGAGAATAAAATGACTTACTTCTATGGGTGTCTTGCATCTGGACACAGAAGATTATACAGGATGTTGTTTAGGTTTACACCTCCCTGATAGGTCAGGTGACAGGAACTTCCTGTCAGGGCACCATTTTTGGTGGAAATATTTTCTATGGGTGATTGCCGTGCCCTGAACACAAAGTGCTCAAAGGTCAGGAATGTGATGAGGAAGACAGAGGAGGATGGTAATGTTACAGTATTCTGCTAATTAGTTTTTTTTTCATTTGTAGTTGCAGAAGTTAAAATACTAGAATGCATCTGTTGTATATACAGCTCTTTGTGGTGTGCCTCTGTGCCTGTCACCCCAGGCCCATAATGTGTCTCTGTTTGCCTGTGCATCACATAGTCACTCACAAAGGAATGCACAGATGTCCTCCAAGCCCAAACCTCTGCCCGCCCATGCCAGGTCTAACTTCAGGATAGTTGCAGAGCAAAGGGTCAACGGGGTGATGGTCATTTCACAAAGAGATCCTCTCAGCTGAAGCCTCTGCCCACCCATGCCAGGTCTAAGTGCAGGATTGGTGCAGAGCAAAGGGTAAGACGGGTAATGTTTCATTTCTGACTGCAGCCTGCTTAACAGAGCCCTGTGTAGCATGCAGTGCTTGGGGGTTGCCACACAGTTTTCCATTTTCATTTTTATTAGTGGTAAAAATGGAAAACAAATAGGTCAGTGGCATGGGTTTTAAAGTTATGTCTTGTGAAATCTTCTCCCAGTACACACATGGCCTGAGAGCCAATGGACCTACCACTAATTTATGCAGGTAGGTTTGGAAGCACAACTCCTGCTGTTACCATTTGACCTGCACATTTCATACTTTGAACATTGCACCTAGGCTTCCATTGATAAGCCATACCTGGATGATAGGTAGGATACATTACATATTTGTGAGCACATTTTTAGGGATCAGTCATAAATGTAGATTTTGTTATCTATCAACATTTAATTTGAGAATCTTTTGCCTTTGTTCAGAGAGTGTTTCAACATTTATGTATTTTTTGTTTTTTACTGTCTGTCTTTTAAAGGCTATAGCAAACATGCAGTTTGCTAGTGACCGAGCCTGGTCAATATTTGTGGTACACTTTGCTGTTACTCTACCTAAGAGAAATACCCAAAATTACTCTATTACGCCATATCGTGAAATTACACACTATTCGTGGTTCAAGGTAACAATATACTGCTAACACATGTGAACAATGCAAGTGACAGCTTAAGTGTCTGTTGTATGAGATGCTTTCAGGGTTTTTGGACAATTTTTATTTTTGCGTGAAATGCCCACAGTGGTCGTAAAGATGCATTTTGCTCTGAATACAATGCCAAATACCAGTTAATTTACTGTAACTTTTCCAATATTTCATGAAATAACGCACATTTTGCACAACCCTACTAGTGATCTCTAAGTTATTTATCCTCTTACTTGCATGGACAATAACTGCCAGGAGCCGCATTATACAAGCAGCGCATTTTCCTTCATTGCGCTGGGCGTACCTTTTAAAAGGTGCACCCAGTGCAATGAAGGAAAATGCACCATATTATGATGAATGCACCGCCCTCAGGGCAGCCGCAAACTCGCGTTACCCTGGGGGCAGCGCAATCATGTGAAAAACGGAGCGGCTCCTTTGAAGCTGCTTCATGTTTTCACAGTGCAGGTGGTAGCCCACCTGCACTTTTAAAGGGGATTTCTGGTGGGGTCCATGGGACCACCTTTACCCCTTCCAGAGGGCTGCTCTCAAGGGGCACACTGAAAGAGCTCCACCTTTTAGGTGGCACACTGTCAGTGTGCCTCCAGAGAGTTTCTTTGCATCTGCGCCTGCGTCCGTAATACGGTGCAGGCAGAGAGGCAAAGGATTCCCTCATTTGCATGGGGCATGCCCCCATGCACATGAGGGAACGTCCCCTGAAGATAGCACTGGTGCTTTTTGTGCGCCAGTGCATTTGGTATTGCAGAAGGGACTGCACAAGCATCTGCAGCCCCTTCTGTAATACCGAAGTGCAGCAGGTCACATTGTTTAATAGGGCCACAGCTTAGTTAAGGTATAAAGCACGTTTTCTTAGTCAGTTTTTCTGAGAGGCCAACAGCCTCATAATTAGAACATCTGAACTAATGTATTTTCTCTGTGAGTACTCCTGGAGAGGTGAATCACATTCCTTTTTTAGACCTCACATTATTACTGCTTGTGTCATCATTATTGTGCCAATATGCACGTGCACCAGCACCTCACACGTATTAAAAAAATGAAAACAAGATTAAAGGCCAGAAACTGCAGTTCTAACATTAACAGTCGTGAGAATTCAAACTAAGTCAAACGATTAAAACAACATTTTACTGAACACTTAGTTAAAATGTGTTTATAAACTGGTTAGTCAGGTTGGCATGCATTGTATATACTCACTGTGCATATGTGATTATGTATAACTAGAAATGTCATTTTATTCCTCTTCTTTGTGAGGATTTTATATGTACTGTCTCATTGACAACTATTTAAAATGTGGTTCTCAGGCTCCTCTTGGATGTGCTATCCAATGAAATAACTACATGCAAAAGTAGTAGTAGTGCAGCTCCCCATTTTGACATGTGAGCATAGTGGAACTTTAGCGCCCCTAGAGGAAAACTATTAGAGTATATCTTCAAAGAAATTAATTACTTATCAGGAAGTGAATGGATCCATCACATATCCAAATATTGCCATATGAATGCTTCCATTGCAATGCATGAGCAGCTAATTGTGCATTTGGGGAAGGACCTGCTCAATGAAACATGTTATTAAAATATTGATTCACCGTTTTGCAAGGGCTTTCCTCTATTACATACCAGGTAATGCGTGGAGCTGGTAGCATTTTGTTGTTCTCCCATTTGAGGACTGTGTGGCATGAGCGGTTAGAGCAATTGCTTAGAACCTGCACTGGTATAGTGAAGAAAGTGTAAAGCTTGAGTTGTTCTGCAGTCTCCTTCTCCTTACTCACTGGATGAGGACAGATCTCTTTCCATACCGCCAAGGTGCTCAATCCCACTTTGCAAATGTTTGTCCTCTCTTTTGCTCTCCAGTTTTCTCTCTCTTGGCAACAGCATGTGAGCCTCTGTCGCTAACCCTCACTCTTAGTTTGCTTGGCCTCAGCCTCCTTTTCACCCACCATTTTACATTTAGGGGCATATATATATCAAAGTTCTGCAAACATTTGACCTCAGCCTCCTTTTCCCCCACCATTTCACATTTAGGGGCATATTTATCAAAGTTTTGCATCGCCCTTGCACCACGCAAGGTAGGTCAAAGGTGACGCAAACCCTAGAAATGAGAGCCAGCTCCTAGGAGTGTTGTCTTGGTGAGGCGGTAATTGTTTCTTCCCTGGGTATCAGCTGTAGCATTCTCTCCAAAACCCGTGTCCCTTCCTGCGTTCTTTATCTCATGCACTTAGTATATGTATCCTTTTTAATCCTTGGTATGTGCAGGTTGTTTTTCTACTCTTGTGTCTCCTCCTGGGAGAAGCCAATTTCCTAGCCTCCACTTTCTGGGTTTAGAGTCTGTTAGCTAAATACAAAACTGCAAACTGACTACTGAGGAGTAATATAGTGAGGCAGACCCAAACAAGATTCAAATGGGGGGTAGGCCGGAGTGGAGCCTAGGGCTCATGAGCAAACTGGCACCCAAGAGTAGCACTGACATCAAGGTGTGTGGCAGAGAATGTTTATTCATACTTCCTGCCTGGGCATAGTGGCAGTCTGTGCATAATGAATATATACCACTACATCGCATGCGTTTACAACGCGGTCATTACAACGACCGCGTTGTTACATCGCAGTACCTTTACACCGCAAGTCGTTACAACGACTTGCTGTAGGGGGCGCTGGATGTTGGAATAGTATAACTTACTATTCCAACTCCAGTGTGTGCAACAGTAGGGAAGGTGTTGGAATAGTAAATTATACTATTCCTTAGCTTAGAGCGCCCCCTACAGCAAGTCGTTGTAACAACTTGCATTGTAATGGTACTGCGATGTAACAACGCGGTCATTGTAATGATCGCGTTGTTATGCATGCGATGTAATGGCTGTTTCCTGTGCATGATATATTCTGTGAAGAAGGGAAGCTGCACTGCTGCTGTCAGGAAGGAAGCTTGCACGGCTGAGGACTATGTGTTAATGTTTTCTATGTGCAAGGGAAGCTTGCACTGCTAATGCCCTTGAGGTAAATGTTCTCTGTGCCCTACTGACGTTTGAGGAAATCTTCTCACTATAGATGAGCCAAATTAATTGCTGTTTGCATGGGTTTTTCTCTTTGATACAAGATGACGTTTGAGGGAGAATATATCTACCTCATCTGATCATTGATAGCAATGAAAAACCCCAAATATTTACCGATTATGGATTCAAATTATCCTAACTATGACAAACAAACAACGAAGCAGATAATATCTAAGGCAGGCGTTGTGCCAATAGTGGGAATACTGAGAGGTGCACTCAAGATTCTAATTCTGTGGACACCGCACATAGGAAATATGACTGTAAACCAATGTTAACACAATACAATAAAAATTTAGTATTTGCAGACTCAAACATGCATTAAATTAGCAGATAACCCACTAGAAAAATAATGCTAATTGACCACAATGCCTGTCAGTATGTGCATGAAAAATCGCCAAATATAATGAACATGTTCATGTGAATTGACCTGTAATACACCAAATTGTGATGGCTAAACTTAGCGACAAATACGCAGAATATGCTCAAAAAATGTGTTTCACATGAACTGAAAGCAACTATGAAGCCTCGAACTCTCCTGCCACTTTCTACAAAACATCTATAAAATGTCTAGGAAGCTGGTTGATCTAGCTGCACATCTAGCTGTGCCCAATGTATCCGTGGCTGCCTAAGACAACAGGTAAGGGAGTTAACTACAAAATTCACTTTAGGTATTATTTGTGCAAAGTTTGAGTTTTTCGTGAGGTATTTTACAGTGAAATACCTCAGCTAAAGTGCAATCATTTCTAGCCTCAAAAGTTCCAGCATGTCATGTCTGTCGCTTGCCGCTAAAGTAGGTTAACATCACCCAGCATTCATGAACTCGTAGAGTCATAACCCCCCAAAAAAGTACAGCAACTGCATGTTTTACTCGGCTGAATGGCATGTATATTCACCTACATATAGCAATAGATTTCCTGGCATAGGAAGAAAGAAAATACTGGGACCCCCTTTATGGGGGCTTGATACCCAGAAGGAAGAGACCCAAATATAAGGATCTTCCCTAAAATCGGGCAGACTCATTCACTCACCAAGGGTGAAATGCTTCATCATTGGATCACCATGGTGACTTACAGGTACCTTTTCATGCGAAAAGTAATCCTGGCCTACTCGGCTCCCCTTTTGTGTAAATATAATTGACACTCACATGGTCTGGCGCCCACCACGCATCCCAGAAACAGACAAAAGACATACACCAGGCCTGTAAATGAGCTGTACAGGTAAAAAAAAACACACGTCCACCTCTCAGTAATCAAGCACACAATTACCATATTCATAGGTATGGATTCACAAAGTGGCAGGAAAGCACAAGAATATATGAAACGCGTGTAGCCACAAGGGAAATATGGCCTTTTGACAACTGAAATGCACATAATGGATTGCATGAATTACACACATATTTGTAATCACTGTCAGGCTATTCGCAGGTTCCCGTAAGAAACCCAGGCCTCTGTCGACATCCCTTACACATGTACTTACATTTACCCAGGGGATAAGTACCAAATTCGCAATACGCCCCTTATGTGGTGGAAAGTCAAAAAGTCACAATGTACCTCTATAATAGCCCATCTCCTCTCTTCTTTTCCTTTCAGCATGAAAAGAACACAATCCAACTTGTGGTCTCTTAGTCTCACAGGAAGGGGCCAAAAAGCCTGCATAGAAGGGAACGAGCCACTGAAAAAGCAAACAAAGACATATAAATGCAAAACATGTGTAACTTAATGCAAATATTTGCTACTCCAATGTACAACGTATCTCTTCTTGTATGCCCACAGGCTCCAGTAATATCAGAGAACTAGTCAAAGACAAAGACCACAAAATAACTGAACAGATGCTAATCTGAGGGATATGTTTGATGAGAGGGTCTTGAAACAGAAACGGTACTAGCCATCATAAACAGCTGCAGGATGACTTTAAATCACTAATGCTTACTTTCGACGTGATTATATTGGCAAAACCACATATATGTGATTTGTGACTCTTCAAAATGCTTGCAAAGTACATATCACACTATACATTGAGCAGTGTCCTGTAACACATGTCGGCCGATGCGTTGCATTTTGTAAAAAAGTCCATAAATGTGTCAAATGACACTGGTACCCTTTTTAACATTACTTTGGATTCCTATAATATTGCTGGCATTTCTACACTGCAGATGCCACAGACTGCACTCCAGTCCGTCATAGTTCCCAAAGTCTCATGAACAGGTGTCGCCTAACAGCCATGACTCATTGACATTGCACAATTGTAAAATGCTATGACTAATAGAGAGTATAATAAATAATCAGAGGAGAGCATCGATAAATGGTGAGTGTGTCCTAGCATATGCATGAATGTATGTATGTACATATGTATGTAAGTGGTATTTGTGCAGCACAATCTAGCCAGCTGAATTCTGTACAGTGTCAAGAACAAGCATACAGTCAATGCATGATAGGATAGGAACTTGTGACTGCATTGTTACTGCATTGTGACATAGTGTCTTTAAAGAAAAGTGTTCTCAACTTTTTTCTACATTGGAGCAGTGTTGGGGCAGTCTTTTTGGATACAGGGATGTTTTTTCAGATCCTGAGTGCATAAATGAACAAGCATTGGCATAGCCAATAGGTCTCGCCTTTGGGACCTTATAAGTGTTTAGCCATACAACAGTTGATGTTGTTGCACCAAGGATATTGTGCTGGATAACTAAACACTTCTAAGGTCCCAAAGGCGAGACCTATTGACTATGCCAATGCTTGTTAAACAATGTGTCTTGAAATGACAGGTTTCTTCCCATAATTTTTAGTAGGCTGATTTAGTGTCGTTTTATTAGAGAATAGCAGCAAAATGTTAGTGAAATGTATAGGTACATTTGTAAAGGCCTTAATAAATACGTAGAGATGTGTTGAGGTCTGCGTGCAAAGAGAAGGCTTAAGAATGGTTTAATCATTGACCAGGTCTTGTAAAATACTTTCGCCTTTTCTTCTCTCAGTTTTATGGATGAAAAGAATAAACTTAAGAGAACTGGGCTCCGCTGGGCTGAGAAGCCTCGGACTGACGAGAATTTCTTGCTGACACGGCTGCTGTAAAGAGTCCTGCGTACCGCCACCCACCCTTGGCGAGTGCGAAGTTGGCCGTGCCCTGGTCTGCGCTGCCGGGCACAGCATACTGCCCCGCTGGTGCGGCGGCCAAGAGGAGAGAGTGCAGGCCAGGACTGAGGGGATTCGCACTGCGGAGGACGAGGCGCAGAGGCCGCCGAGATCCAAGGGGGCTGAGACTGCTCTTCGCGAGCCGGCCAGAGGGAAGGCGGCTGTGTGCCACCGGCTGCAGGGGGGCGCTATTCCCACGAGAGAGCTGGCACGGGAGCTGCCGCCGGGAGGCTTCGTGTGTTGTCCTTCAGCAGGTAACCTCTGCAGGGTGCGTCTACCAGCGGCGGGAACTTACTGTCCCTCTACAGGCAGGAAGCGGGGACTGCTCGAAGCCGGAGTTTGTGCTGCCCTAACCTATCGCGCCTGCTGGGCGTGGGCCGAAGAGAACCGCAAGAGCCTCTGCAGGAGACGGGCTGCCGACACTGCGGCGCACCGACATCCCGTGTACCTCACGCAGCGCGAGGGAAGTGCTGGTGAGCCAGCGGGCCGTGTGTACCTGCCAAAAGATGATGTGGACTGCACGCACGCCGCCTCTGCACCGGCCCGGGAAGCAGGACCGCCTTTAAATAAGGGGCTGTATGTGCCTGGTAGGGTGGCTTGTGCACTGCGTGGAGGGATGAGCGAGGAGCTTTAGCAGCTCCGGACCGAAATGGGCTTATGTCAGCAGGACAGATCAGCAGGAAGCCTGCAGCTTGTGTTCACGGTCGGAGGGATGAACCGCAGGGGGCCCAAGCCTGTGTACGGACCTGCTGATCATCAACCATGAGGCGCCGGGAGATAAGAAAGAAACGCAGCTCCGCCCGCGAGTGGTGCGCGCGCTGCAAAGAATTTAAAGAATGCAGCAGGCACAGTGCGGGGCCGCTGCTCGCTCCCGAGCTCCCTAGGCCAGGGGAGAGAGAAGGCGGGACATGCACCCGCCTTGGGCCAATTGCGTGCTGTCTTTCTTAGAAAGATGCACGCAAAGGCCAATAGCGTGTGCGCAAAAAAAAAAGCACACGCACGAGCGTGTGCTCCGAGTTACAAGTCCTTACTAGAAGCCTCGCAGGGCAGCGCATGCCCGCTGGCTCAGGCGAGACCTAAAAAGGCCTGCTGCTTTTCTTTTTCTTTTTACACTTCTTAGGGCCTGAGAGCGTGGTGTCTTGAATCTCAATCTCTTAGTAAAATCATCAAAGAGAATTCCCCACTGGTCATATGGACCTTTGATTGTCGACTTGAAATGTAAGAAAGGAGGTAACATCCTCAATACATTTCAAGTTCAGTGAAACCAATGTGGCCTCACAAGAATGACAGAGAGGATCGTGCCCAGACATTAAGAGTTTTATTAACAATTAAATTCAGGTTACAAGGTAAATTATGCAGCAAAATTAAAGAAAATATATTGTAAGTGCATACATATTTAAATGATCATGCAGTCTGAATTTGAATATTATAAGGAAAAAGATGCAAAATAGTATCTTACAGCAAGCAAAATATCAACCAAGCAGGTACCATAAAGGAATTTCTCTACCCTAAATAAAGGATTGAAATTGGCAAGAGGTAATTCAATAAGGAAGGTGTCAGCCTCAGATGAACCAAGTTTAAGGTTCACAGGAAAAAGGAAGAATGCTCAAGCTTAAAGCGCTCTGGGAAGGGAAATCAGAGCTGAGAAGAAGTTTTTTACAGCGAAAGTCAGGATAGGGTCTGATCTCTTATTCTAAAGAACGCACAATCTGGCCATGAAAGAAGATTCTAGAAGGCTTCTGCATATCACTTTCCACCAAACAAACCTATCTGAATTCAGTGTTCTCTGGGAGCAGGTAGACTCCCTAGTTTACCAGCTCTCAACAAAGGAGCAATCATCTGGACGACCTTAGATGTAACATCAGTCCGGTCTGGCTGGTACAGGAGTATCTCTAGTTACCACTGTGTAGACTCTGACACCTGTATTTTAAAGGGAGAGATCCCTTTTAGGATGAAAACCCTCACTCACCTCGCGGTGACATGCTTCATCATTTGGGTTTCTCCTCCTGGTGGAAAAGCATAGTTCCACCTGGGGCTACAACTCCCTCACTGTGAGGAAGGAGCTCAGGGATGTTTTAGTATGTTGAAGACTCTATACTCGCAAGGATGCTAAAATCCCGTGATGGATCAGGTAAGCAAGGAAGTGCAGCGCAATTGCAAAAAGTGTGAATTAAAACTACCTAGTGGCATCAAAATAGACAGTCTTTATTCACTTGCTGACACTGGTAGGGTTAAAAAGCAGTGCAAACAGCAGTGTGAAAATTATTCTGCCGAGTTATTTACACACGGTCAACATGTTTCAGCCTCAATGACCTATCTCAGTATCTAGGCTTTCGTCAGGACCAAGAGTAGAAAAACAAAGCTGCTGCTAAATGTGAAAAGGTGTAAAGAAATGAATGAAAAAATACTAGACCAGTAATCTCATGTTTCCTGTAGTATTACTGGACAGATCCAAATTTTTGGAAAACAACCCTCACCTCTACCTGGTAACAACTCAGGGAAGGGGGCCCCGCTCTATCCGTCGGTACCCCGTCGTGGTACTCGAGAGCTTTGTTTTTCTACTCTTGGTCCTGACGAAAGCCTAGATACTAAGATAGGTCATTGAGGCTGAAACATGTTGACTGTGTGTAAATAACTCAGCAGTATAATTTTCACACTGCTGTTTGCACTGCTGTTTAACCCTACCAGTGTCAGCAAGTGAATAAAGACTATCTATTTTGTTGCCACTAGGTAGTTTTAATTCACACTTTTTGCAATTGCGCTGCACTTCCTTGCTTACCTGATCCATCACGGGATTTTAGCATCCTTGCGAGTATAGAGTCTTCAACATACTAAAACATCCCTGAGCTCCTTCCTCACAGTGAGGGAGTTGTAGCCCCAGGTGGAACTATGCTTTTCCACCAGGAGGAGAAACCCAAATGATGAAGCATGTCACCGCGAGGTGAGTGAGGGTTTTCATCCTAAAAGGGATCTCTCCCTTTAAAATACAGGTGTCAGAGTCTACACAGTGGTAACTATTCATACTTCATTCTATAGACCCAAGGACTGTTTTCGTGTTATGAATTTGTGAATAGGGGGCTTTCTCTCCTTGCTGGTCTTTAAATATTGTTTCCCCAGGTTCCTCCTCCACCTTTTTTCTGTTGTTACTACAGGAGTATCTCTCCCATCATCTCAGTCTCCATATTCGAGGCTAACTCCTAAATAAGCTTCAGCTGCCTACCAGTCTAATACAATAAATAATGCCCCTTTTCTAATTAAACAAACAGATTAATAAGACACCTGCAGAGGAGAGAAAAACAATAAAATGGCAAGATATTGTATGAAAATGCAATGTGTGCAACTAAGGCCTAGTTACAAGGTTAGGGCAACATTAGATTTAGAATAGGTTCCAAACTAATACAATTAGCATAAGTAAATATATTGACTACATTTAAGCAAGGCATTCACTTTCCTTTTACTGTAAATACATTTATTAAAATTCAGATAAATATGCAGGCGACGTTCATGAAAGTGAGTACATAGTTTCTCACTACACCTGATTAATAAAATGCACTCAGATTAAGTACACACACATTAAGTATGTATGTTGCATATAAAACGGTGAGGCATTAAAATACGCTGCTCCAGGCCTCTATAGAAATAGGCAGGATTTTGCCGCAGAGATATTGGAGGGCTGAAATTATGTTTACTAGCCGGTATCTCCACTGCAAAGTTCAGCCATTCCAAGTTTTTCCTCAAAAGGAGAAATAATTAGCTGCACCCAAATTTAGTGGGTGATTTTCCAAGCTGTTTTTCACCAGTTCTACAAAAAAACACTGACTTGAGCAGGCAGGTAATAGAAGCAGAACTGCTGATGGGACTTTGAATGGAGGGAGCAGAAGTGCTGGGCATTCTTGTGGATGTCAGGGAAGAGCATTAACTGGATCCTACTGGATTGAAGCAGGAAGGGGTTGTAGAATGCTATTTGCAACACCCCCACCCTGTGCAGGTTCTCCGATAGCTCTAACGGCTCTGGGCCTCGAATGATCAACTCCAGAGATTTCAGACCCAATAATTCTGGGCCCTGAAACACTCGTAAGTGAAATTTGTGATTTTCGAACAGAGTTACCTATCTGGGTGAAATAACAAAACTCATAATGAGGGCCCAAGTCTCCAGTCTGATAGCTACGGCTTGGCCGAGATTCACCAGAGAGGGTAAGCTTTGTTCACAAGATAGTGGTATGCAACAACAATTGGTTCTGTGGGGGAGAGTATTTCTTCTACAAAACATTAATTAATATTGAGTATTCCTCAAACAAAAACATTAATTAATATCAAACATTTCTCATAGTGCGGCAAATCAATTGCACCCCTATGGGGACAAATTAGTCAAAAAAGGTTAAATAAGACACCAAAAAGAGACTTTACAGGTAAGATATATTGTCAATCATATATCGTAAAGTGATGCAAAGAATAATCATAACAAAAAACACACAGGACTGTTATGAGACGATACAATACTGAAAAATACAAAAATGAACAAAGAATAAGGACCAAGATACAATAAACATACAATGATACAAAAGTTACATAAATAAATCATTAGGGTGTCCCAAGAAAACAGATGACTGCCTAGGCCTTGGCAGGAATAGGGATCACCAATTATTATAGACAATAATAATTGGTGATCCCTATTCCTGCCAAGCCAATCTTTTTTTCCAATTTAAAAAGGACAATGGCCTAGGCAGTCATCTGCAGCAGACCAGGCAGCAGTGTGTCTTCAAGTAACCTGTCCCCAGAGGAGCTGGAGGGCAGGAGAAAAATCTAAAGGTAGAGCTTGCAAAATTGAAATTGGAGAAGGAGCAGGGCCTTGCTAAACTAGAGAAGGAGCAGGCCCTTGATAAAATAGAGAAAGAACAAGCTCTAGAGGAGAAAAGGCTGGCCAAGTATGTGACAAAAATGGCCCATGAGCCCAGCATGAGAAAACTGGACAAAAGAGCCCTACAAGTAGGGTGCAGCACCAGCAATGGTGGCAGCATACCTGCAGTGCCTATTGGTGAGTCCAGAGTCCGGATACCCAAGGATTTGGTGCCCAGTTATGTGGTGGGGGGTGACATAGACAAATGGTTTGCAGCCTATGAATAGTCTCTAATAGTGCACAAGGTCCCAGAGGAGTTATGGGGTGGTAGTTTATGGAGGTATATGCACACAGTGGGGAGGGACACTAGAGGTAGAGGACGGGACCCTGAGAGGTTTAGGCTCAGATTCAGGGGCAGCCACAAGACCTCATCACAAACATGGGTGGATTTCTTGGACTATGCCAGCATTGGACTGAAGGGTTGGGTGAGGGGCAGCAAGGTTGATGGCTATTCAGGGCTGAACAACTTAATTTTGAAGAGCACATGCTTGATATTTGTTTTCCAGAGCTGCACCAACACCTGGTTGTTAGCAAGTTAACTAACCCCAGGAGACTTTCTGAGGAGGCAGACATCTGGGTCAGCACAGGCATCTGGAGGGAACTCCCAAAAGGGTGGTCAGGGTTCTCACCAGAAGAAGAAAGGGGGAGATAAAAGGACAGAGTTCTCTAAAGGCCCCCAAAACAACTCACAGGGGAAAGGGTCTGGTTCTCATTCCCAATATAACCACCAGAAGAAAAACTACACTGACAAATGTTATCAGCCCAAGACTCCCAACTGCTATGAGTGCTTTGAGTATGGAGACTACAAAGGGGATCCCAAGTGTCCAAAAATAGCACCACCTCCAACTGGAGGAAAGACTCCAGAGGTGGCTAGTGTAGTGCTGGGGGAGGAGTTTGTCCCAGTTAATGGGGGTGTCACAACTTGTAATGTTCTTACCAGTTCTGGTGTGTTGGAGAGGTTCTCCTCTTTGGTTCTTGAGGGTTCTGGTCTGTCCGAGGTAAGGGCCACCCTTTCTGGTAGCCACGGTGCTGCAGACAATGAAAAGCCAGAACAGACTGTGCCTTCCAAAAGGAGTCCCAAGAGGAAAAAACACCTTAGGAAAAAACCTCTGTTGAAGGAGGAGACTCCAGGAATGGAAAGGAAGGAAAGAACCCACAAATAAGTGCAAACACCAGCAAGGAGTGGAGAATAGAAGGCAAGAATTCCAAATAGGGGTGGAAGGTGAAAGGAATCCAAACTGGAACAGGAAGCACCAACTGGAAACAAAAGTGCGCCAACAGGAAGCAAAAATACACCAAGCAGGAGCAAAGGCAACCAACAGGACACATCAGCAGGAGCAAGGAATGTTGCAATGCAAGGTAATGAAGGATTCAGCCCCTTAAATACCCATAGGCAGGAAGTGATGTAACAAGAAATAAGCAGTTGCCATCTTGGATAGGAAAGAACCTTCCCTAGGCCCTCTGGGAAACAGGACTGAGGACTCATGGGAAGAAGAAATAACAAGATGTCACCAGGAGAATATACTGGAAGCCACAGTGAAATGTGCAAAACAAAAGGTGAGTGAAAATATGTCCCATAGAAGTACTGGAAGCCACAGCTCCAAAACTGGAGCTTCGGTGTTCCTACTGTGAATTAATGAGCATTAATGGGCCGCCGCGTGGTATTGCGGCGTGCCCGACTAGAAATAAGCGTCACGGAGTATAAAGGCAATGCTGAAACAGCAGGCAGCCGTGCAGCACCGCGATGTGCCCGAGAAGAAGGAGGCGCCATGGGGGGCGTCGCAGGCTGCACCGCAGCCTGCGATGACGAAGCCGGCAGCGCCACGGGCTGAGCCCTGGCCCGCGGAGCAACAGGGGGGTTAGTGGGGTTACTCTAGTGTCCCTGGGTGACAGTAAGATGGTTCCTAAGATCCATGTGCCCTCACATACTACCAAGTATAGGCAATGGGTCACCATCAATGGGAAAGGTGTTGGTGCTCTGAGGGATACAGGTGCCAGCATGACTATGGTAAGGAGTCAGCTGGTGTCCCCAGAGCAGGTGATTCCCAATGCATTCCACCAAGTTGTGATGGCTGACAACAGAGAGATTCATTACCCAGTGGCCCTTGTTCCCTGTGAGTGTGGGGGGGCCTGGTCTTCTGAATGTTGCTGGGAGCCTTGCCATGCCTCTGGACTGTTTGCTTGGTAAGGACCTTGCAAAAAGCACACAAATCATGGACAGAATGTGGAACAAATCACACACAGTCATGAGATCTGGGATAAATCCGTTGTTCTTTTGCTCACCATGCCACCCCAGTTTAGACCCAGCCATATGCAAATCAGTCTTAGCCCTACTCCTCATGGGTACAGTCCAGCCCGAACTGCTAAGCAAGATCATCCCAGGACCAGAAACAAGCACCCTGGAACCAGTTTCAGGGTATTACCCCTCATCAGCCAGGCTAGCTTGAATGCAATAGCACAATGAGCCCCGGACTCACGTCTGAGCATACCCGGCACATTTAGGGAGAGAAAGCAAAAGACAAACAAATGATGTACGGAATGCAGAACAAATCAAACATTCACCAACAGTCAAGAGATCTGGGTTAAAACCATGATGCCCAGACGTGGGTCCCATTCTCGCTGTGCCACTGGATTCAAGCTAGCCTGGCTGATGAGGGGTAATACCCGGAAACCGGTCACAGGATTCTTGTTTCCGGTCCAGGGAGGACTGTTTCCATGAGGAGCAGGGTCAAGACTGATTTGCATATGGGTGCAAACTGGGGTAGCATAGCGAGGCTGTGATCAAAGAGTGGTATGACCAAAATTCTACTTCTGTGGAATTGCAGCCTAGGCAGAAAGTGGGGGTTATGAAACCTGTGGAACCCAGATCCTTCCAGTTCCTGTGAGGTGACTAAGAGCAAGGATAAGGCCACCTGTCTGGTGGACCTCAAGACCCCCAGACAACCCCTCAGGGTGCTCCACATTAATCGCCTCAAACCCCACTTTGAGGGATCTGAGCTCACCATGCTGTTGGTGACAGATTGCGCAGAGGAGGAAGAGAGTGAACCTCTCCCTGTTCCCTTAGACTCCAAGGAGAAAGATGGGTCGGTGGAGGGGGTAATGATTTCCCCCAGTCTAAATCCTGAACAGCATAGAGACTGCCACCAAGTGTTGGGACAGTACTCCTCTCTGTTCTCCCTTATTCCTGGGACTACCCACCTGTGTACCCAAGATGTAGACACAGGAGATAACCTCTCTGTTAAGAATAAATCTTACAGGTTGTCGGATAAGATGAGTACCAGCATTAAAAGTGGAGTCTCTAAAATGCTGGAATTGGGGGTGATATAAACCTCCAGTAGCCCTGGCCCAGTCCTGTGGTTCTGGTACCAAAAGCTGCCCCACCGGGCACCACACCTGAACTAAGGTTCTGTGTGGATTATAGAGGGCTAAACGCAGTTATCAAGATAGATGCTCATCCCATCTCACGGGTTGATAAGCTGATTGACTGGTTAGGGACTGCCCAGTACTTAAGTACCCTTGATCTTACATCAGGGTACTGGAAGATCACCCTAACAGAAGGTGCCATGGACAGGTCAGCCTTCTCCACTCCAGAGGGCCACTACCAATTTCATGTGAGGCCCTTTGGACTCAAAAATGCCCCTGACAGCTTCCAGAGGTTGGTGAACTAGGTCCATTCCGGTATAGAGGCCTTCTCAGCTGCCTATCTGGATGACATAGCTGTCTACAGGAGCAGCTAGAAGGACCACATTTTTTACCTCACTTGAATATCAAGGCCAGTAAGTGCCAGATAGGGCAGGGGTCTGTGGTGTGTTTGGGACACCTGGTGGGCCGGGGTAAGGTGCAGCACCTCTAGGCTAAGATAGATACTATCATGGCCTGGGAGCCCCATAAAACCCAGACTGAGGTCAGAGCACTCTTGGGCCTTAGAGGGTACTACAGGAGGCTTGCTAAGGGTTATGACACCATTGTTTCCCCATTTAACAAAGCTGACTTCTAAGAAGCAGCCCAGAAATGTGATTTGGACAGAGGCATGCTAAAAACATTTTACTCCCTGAAGCAGGCCATGTGCACAGCTCCTGTGCTCAGGGACCTGACTTCTCCAAGCAGTTTATCTTTCAAACAAATGCCTCAGAACATGGCATGGGTACATTTTATCACAGCTCATTGAAGATGGCCTGGACCCAAACTGTAGCCCTCATCTCCAGGAGATTACTACACAGAGAACACAGGAAGGGTGGGTGTGACAGAGAACTCATCTGCATTCATGTGCATTCTGATAGCTCTTCCTGGGCAGGAAGAGAGAGGGGGAGCTGACACTTACACCTGAAAAGGCAGTGTCCTGTTTCCCAAACAAAGGGCTTATTACACCCTACTGATTGTCTGGAGCCAGGGCTGAGATAAAAGGGGGACATGTGTACTTGAAAGGCCACTTCAAAGGCACAACTGGGTATAAATACTGGGGCTCTGACCCCACCAAGACAGTGCACTACTGGACCTATGAAGTACCCTGCCAGGAGTAAAGACTGATGTGCTACAAGGATTGCCACTCTGCTTGACTGCTGCTCTGGAAGAACTGGCTTTATGCTTTGCAGTGCTGCCCTGCTGCCTGCTGATTTATGCCCTGCTGAGGACAAGGGCTAGACCCATCTCACTTGAACACAGAGTGACTCCAAGGGCTTGTTGGTTGCCCCCTGTCCTGAAGTCTTAGGCCCATCAACGACTTTCTACAACTCGGCAACAGCCCCTGGACTGCCACTTGTGAGTCCTGCCCTGCCAAGTGGTACCAATCCAGGCCTGGACCCTTGAAAGATGATTTCTGCTGTCTAGAAGCATCAAAGTTGATGCAGTGATGACTTTGCGTCGATTTCAGCCAGGCTGAAACTTAACCAGAGAGGAATTCTGGTAATATCAGCGTTTCATGTCCTCCTGGCTGACTTTCAGATTCTCATGGGCGAGCTTCCGGAAGTGCGCTGTCTGGTTATGGAGGGCCAGCATGTAGCTGACCACATCCTTGGGCGCTCTTCTGGGATATTGAACTAAGCTCTCATTCACCAAACTGAGGGGTCCTCTCACATTTTGCCCATACAGAAGCTCAAAAGGGCTAAATCCAACCCTCTTTTGCGGTACCTCCCTGTAGGCAAACAAAAGGCATGGCAGGAGGAAGTGCCACTTCTGCCTCATGGGCTCTCGTAGGCCCATAATTATGCCTTTTAGAGTCCTGTTGAAACTTTCAACAAGGCCATTGGTTTTTGGGTGGTAAGGAGTGGCTAACTTGCAGTCTTCCCCACATTCCTTCCACATAGCCTTCATGTACCCTGACATGAAGTTGGTACTCCTATCAGATACAACCTCCTTGGGGAAGCCCACATGGGTAAAGATCCCCATCAGTGTCCTGGCCACTGCGGGTGCAGTCACAGTCCTTAGTGGGATAGCTTCCTGGTACCGAGTGGCATGGTCCACCAAGACAAGAACAAATCTGTTGCCCATGGCTGTCTTGGGGTCCAGAGGCCCAATGATGTTGATTCCCACCCTTTTAAAGGGAGTGCCAACGACAGGAAAAGGTTGCAGGGTGGCCTTGCACTTTCCCCTGATTTGCCAATAGCCTGACGGGTAGGACAGGACCTGCAGAATGCATCTGAAGCCTTTCTCATTTGAGGCCAGTAAAAATGGGTGACAAGCCTGTAAAACTTCTTGTCTTGTCCCAAAAGACCTGCCAGTGGCACATCATGAGCCACCCCAAGTAAGAAGGCCCTGTAGCACTGGGGGACCACCAACATATGGGCTGCACCAGGGTCAGGAACCTTAGGCTCACTAAACAGGAGATGATTCTCCCAGTGTATCAGGGGTTTGCCAGATGTGTCACTAGCTGCTTGGGTCTCAACCTGCTACTGAAAACCTACAAGAGTAGGACATTCCCTCTGTGCTTTGCAGAACTCCTCCCTGGTAGAACCCCTATCCTGCTGCCAGTTGGACAGCTCAGGCAGGTTCCCCAGTTCGGCCGCATCCTCTCCTGTAGGGTCTGGGGCACCCCTCTCAGGGTCAGTCTCCTTCCGTACAGTGGGAGGTTCAGGAGCAGGTTTCCTGCATCCCTTGTCCTTCCTCTTCTTGGCAGGCACCAGTGCTTTTCTTCTTTTCTTCTTTTCCCCTTGACTACCCTCTCAGGCTGCCATGGACCGTGTGGTTAGGCACACCCACTCAGGTAACACTAACATCTCCAAATGGGACCTGAGCTCCACCTTTTTACAGGCAGTATGTTCCAGGTCATTGCAGACAATCCACAGGCATGAACGGACTTACAGCTACCCACAAGGAACCTGAGACACCCCACCCCCTCAAAGGTAACCAGAGCCACTGGGTGGTGACTTTCACGGTTTTTCGCTGGAACAACTTGATGGAACACATTAGGGACTGCCTGCTCTGACGACACCAGATGACACCTGATAGTTGTTATTCTGGCTCCATTGTCTCTCAGAGCCTCCACTCTTTGGCCACAGATTGTGACCCGCTGTCTGTACTTCCTAGTATTACTAGGCATATGAGTTCTCTGCACCATCTCTCCATCACCCAGGGACAGTAGGGTAACCACTACTCTGTTCCCCGCACTATCTTGGACAATCTCCTCCCCAAGTGCTACACTAGCCAACCCCAGTGACTGCCCACCTGTGGGGACTGGGGACTGTGCCCGCTTAGGACATTTGGCATCTCCCTTGAAGTGCCCTTCCTGTTGCCACTCAAAGCACTGATGGGGTGCCTTCTATGAATTACTACTGTCAGGGAACCATCTTCTTTCCTTCTCAATGGAGGGATCGGAGTCTTGACCCGAGGAACTATTTTGGGGTCCTTTAGAGAACTCCTTGCTTTTATTTTTGTCCTCCTTCTTTCTTCTTGTGAGGACCCTATCCTCCCTTGTGGTTATCCTCCCAGATACCTTCTTGTGCACCCTGATGTTGACCCAGTGGTCCTCCTCCTTAGCAAGCACCCTGGGGTCAGAGAGTTCACTGTCAATCAAATGTTTCATATATGAATACCTCATCCTGTCTTACTTTTCCAGGGCCAGAAGGGTGTCCCTCCTCTCATTAGGGATTTACCTCCACAGATTAGCTCGCCATTCCTCCTCAGGGATCCTGTGCATCAATCAGACAATATCAAACTACTTATCAATATCATCAGGCACCAGACCTTTAGGAATGTGGACCCTCTTGTCAGAGGGCAGTGAAGAATTGCTGCCACCATCACTGCTGGACTCTGCCTTCCTAACCTTGAAGTCCAGCTCCTTAAAGCTTCTCTCATGAGCCAAATGCTCCACAGCAATACTCTGCTCCATAGCCAATTTCTTTTGCTCTACTTCCAATTTAATCTCCTGACAGAACTCCATAAGCTGGGCCACAGTGCAGTTCTCCAGGTTGGCCAGCTCAAACTCCATCTCTTCAGGTAGGGGTCATAGACACAACAGCCAGGTAGAGTAAAAATGAATTTGGAAAAAGCAAAAAGGCCACTCAGGGAGAATAGACTCAAATTGGTCTAGATGTAGAATGGTTGTGTACACCAAATTACTGTGTGACACTGCACAACCACAAGTCCTATCCTCACCACTGATCACCAATGTGAGAAATTGGGTTTCTGGTTGGAAGAAGTATGCACCCTGTCCAAGCGGGAACCACAATCCTAGTCAGGGTAATTAACAAACACACCCTAAATTAACCAGTGCTCTCCCCCGGTATCTTAGCACAGAGTGGTCAGGCTAAACTTAAGAGGCAATGTGTACAGTGTTTGTGCAACACTTCAACTGTGGCAGAATGGGTTGGAAATAATTTATGTACTGAGAGTTCAATCAGGAGGCAAACCAGTAAGCCCTTGAAGTCACTCTGGTTCTGGGTTGAAGCGATGCAGATCCAGTTTTTCTGTTATATTCCTGAATTAGGCCCATGTAGCAAAGCAGCCTATTTCTTTCATTGTCCTATTCTTCAGGGGTAACCTTTTGGCATATTTGCATGAGTGACAATGTTGGATTAGTTTCCCTGAAACTAAACTTGTTTACACATCTAGATTCGCACAACATTATCACAATGCTCTGAACATCATGTACAAGGTCTCATTTCGCACTATGTACAAATGTCATCTCTATCTTCATCCACGGGGCGACAGGGCTATTTACATATCCATACCATCCCTAATCTACACGCTAATCGCAAGGCTGATTTCCATTATAAAAGATGACAATCCCGATAGATTAGCATAGGAGACCCTCCAGCTGGCACCAGAGGTCCGTGCATGCTGAGAATTCACCAAGAAGCGGTCTGACATCTCATGAGGGGTGTCCAGTTTGTGACCAAGATTGGGAACTTCATTCTCTCCCATCAGGTAATGGGTTTGGATTGTCCCTTGGGGGGATTCCTGTCTCTACACCTACACACACTCTAGATACCCTTAGAGTAGGGTTCGCATAGTAGGAGTACGCTCGATTACTGCCTTTGTCTTATATGCCTGCATATATACATTGTTTTAGCACCATGGTAGAAGTATTTCTACTATTCACGCTTTTGGTGCTTGTAATCACTTTTATCTGCTTCTGTCTATTAATCATTGGAGCACATGTATACTGTACAAGAATAACGTTGGTTCAATAAATATATTGAAAACCTCCCAGTGTGTATTCTCTGTATACTTCTCTGAGAATAAATTAGCACAAGTGACTGAGTAAAAGGTTCTGTACTGTTTCCATGATCACTGAGGGGTCAGAGTTGTAATGTTCATTGGTTGCCAGAAATCATTCACTCCCTGGTAAGGTTAGGGGGGTTATGGTGGCACCGTGAACTAGCTGGTCTATAGGCCAACATATCCTGTGGGGGTGTCCGAAATCAATCTTGACACTAAGCCCCTAGTTTATGTTGTCCACACAATGCACAGATCCTACGGATTAGTAGGAACTACACAACACTTCTCCCTCCGAGGCAAGAGGGCAGCAGGTCAGCACAACAAAGTATGAGTTCAACAGAGTAACAGTCCAGCACAGTGGCAGTGCTTTCAGCAGCACAGTTGTCCTTCTTCCTAGGAGTGTATCCAAGGTCCAAAAGTGTACTGAGTGGTAGGGTCAGAAGTTCAATTCTTATACTCAGTGGTGCCTTTGAAGTGGGAGAGACTTCAAAGAGATGCCTTTGAAGTGCTCATAGTCCCTGCCCTTCCTGCCCTGACTCCAGACTCACTGCAGC
Source organism: Calotriton arnoldi (assembly GCA_963921515.1). Taxonomy (NCBI): domain Eukaryota; kingdom Metazoa; phylum Chordata; class Amphibia; order Caudata; family Salamandridae; genus Calotriton; species Calotriton arnoldi. The sequence continues at coordinate 768,220 of CAWUFW010003333.1, forward strand.
TATGCAGCCCTTTGTGTGTGTACAGGACACAGCCTATTCAGGTGTAAGTGTGAGGCTCTGCACAGCTCCTCCCTCCCATCCTGCACAGGATAATCCATCAGATGTGGATGGCCCATCAAGTCCCACCTAAGCTAACTTTGTGTGTGGCTGTCTAGAGGGAATGCACAAAGCCTAGCTGCCACCCACCCCAGACGTGTAGTCAGAGACAGGCAGAAGGCACCAAATGGCTACGGAAAGAAAATGCCAACTTTCTAAAAGTTATATTTCAGAATTACAATTTAAAATCCAACTTCACCATAAGTTGTGATTTTAAATTGTGATTCCAGAAACACCAAACATTTGGGTCCAATCTCTTCCAAATTGGAAATTACACTTATAAAATGTAATTAGGTAATCCCAATGTTATCCTATAAGAGAGACAGGCCTTGCAGTAGAGAAAAATGAATTTCTGAGTTTTTCACTATCAGGACATGTAAAACTTAAAAGTGCATTTCCTACTTTTTTAATACACAGCACCCTGCCCTTCGGCTGTCCAGGGCCTACCTTAGGGGTGACATATGTATTAAAAAGGAAGGTTTAGGCCTGACAAGAGGGTTAATTATCCAGGTTTACATGGCAGTTTGAAACTGAACACACAGGCCCTGCAATGAGAGGTTTGAGACATGTTTGGAGGGCTACTTAAGTGGGTGCCACAATCAGTGCTGCAGGACCACTAGTAGCATTTAATTTACAGGCTGTTAGAAATGGGATTTCTGGTTGGTTAGGGCAAGCGCCTAAGCCAGGCAGAAACCACCAGTCTATTCAGGGCAAGGGAGTTACACACTGAAGATAACCCCTGCTCACCCCCATGGTAGCTTGGCACGAGCAGTCATGCTTATCCCAGAGCCAATGTGTAAAGTGTTTGCGCAACACACACACACAGCAGCGACACACTAGGCACACCACAAAAGAAGTTCCACACAAGGTTATATAAAAAATAGCCTTTGTATTACTCATAAACACATTAGAATGCAATCACATATATACACTGTGCCACCTGGCACTAGGCATTACTTTACAGGGGATTATATACATGACAGGGCCAATCGGACCACTGTCATGACCATTAGAATGCAAGTAGTGAAAATAAAACAACCAGCAACTACTGGTATTAGCGCTTATGCATAAACTACATTAGGCATTCACATTAGGCATGAGCACATTGTGGATTCACATTAGGCATAAACACATTATGCATAAATCACATTTAGCAGTGCACCATAGTACCACTAGTAAGGTGCATTCATCCTCTTAGGGCCTTGCGCCCCACCAGAGCACAAGGTGCTCCCAGTCCGACTGGCCTTCCTCGGGGGCCCGTCTTGGGCTCCCCCGCAACGCCCTTTGTCCACAAAGTCAGGGCTCTAGGCTGCCGATGCAGCACTCCCTTTACCACCAGGCTGCCACTGCAGCAGGGTACAAGCCCAAAAGGCCGGTACCAGAGATAGGGGTGTGAGGGTGAAACTCACCCTTGTCTCTCCTGAGACACAAAATGCCCCCCCCCACACGTTGCAGCTGCTGCGATCTGGCGGTGGAGCTGTGTAAATTGCAACCGGAAACAACAGTGCCTTGGGAGCCCCCCTCACCGGGCTCCTCCTGGTGCAACTAGCAGGCACCAACCATGTGCACTCTCAGCTCCACTCACCGGGGCTTCTATTGTGGGCCAAGTGACCCAGCTGGCTGGATGCGGTCGCCGGGGGGAAAATGACAGGGGAGCTCAGCCCCACTCACCGGGGCCTCTCTAGACTCTTACGGTCTCCTTGCCATGCCCTGCGATCTCCGGTGGAGCACTCGACTCCGGCCACACACAGGCTCTCTCAGCAGGTCCCTCGGGGACGGGCATGCGAAGTCTCCTCCTCGCCCCTTCTTGGGCCACAAACGTGGGATCTCCGGCGGCTTCCCCCGGCCATGGCAGACACGCGGGGCTCGTTTCTCCTCAGCCAGTTATACCCCCGGTCAGGCTTCGTTCCTGCCTGACTTCCAGCGTTGCTCCTCATGCCACCTCACTCTGGCAGATTACAGTGGGTGCGAGCCCAAGAGGCTCAGTTTCGCTCGTCGTCAGGGCCCCGCCCACAACCAGGCAGCCCGCCTGGCTTCCTGCACGCCATTCGTGATGCGGCTGCTCTTGCCGTTTCCACCACAAGAGCCCTCTCCTCAGGCTCAACAAGCAGCGGGTGCAGCGTCCGCTATGCCCCTTGGGTGGGGGCACAGCGATGTGGGGCAAATAGCAACTCCCCTTCCTTACCTTTGATTCCTGGGCCCAGCCAAAGCGTGCCACGACACCGCAATCAGTGAGGGGAGGCAGAAGCACAGCGTTCCCCTTGCGAAGATCTCTTCCCCAGTCCAAAGGCCAGAAACCGAAGCAGGGACATGAATCACGCGCTCACCATGCACTGGATTTTTGGCCACACAGGGCAGAGCTGGGCACAGGCAGGCCAGCACGTAGGGACCCCCAGGAGACAGCAGCTGGGTCCCACGGCGGATCCTCCTGATGCCCAGCAGTCCTACAGCTCCAAGCAGGTGCTACCTTTCATGGAGTCACAGCCCCAATATTTATACTATGAATGTATTTGTTCTCCCCCTGGCACAGGGCTCAGTGCCCGGTCCAAACCAGTTCTGGGGGGAACCTCCATACATTTGTTTACAGTGCACAACACCCTCATTGTTAGTGAAGGCTCTCTCCCCAGACACACCACAGGGGGCGGAGCCAGCATTGTACAAGGCAGGCACAGACCTATTCAGCGTCAGGGGCTACTCCTCCCACTACTCCAAATGCAGATCTGCCTATACAGCCTAGCCACTGCACCTCACCAGCCTCTGTCACTCCAGAGCCAGACATGCAATACCCATCAGGCAGGCACAAAAACACATAGCACACAGAAATGCCCACTTCTAAAAGTGGCATTTCTAAAATAGTGATAATAAATCTGCGCACACCGGGCCCGATTCACAGAACTAACTTAAGACAAAATCCTAAACTTACTACCATTTTGGTATTCACAGAAGGCACTTACTCATTTTGGTATTCACAGAAGGCACTTACTTACTCATTTTGAGTAACTTACTCATTTTGTGTAACTTACTCATTTTGGTATTCACAGAAGGCCCTTACTTACTCACTTTCAGTAACTTACTCATTTTGAGTAACTTACTCATTTTGTGTAACTTATTCATTTTGGTATTCACAGAAGGCACTTACTCATTGATGAGTAAGTGCCTTCTGTGAATACCAAAATGAGTAAGTTACACAAAATGAGTAAGTTACTCAAAATGAGTAAGTTACTCATTTTGTTATTCACAGAAGGCACTTACTCATCAATGAGTAAGTGCCTTTTGTGACTACCAAAATGAGTAAGTTACACAAAATGAGTAAGTTATTCAAAATGAGTAAGTTACTCAAAATGAGTAAGTAAGTGCCTTCTGTGAATACCAAAATGAGTAAGTGCCTTCTGTGAATACCAAAATGGCAGTAAGTTTAGGATTTTGTCTTAAGTTAGTTCTGTGAATCGGGCCCACCATTACGCAGCATTTATTACCACTATTCCAAACATACCAAACTTGATCCCGCTACTCCTCTCAGATCAGGAATTACCACTGAAACACTTATCAGGGAATCCCCAATGCATTCCTATGAGAGGGCAGCCTCACAGCAGTGAGAAACCAAAATGGCTGTTTGTCACTACCAGGACATGCCACACAGTTAAGGCACATGTCCTACCTTTTACCTTGTACCCTGCCCATAGGGCTAGCTAGGGCCTACCTTAGGGGTGACTGATATGTAGTAAAAGGGGAGTCACAGACGTGGCACCCACTTTATGTGCCACGTCACAGCGGCAGTAAACTGCGTGCGCAAGCCCTGCAAAGGCAGAGGCCTGAGACAGGTTTGAAAGGCTACTTTGGTGGGTGGCGCAATCAGCGCTGCAAGCCCACCAGTAGCATTTAATTTACTGGCCCTGGGTATCTGGGATACCACTTTACAAGGGACTGATAGGTAAATTAAATATACCAAACAGGTGTAGACCAATCTTACAACATTTTACCATAGAGAGCACATGCAATTTTCACTGGACAGCAGTGATAAAGTGCCCAGAGTCCTAAAACCACCATCATCAGGTCAGAAAAAATATCAGGAGGAAGGCAAAATGTTCAGGGATGACCCTGCAAAAAGGGCCAAGTCCAACACAGGCCCTGCGCAAAAGTAGTGCACTGTACTAGGGACTTACAAGTAAATTGGATACGCCATTTGTGGATAAGCCAGTGTTACCATGGTTTAAGCTGAGAGCACATACACTTTAGCACTGACTAGCAGTGGTAAAGTGCCCAGAGTCCTAAAGCCAGCAAAAACGGTCAGCAAAAACAGGTGGTCTGAAGGTAAAAAGTCTGCGGAAATCACACAAAGGATGCTAGGTATATTATGTTTCTACTTTACTCAATTTTTTCGCAGTAAAGTAAGTGGGATTGCTTAATCTATGAAAGACTTTGTGTAATGTCTAAGATGCAATTTCTCAACGTGTTGATTTTGCTGGCTACCCCAGCTGCTTGCAACAATAATAAGCAGGGTATACCCTAGTGTAGTTTCCTGTCGTTGGAAGCCTGCATTTCTACTTTCACAGCCAGTCACACGGAAACATGATTTTCAGCGGACTTGTTCATTAATATTAATGAGGAATGGGTTTTGCAACTGCTTACAAATGTACCATTTGCGCAGTGCTGAATTAGTACATCAGACACAGTACTAAAAACAAGCAAATCCAATTGGACTCTGTACTTAGCAACACTGCTAGATTGATTCAGAAGGAAGAGCTTCTTTTTAGCCTAGAGCTCTTTATTCTATGGCCAAATGTTTTAAGAGCAAGCCTGTTTCTGCTTTAAAAAGTTCAACATACCCTTTAGAAAAAAGGCCATTGAGAGAGAAAGGAAAAGAACAAGGTCTACTGGGAGTGATGAATGGGGAGGTGGGGGAGAGAAGTAGGAGGTGGACGGGGATAACTGGAGTCTGGAGAGGACTTAGAGTAATGAGTCAGTCGGGGCGAAAGACACAAAGGAAGACAGTAACAGCAATGACAAAGGGTGTGAGGAGAGACCCTATCAGAGGAGAAACAGAGCAGGAACTCAAGGGAGAAACAGACAGAGGAGGAAGGGAAGGGAGAGAGTTTCCAGATACAGCAAACAGAGCACAAGGCAGCAGAGAGCAGATGCATGCAGGAAGCAACAGATGGGCAATAGATGAACTCCCATTGAGTGAAAAAATTGAAATGTATAGAAAAATGCAAAAGGAAAATCAGTTGCCTGACATTAGCAGTGGAAGGATACACACATTCAATCAAAGCATGATGAGACAGGCCCAAATGCATTTCTGACTAGAACAAACTCAAATATGAGGAAGAAAGCCATTAAATCCGACCAAGGAGCTGATATAGACAAGCAAGCGATCAAATCAGGTGCAATACGCAGATCCAGAGCCCACTCTAACTGCACGATTATGTATTTCTTAAAATACTATCTGTAGTGAGACTGCAAAAAGTACCAGTGCATCAGAGCCCTGTCCAAAACCAGTGACTACTTTAGTTGAGCAGGCTACTATATTCTATCTTGCTTGATTTTCACTGGAAGATTTTTTCAGTGTAGATGATTTTGCAAAGACCAGCCGATATTGACATTCACTCACCAAAATGGCAGAGGTAGTGGAAGTGACATTGTTCACTGTGTGCTCCCCCTTCCTGCTCCCAATGGGCACATTGAGTTGGCACCTTTGCAAAACTGTTAGCCCATTATAGCCCATTTGCTGGTTGGAGGCTGTTGTAATCAGATCGAAGTTTTCAGGATGGGTTTAAAAAATAAGAGCAAGCAATTGTAAGTAAATAAGTTTATTTAGTGGGCGAGCCCTTTGAAAACAGGATAAAAAATACATCAAAGCACAATTACATTGCAAAAATACAAAATAATTAAATAGTAATATTTACAAAAATATTTAAAATCCATCAAAAGAGATTAAACATTATAATATACCATAGTTTCTAATTTTTTTCCAATTTATTTATTTATTTTGTTATGGAACTCCTACGGAGGTCCACAAAAACACACCAACAGATTAAAAAAGACAAACTTTACATACAATACAACATTCTTCCTTATACATTGCTGTAAAAATTCTTATATCAAACATACTGAGAGATGTGCAAATAGTGCTATAAATACATGAAGCAATCAAATAACCAACCAAAAAAATTCTTATATCAAACATACTGAGAGATGTGCAAATAGTGCTATAAATACATGAAGCAATCAAATGACCAACCAATCGATATTATGTCATGGCAATAGAATTACTGTTAAAACATTTCCCAATAAATAGGCAGAAATGTTTTAAAAAATTGATATATCTTAAAACAAACCATTTCATTCGGAGGGGACAAAACCAAAGATCGTGCCTCCTGGGCAGAGTGAATATTAAATTTGATAAAAACTGGCTTTAAGAACACTCGCCTGGCACTTTGCAGCTTTGAACATACAAATAAAACATGATTTAGATCTTGGATTTGCAACTGGCACAATTCACAAATTCTCTTCTCTCTAGGTGTTTTATCCCAGATACCAGTGACATCTCTTAGAGGCAGCAAATTGAATCTCAGTAGGAGTATCAGCCTTCTAATCCCGTGAGGGATATTCCAAGTTAAATAAGGCTGTGGTTTATTCCCCAAAGCACTCCCACTGACCGCCTCATTACTGGACCTGGACTGGCTTGAGGCATCGTCTCTCGCCAAACTGATAGGGGATCTAGACTTCTTTAAAAGTTGTTTCAGTACAGATTTAGACATAGGGGAAGCGGGGTTCAAACTAAGACCAAATGTGTCATTTGCACATGCGGAGGACCTAAAACACGTTGATTGTTCTTTTAGCATGCCAAAAATGTCTATTCTCAGGGCAGCCCTAAGTGTACCCTCATCCCCCCAAAAGAGGTAGTTACCCCACCTAAGAACCGCTGCCAGGGATAAGATGAAGGACGAGACTAATCCAAATTCAAGGCGCAGTAGATGTGGGGCAGCCATAGTTTCTAGAATTAGAAAAACCCATTAGAGGAAACTCCAGAACCCAGCGTGCAACATCACGCTAGAATAGAATCAGTCAGTCAATCAAAAATTCGAAGTGATAGTCCCAGTCACTTCCTTTGGATCCAGACAGCATATAAATAGTGGCTTAGTGCAAACACTATAACAGGGCTAGTATCCGGAAGAAAATTCTGGAAGCAAATGACCTAATCCATGCCCTTCTTGCCCTTTTATGTGAAGCGCAAAAAAATATTAGATGGTCTATATCCTCAACCATATGTTTAAAAAGTGTTCAAAGGGCAGATTTGTCTGCATTATGCTTCTAATTATTGTTAAACCTTCCAACCATCAATGTACCCAGCCTAAACTCAGGGGCATATTTATCATGCAGTTGCGTTGCACTTGCGACTTGCAATTGGGTGTAACGACTACACAATATATATGTAAGATTTATCAAGCCACACAAGGCCACCTTGCGTGGTCATGCGTGGCTTTATAAATCAAGAGTAACACAACACAGCACAAATCTCTAAGTTGCATTATTGTGCCCCAGGAAGGTGTTCCTTGGGTGAAGCATGGGTGTTCACACGTATCCATGGATTTTGGCGCATTCCCAGATCTACCATTACTGCTAGACCTGGGAATGCATCAAAATGCTACACCTCCCCAGGTGAGGCATAACGAGGAGAAATATCTTTATTCCTCCTAGTTGTTTCCTCTTTTGATGTGTGTTGAATTCTGCAGCATGCAAAGAAAAAGGAAACTGCCTCAGAGGATTGTTTTTGTGCTGGAAGGTGTCCCTTCCTGCACAAAAACAATCCTGCTTGAATCATGGTGCAAGGTTGCCTGCGTTGGTGCTAGGCAGCCAAGAGTGCGCCAGCACATGGAAAGGATAAGGTAAAGTACAAGGCATTCCTGCACTTTTCTTTCACGCAGCGCAGCAAGGTGGCTTGCAGCATTATGCTATTTGGATTCTTGATAAATGTGCCCCTTAATGTATATGGTTCTAGTCTGACAAGGATTAATGGCATCAGTGTACGGTTCTAAAGCACATGCAAATTTGTGGCGCAAGAGATTGTTAGGTTTGGAACTTCTATGCCACAAGTCGATCTTATAATTCCAAAATGCAAGTTTAATGGAATCCATAGAACCTTTGTTAATTGATGTAGGATGGCTCCAGAGGGTTGCTCTTTCTAGGACCTGGGATTGTGATTTTATATGTAATAACCAGAGTATGGAATTTGCCTTTCCCATTGTTCATAATTTCTATTAGGGCTAACCTCTTTTGTAATAGGTTGAGGGTTGACCACAGCCTGACCCAAGAGTGGCTATGTTTTAAAACAGCTATATCTCCAACCCTTTTATGTCCTGTGCCAAAGAATAGAGGAATGGAAGGAGTACTTTGTGGTAGGCTAAACAAAGACCATATAAAACTATTCACCTTGGCTGTCAGCCCACCTCTATTCCCTGGTCCCAAGATTTCTGCCCTGTGCTGAATTTTGAGCCACTGGATTCAAGCTAATCTGTCTGATGAATGGTGATGCCCTGAAACCGGTCCTAGGATGCTTGTTTCCAGTCCAGGGAGGACCTGGCTTGGCAGTTTGGGCTGGCCTGTTCCCACAAGGAACAGGGTCAAGACTGATTTGCATATGGGTGGGTCAAAATTGGGGTGGCGTGGTGAGCAAAAGAACAATGGATTAAACTTAGATCTTTATGACTGGGGGTGAATGTTTGCATTGTTCAGCATTCCGTCTATCATTTGTTCCTTTTGCTTTTGTCGCCCTAAGTGGGATCTGTATGCCCAGCCGTGGGTCCCATGCTCACTGCGCCACTGGATTCAAGCTAGTCTGGCTGATGAGGGGTGATATCCTGAAACCGGTTCCAGGAGGCTTGTTTCCGGTCCAGGGAGGGCCTGGCTTGGCAGTTTTGGCTGAATTGTTCCCACAAGGAACAGGGTCAAGACTGATTTGCATATGGCTGGGTCCAAACTGGGGTGGCTTGGTGAGCAAAAGAACGATGGATTAAACCTAGATCTTTGTGACTGGGGGTGAATGTTTGCATTGTTCAGCATTCTGTCCATCATTTGTTCCTTTTGAATTTTGAGCCTTAGCATGCTAAATCTCCATAGCTGGGGAAACAGATCTAGGTGTTGTGGCTTTACATAACATTGTGATTGCTGAGGCCCTATATAGCAAAGTAATTTCAGTATTTTAATTGTGATTTCTAGTAATGTGAGTTGTCTATCCTAATCCTCAGGTAATTAAATCTGTCAAGTTTATGCAGCGACAATACCGTCATCAAGGACCCACCTCTAAACGATGTATGAGAATACAACATCATATACTTAGTTTTTTATCAAAATTAATTCCGAGCATCAATGCTCAAATCATAGAGTTTCCACAACGGGTTGATTCAGATATGTTCCTCTCTTTATTTTCGTTCTTCATATGAAATCCAGAAACAACCATAACGAAATGTAGCCAACACATGCTTAGTCTATGTTAGGTATACCAATGACTTCATCAGGGCTACAAGATAAATCATATTCATTCTTAGTTTATCACATTGTTGCTCTAATCCAAAATAATCGCCACAGTGATGATAGCCATCAGCCACAAAGTCCATTAATACACCCAAAAGGGGAGTCCCATGATCAGTTAGATTAATTGTGTGGAGGATCTTCATTAACTCTATTGTCAAAACTTAAGTTGTGCCTCACATCCACTGTGTTGTGATCAAACACCAAGATCAGCCATAACAAACCTATACAATTTCAAACTACTCACCAATTGTTTCGATTATAAAGGTATAGTTGTAACAATGACACCGTAGCATATACTTCCTTTCAATGTCCTAAACGGGTAAAGTAATGCTATTAGTGCTTCCATAGTTAACTAGAATACAAATTCTCTAAAATTCCCATAGGAGTCAGCGCCTTACCATAGTCATCAATTTGGCTGCCAACCCAAATCACAATCAGAATTCTCCAATACAAGTCTTTCAAGTACACTATTTGTAAATTAAATATGTATGTACATAGAATCATATCATATCATTAAGGAAAGAATGGTTACTGAAAAATATCAGCACCCTCCCAATTCTATCAAACATGTCATATACATCTGCTCCATCTTAGGTGAAATAATAAATAGTGCTCACCAATGTCGCATCATAAACCTCACCATTCCTATCCATAACTCCATTCTAAGCAACAACAAAAAATCACACAAAACGCAGCATGCTCCTTGGTTTCCACTCATGTATACTCCATGTCCGTGATGTAAGTGACATGGCATTATTTCACCGCTAGTCGGAATACTAATCAAAACATTCCTCCGTTTATTTGCACTTAAGGTAAAAGCCCCCTGTATCAATCATGTATCCCTCATGTCGGACTTAGTCTAATACAACTCCAGTTCATAATGTCATCCACACTCCCTAAGACGTGTAATGGTGTCGTCCAGACGCTGAACAGTATGAGGAAACTACTGGCCATAAGCATATATAAAAATGAAAACTCAGTGCAAATAGACTCCCCAATAATATAAATACCCACACGAAATACTTCAAGAATCTCGATAATATACTGTTCCATTCACTCGTCAAAATAAGTCCCCGCTCAATTCATGCGTACTGTTCACGCTCCAAGTAAGAATAATTATATTATCAAAAAGAGTTCTAATAAACACAAAGGGATTGCTCATTACAACTTCATTAATTACAATGTACCCAATGCAATCAATCCAAACACCAATGTGCTTAACCCGTAATGCGTATCTCCAATGCTTCAGTCATATTGCAAATTCATATGCCCGTCTCATGCATATCAACATGTTGAGGGGCTTATTTACAAGCCCCTTGCGCCACCCGTACGTCACTTTTCCCATGTTAAAAATGACGCAAAAGTGGCGCAAGGCGCTTGTAAATGAGCCCCTGAGTACGCTAAATAAAGGTTAATCATAGATTATGGCTGGGCAGAGTAAAATTGTCATCGTAAAGTTGAACATATGTGGAGTAAACCATCCCTCTGCATATCTAATTAAAACTAGAAGCAGAAATTTACATGAACTGACGCATCTGCATAGATAGATGCATCTGTTTCCTTGCGCCAGAGTCAAATGTCCTTGCGCCGCCATGGATGCGCTGTATTTACAATACAGTGCTCCATGGCGCAAGGATTAACAGATGCGTCAGAAATTCTGGCGCATCTGTTGGCCAAAAAAGTCACGCATTGCTGGAGTTGTGTCGCAAGCACGACGCAACTCCAGCAATGTATTTTGAGGCCTAGACCTACTGTACTGCGTCACTCCTTACGCCTGCTTCAAGCAGGCGTAAGGTTTTGACGCAGTGGCTTCCTAAAAGTGGCGCAGTGAAATCTTGTAGATTTCACTGCGTCACTTTTACGAGGCCTTCCTGCGTGGAAACGCCCACCCTGCATACATTATACCTGACGTAGGTATTATGTCACACAGGGCTTTACAACGTGACGCATCTCCCTAGATGCGTCACGTTATAAATAGGCCGCATAGTTTGCGCTGCCGTTGCGCCAAAAAAAGTGATGCAATGGCGGCGCAAGGTGGCACAAGGGGCTTGCAAATCTGCCCCTGAGTGTTTATAGAGCAATTGCATCATTCATTCCAACAGGTAAATCCAGTCTTAAAAAAACTAAATATAACTGATCGTAGTACAGGCTTAAACGTTGACCTCTTGCCAGCAATCTCAAATCACTCCACAGAGAGTACTCCATCAACATGGCGTGCCACATCCTTGTTATCTTGAAGTTCCTATTTATACCGTAGGGGGCTTATTTACAAGCCCCTTGCGCCACCCATACGTCACTTTTCCCATGTTAAAAATGACGCAAAAGTGGCGCAAGATGCTTGTAAATAAGCCCCTAGGTGTTGAGTCGTAAACGTAAAAGAGGGGGAACAACGGTGTATCTACACGTTCGGAGCTATATTAGCGTGGTCTCCAAACACGCAAACTTCAATATGATTCCGAATCGTGCGACTCAATAATCGTATTATTAACCTGCAATTCATCTTGAAAATTGTAAGGACCAACTCAACATGGCGAAGACACTGCAGAGAACGGAATGGAACCAAGCCGTGTCCCGTTCATATCAAACCTCATATCCCTGCAATCAATAGCCCATCTACTCTGACCAGGTTTAACAGCCCAAACTGACTTGGGTCCATTGAGACCAACATAATGTGTGAACACAATTATACCCATAATCATGATCTTCCATTATCCGTAAGACTGCATGACCCGCCCACATCTCTCATTCAGATGTGGGACCGTAACACCATTGTTCCTGTGCAAACGTCCATTAGTATCTAAACCTATTGTTGCCATAATCAAACCGATAAACTGGTCTGGTAATGACCTATATTTAATGAGCCCAAATATATCAATCTAGATACAGTGCAGAAGTAAGCACCTTATTCCTACTAGGAACATAGGGGCATATTAGCAAGACCCACGTTAAAATTATCGCCGTTTTAGCGGCAGGAAACTGCCGCTAAAACGGCGATAATGGGCTTGCTAATATGCGTTATAGAATTCCAATAGAAGCCCAGGTTAGATGTGCAGGACATCTAACCTGGGCTTCTATTGAATTCCATAACGCATATTAGCAAGCCCATTATCGCCGTTTTAGCGGCAGTTTCCTGCCGCTAAAACGGCGATAATTTTAACGTGGGTCTTGCTAATATGCCCCATAGTCTCCTTATATACCCCGGTATACCAGACTTCCCTTTGTGAACTCTGAGATAAAATCTATGTCAGAATACAATATTCAATAGTAATGTCGATCCTTTAAGTATCATTCATACATACGGTTCCATGTTCACATGAAATGAGGAAACAAGGAGAAGGAAAGCCACACATAGTACATGTCTCTAAATTCACTATGCGTCATAATCAATTCTCAGCTGTCCAAATGGGACTCCTGACCCACAGTCAAAATGTGATACAAATGTAGGTATAGCAGTGCCAATATCATCACACCAATACAATTAGAAAGTGAGATAAGTGTCCATATAAACCTATAACCTCATTAATGAAGATGGTATTTATATATTTGTTATGGCTGATCTTGAAGTTTGAACACAACACAGTGGAAGTGTGACACTACTTAAGTTTTACAATAGAGGTTCTTCCACACGTTCTTTCCCTTTTTTATGTTCATCTCTCTTCTTATTGTTTTCACTGAGTATACACATTAAATTCTTTATACTGACAATTAAGTTCACTGATCACTGGACTCCCCTTTTGGGTGTATCCATGGTACTAGACTAAGGACACCCTCGATGTCCATAGCAATTTCTGTACACTACTTTGTGCTTGGGGTCCATACACTCTTCCTGGATGGTTAGCATCACTGTGGTGATTATTTTGGATAAGAACAACAATGTGATAAACTAACGATGGTTATGATTTATCTTATAACCCTGATGAAGTAATTGGTATACCAGCAGAGGCCAGCAGGGTTCAGGCAGGTCCAGTTGCAGGTCCAGGCAGCATGTTCAGGCAGCAGGTCAGTTGGGAAGATGTAGGGAGCTTCTGGAGCTTTTTATGTCCCTGTAGCTCAGAACAGGTGGTCAGACAACTGACCCTTGGAGTCACTTCAGCCTGGGATGAAGGGTGCAGTTCCAGTCTTCATTCTCAATAAACGGGGCAGCATGCAGCAGAGGAGCAGAGTAGCGGGGCAGCAAATTGGCAGTCCTACTGCCAGCAAAGCAGCACAGCAGTCCTTCTTTTGTAGTATCCACAGGTCCAGGAGTGTTCTTGTGAGTATACTGAAGAGTTGGGTCTGAGGGTCCACTATTTATATCTTGTGCCAGGAGATAATCCAAATAACACATGTTCTCTTCAGTAAAGCCACTGTAAGGTGACCTTGAATTCAATCTCTTTTATAACATCATTTATATATAGGGAGAGCAAAGTAGGGTCAAGCACACAACATATAAAGCAATAAATGGAGACAACAAGAATAACATAGAAATGTGTAGTTTTTCTTATTAATATTCTGCAGCATGACTCCATCAAGAGCAGAGTGATCTACTCCTCACAAGCAGACAGAATTCAAATGGATAAACAATTAGTACTAATAGAAAGGCCGGAGCCTTCTCATAACTTTTACTAGTATGGAGTTGGATGTTTCGGCACTGATTTACAAAGGTATGTAAGAGTATGTAAAAGAATACTCCTGTAGTACTACTTCTCCTATTCATTAATGCTTTTCTTTTCAGGCCCCTATATCTGATATGTTGAAAATTTCCATTCACAAACAAGTATAGAAACAAAAGAAAGGAAACAAACATCATAGAGCCCAGAATTACTTGACAGTGAGAACATTAGTAGAAAGGGGAGAGACAGAGGGAATAACTTGCAAGCAGAGTTTAGCTCCTGCTAAGTCTAGTTAATCATAATTTGCATCCATAATCATATTTTTGGCGACGATCTGGAGACAGACCCATGCGTACTACTCGCTTTACAGAAGCAGTCACTGGAATGGAGATTAAAGAATCCTAAAGAAACCTTGAAACAAGCCTTACGAAAGAAGTACCAGGCCTGCCAGCCCCACCAGTGTCCTTTTCACAGGACAGCCGTGGCCTGGACATGCTTCATTGGTCTACACGTTGGAATATCAAGCAAATGGATACCTGGAGCAAGCCTAAGAACTTTCACATCTTATCTATGGAACATTATACATCCATATGTAATTTCTCTCCATGTTGCTGTCAACAGGAACGTGTCGAATTTTAAAGGAATAGTCACCGTCACAGTTTTTTGCCTGCAGTTTTGAGCCATCTTACAGTTGTGATATTTAAAAGTAAACAAGTTTTACATCTCCACACACCATGCCATCGCAATCTCTGTACACTGTGCCACTGCATTTTTCTGTGTTTCTTTTGCGGAATGTGTCTACACATGCTTTGGCTTGGATTTTGCGACGTAAAAAACTTGTTTTCGTTTGCCGTCTACGTTACGTAAGTTCAGTGCTTGATTTGTAAAATATTAAGTGCCAGGGTTCTGACCAGGAGGCTACTGCAGCTTGCACCACCCATCGCCCTTGTCATTGCTGCCAAAACAACTAGTAACCATCTTTTTCGCATGTGAATGCAACAGTTCAGATTATTCCAGGTCCCCAAAGCTAAAAGAATGGCTGGGGAGGCAGGTATGAGCAATTTTAATGTATATTGTATTCCTAAACAACCGTTGTTCTGCTCATCTCTAAATTAGATGAGCAGTGCCACCTTGTGGTAGACTGTTCAAAATATGGTGTTGACAATTAGGTGTCGGTGCCGAGCACTGGAAACTAATTAAGTGCCAGTGCTGAGCACCGGAAAGCACCGGCTCAAATTAAGCACTGCGTAAGTTATAGCTACATGGGATGCTGTGACACTTGTTTCAAAATCAGCATCGGTACAAGTGACCCTAGGAGTCCATCAGACTAGTAATGTATTGATTATGGTGTTTTTTGGGGAAGAGCTGAAATATGAATATGCTGATGACATTTTAACTGCTGCTGTGCGATTTAAACAAGGAGGTACGAGACTTTTAAAGCACACGCAAACTTACTTGCTCCATGGAAGCACGCAGAGTCTCTTCTATGACGTATGTGTTGCTATGCAGCTCTCCGAGCTGCTGTGGAACGCTTTGCTGCATGGACACGCCTTTAGCCTCCTGGCGCACGTCGTCTCTACGTGCTGCCATCTTAGGTGCTGTCTGACTTTCCCGTCGCTGCATTCAAGAACGCGTTGCCATGGGAATCATTTCTTTATGCTTTGCCCATTTCACCCGCAAGCTCTGCTGCAACACCTTTTGGGTACTCCATCGTTCAATACCAGCATCTTCAGTGCCCTGCGTGTCATGCACTGTTCTATTACAGTTTTGGGAAGTTTTGACAAAAGTCTTCCTCTTGGAGAGATGTTATTATAGTGGTATTTTCCATAAGTTTCGCCTGCTGTCGGTATGACTTTCTGCATTGGGTCTCCGGTAAGACTGATCCAGTTTTGTAAACGTGAGCTTCGTGTCAAAATAGTAGCTGCTGTTGGTCAATTTTATTGCTTAGACATGCTGTTTCATACCTATTCAAGTGAGATATCGCTCACATGAGACTGTTTTGTCACTTTTGAAGGCACTATCGGTCCTTCATTACTTGTTTGCTTGTCTGCTTGTATATTGATAAGTAAATCGTAGTGGTGGATCATACACATTATAATGGCCGCACTCTGTGTCTCAAGTGCTTCAGCTACATGCATATTTCTACATGGACATAATACTAATAAGTCTGTTATCCTTACGTTTTACATCATTTCTGGCGCTACATGGCTACATAGTTTGTCACATATCCTACATGGGATTCTTGCATGGGTGTTGTTTGCAGATTTTATTACGAATCATATGTTACCCTACGTTAGTGGTCCTATTATTTCAGTGGGTGGTGACCTATTTTGTTTTGTTGGTTGGACAACTCACACTCTTACATGAGGGTGGTCTTAAATGTTTAGTGGGTGGTAATCACCCATCTCAAGGTTTGTAGTTACCCTCTTTACTTGTTAAATGGTGTGTACGTCACCTTGTGCTGCACGTATGTTGTACGGTGTGTAAGTAACCCTGTGCTCCACGTACACATTTATTTGTTAAACAGTGCCTAAGTCACCTTGTGCTGCACGTTTGTTGTCTGGAGTGTAAGTCACCCTGTGCTAATCGTTTGTTTTTACGGTGTGTAAGTCACCTTGTGCTGCACGTTTGTTGTATGGTGTGTAAGTCACCCTCTGCTACACGTATACATTTATTTGTTAAGAGGTGTTTAAATCACCCTGTGCTGCACGTTTGTTGTATGGTGTGTAAGTCACCCTGTGCTATACATATACATTTGTTTGTTAAACGGTGTGTATGTCACCCTTTGCTGCACGTTTGTTGTACGGTGTGTACAGCACCATGTGTCACACGCATTTTTTTCTGCCCTTAGGTCATAGCGGCTGTATGGGTAGGAGTCAACCATCTTTTCATTTTCCCCCTAAACTCTTGCATACATAAGAGGTTGGTTGGGTGTGGGTGTTCCCTGTTGATTCAGGTTTCTCCACTCACCCTGTGTTTTGGGGACGTTCTTTCGGGTGTCCTTCACCCATTTCTACTATGCTTTATTAAATTTATATAGGAGGAGAATGTGTGAAATATTATATTATCTTGTATATTTTTCTGTGCATCTCCTCTATGCTTCTATATTCCTTATGCATATTTTTCTATGCATTTCTTTGTCTTTGTCTTGTTCTTCTTTCTATTCCATTTTCTTCTTTTTCTCTTGTATTTTTTCTTGTGCATCTTCTTTATCTTTTCCTTTCTTGCTTACAGTGGTCTTTCATTGTATCTATACTGTTTCTTTCAGTTTTTGGGTTGCATTCCTTCTTTCTTTTTTCATTAATGTTGCTTATTTCTCTTCCTTGGGTTTTACTTGTTAGAACTTTATTCGAGTTTGCTGTTTCATTTTTGTGTTTTGGAAGAAGGGAGGATATGTAGTAATCTGTATTGTAATTATATTGTTACTTTCTCCCTAGCTGTTCAGCCAGTGTAAATGTGCTGCGTGGAATGTTGGTGTGGTGATGATAGATGGAATGTTTGGGTGTCTGGGATCTTAAGTGTGACAGTTGGAGTATGGGCTGAGCAGCAGGCAGACTGCTCCTGGTGGGGCTGCTTCACATGAACTCTACAACCTGTATCTGCAACTCAATAAATCTACCTAAAGTACACCTCGGCTACTGGACTTAATTACGACAGAATCGCCCGCTTTTCTGGGATAGATTTCATATGAACCACAGAGAGAAAGATTCCCATAAGTGTCAGGAGACAATCCAAATAAAACATGTTCTCTTCAGTAAAGCCAGTGTAAGGTGACCTTGAATTCAATCTCTGAGACGATAAAATCAGAGTCTGATGTTCCATTGATTGAATCACTTCCAAGAGGGCGTTTATTTTCATTCTGTGCCTGAACTCCTTTGTTACCTCTTAGACTATTGAAAGTGGCACTCCATAAAGACAGAGTCACAGCATGCACGTGTCGGCTTGGCATTCCTATCTATATGAATCCTCTTTGCAATTACAATGAATGATGTATTTTGGCATCTCTGTCTTGCAATGATGACCAAACCCTGTTACAGGCATATAATAGAATTTAATATAATTCAATTTAATTTAAAAGGCATTTATGAATTGTTGCTGCATGGGACTGTAAGTCTTTATATGTGGAACATTACATTGTTTCACTTACCGAGGCCAATTCAGAAAAGTATTTATGAGTAAGGGAAGGAGTACTCTTTTACATACGTGTGCCTCTGTGAATCAGCACAGAATCATCTGGCTTCTCAATAAAAGTTGCAAAGAAAGCACAGTCCTTTAATTGTATATACCTTTTTCCTGAATGTTTCCCGTTTATTCTCAAGAGTACATCCGAGAGTACCACAGGAGTACAACATTACATACTACAAAATGCCCTGAAAAGGTTCCAGAGCGCTGGAGTGAATGGGTCAAAGCAGCGAATGTTGTAATGATTCAAAGAAAAACATAAATGAAGTGTGACTCACGTTATTACCTCCGTAAGAGTTCTTGAGGGGCAGGATCATCCTGCTCCTGGTGAAGTTATGCTGTAGAATGCCATTAGGAAAAAGTACACATTTCCACGTGGTCCTTAAAGGCTCCAGTTATCTCACTCCTTTTTCTCTAACCGCCCCCCGCCCCCCCCCCGAAAACCTCTTTCTTCACCCTTTAGTATCTGCATTATTAGTTGACCCCCTCCCCCGTTCCAACCTCTTCTCAATCCCAACACCAACTGCTCCTTATCAAAGAGGGAGTAGTTCCTGGACAGTAGTAGATGAGGCTTCAGATGGGTGGCAGCTACTGAACCATTGACAAGGGCCCACAGTGATGGCAAGAGGCTCCCAGTACAAACCAGGGTGCAGCTATCCACAGAGAGGAGGCTACAAATGTAACCCGTCTCTGTGGGAGGAAACCTTAAAGCAACTCGCCAACAGCAGTGACGTGCCGGCACGAGTTTAATGCAAAATTGCTGAACTTATGCCAATACACCATGGGGCAGACCCCCCTGCAGGGTACCTGGAGGGGCCCCCTCCGGACTCAATCTGGAGCTCTCCGGCCGAAGTGTGCTGCTGAGGGGGCCCCCTAGAGGTTGGGGGCCCCCCGCACCACGGGGGCTTCGGGGGCCTGTGTTACGCCCCTGGGGCAGATTTACAAGCCCCTTGCGCCACTTTTGCGTCACTTTTCCCATGTTAAAAATTATGCAAAGTGGCGCAAGGGCCTTGTAAATAAGCCCCCATGTGGCGGAATGACAGTGAATTTGCGGCAAAAAATTTAGCACAGGACAAGGGGAAGGACGTTAACAGCATTAAAGTGAGTGGCTGTTGTTAGTGCAACTAGTGTTTTTTTACACTGTTTTGTAGCACGAAAAGGATCTTTGCTTCCATTTTGGACAGGAGGACGCATTTGCGCTCTAACATATTGGGCTAAATGTTGTATTTGCTTTACATATAATTTTGTGGAATATTGCACATTTGCGCAAATTACGAGAATTTTGCACAGCCCTAGTCTATGCCCAATTCTTTCGTACAATAGACAGAATGAACACGAAAATCATTCTCTCAACGTTTCTGCAATTTCTCTCCTACCAAACTAACTAGGAAGAAAATATTCTTTCTGCAATGAAGGCCAATACTTACTATTCTTTTTAATGACTCTGCAATCTTGAAGCCCAGAAATCATCTTTATTTTATTCAATTATATTTCTTTTTTGATTTATAAAGAAGTAGCTTGTGTCAATTACCTCTTCATATCGTTGCCTCAACTTCATTCTTGTTTCCTATTTCATTCCCCATTTTCAAGGGGGAGTGGGTGCAATGTCATTAATTGCAGCCTTCTAGGGCATTTTGTTCAGTTTTTATTGCACATTGTCATTACTTTCCACCATATTGTTTCCTTCGGAAACCGCCTTGAGAATGATTATTTTGTAATGCAAAGAAAACGAATATTTTAAAACAAAACAGGCATAATGATTTCGGTTACCTACATTTCCAGGGCAGACGTATAATGATCCTCTGGAATAAAAACTAAAGCATCGTCAGCCTAACTAGAGCCTAGTCGCACACATTTCAGCTAGTACCATGTCATGACGGTGACTTTCAGTCAGTGTTGGTATTTCAAGCAACAAGAATAAACATTCTTTAAATTGTATGCCCTCATGCGTTATGTGAAATCTGAAACAGTAACATCCAAAATGCTTGGTGCAGTTGGAGGAAAACATATTACCTCTCACCCTCATGACATCAGACGAATTAGCAGCAATATATGTTTCCTTCCGGGGCTTCAAATAGTCTGCATTTGCAATCTCATACCTTAAACAGAAAAGCCACAGAAATAGGCATAGATGTGGAAGTGTACTGTGGACAGAAACCCATGAAATGAGACTGAAAATTATGAGGATGGTGGTGGTTTTAAGAAAACATGGTATGAGCAACCTCCGCACTCATCTGTAATAACAGAGGAAAGCAAAATATTTATAAGCATTCCAGGAAGTTATAGGAAGTGGGGAAGGGGCATATTTACAAGCCCCTATCGCGAAAGGAATGTCACTTTTACTGACGTTCCTGCGGCTATATGTGCTTCACCTTATTTCCAAGATAGCGTTAAGCCACTTAACATGGCTTAACGCTGCCTTGTCAATAAGGACCCCTTTCACGCTATACTTAGCGTGAAAGGGGTGGGCAGTGGGTTTTACGGTGGGCGTTCCACCGCAACACCCATTGATTTTGACGCTGCTCCATATTTACAAGGGCGGCGTAAATATGGGGCAGCGCCAAAATTAAGACCAGAAAAAACCTGGTCTTAAACAGACTCAACGAGGAGAAATGTTTAATTTCTCCTTGTTTTTGCTGTTTCCATGTGTGCTGCGTTATGCAGCACACATAGAAACAGCAAAAGGCCTTTGATTGTTTATGTGAGGAAGGGACACCTCCCTGAACATAAACAATCTTCCCTTCAACGCAGACACCCTTGCACTATGGTGCAAGGGTGCTTTCGTTGGTGCTAAGCTGCTAAATTTAGTGCCAGGGCAGGGGGAAACGCAGGGTTGCACCATATTGTTGTAAATATGGTGCAGCCCTGTGTTTCAGAAGTGACGGAGCGTGCGTTAAGCCAAGGAGGCTAACGCCACGTTCCACCACTTCTCTAGTAAATATGCCCTGTAGATCTTAGTTTTAGGCGTAAAGGTGGTAGTGGCAAGGGGGATTGGCTAGAAAAGGGGAATATGCCATACAAAGTGGGAGGAAAAAAGGGACAATTAAGAAGGGGAAGAGGGAGAGATGTACAAATAAAAGAACACACCTACAAAAGGGTAAATCATTTGCAATTCACAAGGGTTACAATCACAGATAGTCTGGGTTTACAACAGCTCGAATCTGCTCCGCCAACCAAGTCTTGGATTAAGTCATGCATTACACATGGATACTCCCAGATACTGCAACAGAATCACGTTTAAATCAAATGACTAAGACAATAACATTACCAGCACAAACGCCTACACATAAAACAAATTTAAAAAAAAAGAAAATGAATATCGCTTTAGACATTGCATACACCCATCACATTGTATAATGTTAAAAAAAGAAAGCCAAACAAAACAACTAAAAATTTGGGCTTTGCCTAACTCTGGCTTCTGGCCTTGGTCCACTGGTGGATTTTAAGAACCAAAAACATTGGCATGAAATTGTGCCTAGGTCATAATGAACTAAGAACTGTCGGGCTTATTTATGAGAGACCTGCATCACTTTTGCACCGCGTAAAGTGGTACATGAGTGACGCAGGGCTCTCATAAAGATTTATGAAGCCACAAAAAGCCACCCTGCATGACTTTGGGTGGCCTAAAAAATTGTGAGTTACTGTGATGCTGGGCAAATCACTTCATTGCACCTGGGAGGCATTTCATGTGCATTGCGGTGGGTTTTCCCATGCAACACCCATGGAAACATGTAAACCTGGGGAAGCACCAAATCGGTATGCCACTGGATGTGATGCTTAACAAGGAGAAATAACTTAATTGCACCTAGTTTTTTCCTCTTTCCATGTGTGCTGCATTCTGCAGTGCACACCGAAAGAGGAAAATGTCTCTTAGGATTGTTTTTGTGCAGGAAGGTGCCCCTTTTCGGCACAAAACAATCCTGCCTGCAACAGAGGCACCATTACACCTTGGTGCAAGGTTGCCTATGTTGCCTATATTGGCGAAAGGCCACTGAAATGGCGCCAGTGCAGGCAGAAAGGACAGGAATGCACTGTATTGCTTAAATACGGTGCATTCCTGTCCTTTCACTTTGGGGTGGGGCAGCGTAGCAAGGTGCCTTTCTCTGCTGCCCTATGCCAAAATGCCATAAATGAGGCCCTGATATTTTTCCAATGACGCTTTACTTTTTTTGGGGCTTCTTTTTGCCTTAAAACTTTCAATTTACGTATCGCTCATTCCCTTTATCCAATTGTAATTATTTTGGTGTATTTTTGCTTAATAAATTGTTCTCTGATTTTCTAATTTGTTATGGGAATTTTATAAGGTTGTTTTCTTCACTTTAAAATCGTTGGTACTGCTTGAACATAACACATATTTCGCTGGGGAGCTGCCTGGTGTTTGTGCCAAGGCTACCACAGGTTGAGAATACGTTCACTCCTACAGGGCAGGACTAGCAACCCAAAGCAGCCCTGGCAATTTTCTCTGACCTGTCCCTGGGGAAGCACTGCCTGGCCCCTGGAGGTTTTGAACGCTTGCTTGCTGCCTTTGTTACTGGGGACAGATATTGAAGCACTGCTACAAAACCGGCCTAAGTATCAAAACAGGCCTGCACCCTTCCAGCCTCCCGGGGAATTGCCCGAGGACCGATACGGCCAGTCCAGTCCTGCACTCTTACTTTGTGTTAAGAATTATCCAGGGAGTGTTTATTCAGTTAGTAAGGGTTTCCCCTTCCCAAATTCATAACCCACTTTCTGGCACAGCCTGATAAATGAGACTTAAAAATATGCAGTCCATACATAATAAGAAAGCAAACAATATAACAAAATATACCTCAAATTTATTTACCAGCAAATGAAACTATTATTATAAATGTAAAAGACCACATGTAAAGTGACAGAAATAACAAAGTGTCCAAGAACAGAGATTAGCAAGGAAATATGCAGAAATATGTGCAATGTGTATAACTATGTGCCAGCTCCCAAGGCTGTGAATTCTTATGATAGCACAAATATTGTTGTTGCTTTGAAAAACAAAAAATAGGAAAACCATGAGTCACAGCGAGAAATATCAATGTATCTCTTGTTTAGAACTGATAGAGGGACCTGGATCAGGAAAGTAAATGGAGAGTACTGACGTAGATTTACGTCGCCACTTTAGTGTACTTTTCTGTTTATTCAGACAAAATATCGAGTTGTAAATATCGGGAGACAGAAATATCTGAAAAAAAATATTGTGATAGAAAAACATTGTGGTGCAGGAATATCATTGTCAAGAATATCGTATTTTTTCCAGGTAAGTAATATCGTTGCTAAGAATATTGTTTTCAATAACATAGTTGTAAAAAATATCTTTTTTTATAATCTTAATGTATTTTAGTTCATATACATTTTATGTGTTGTTATTGTTTGTATAATTGTTAATAATATTTTTAAAGCTAGTTTGTAATTTAAGTGATACATAATTTTTTATTTAATTGCTAGTAGAAATTTAAAGTGTTGTAGTGGGTTGCTAGGTTTGTAGGGGTATAGGGTCGGAAGGTAATTAAGTAATATTTTACAATTAAATATCATTTTTATTATTAATAATTTAATTCATTATTAATTATGTATATTGAGCAATAATTACAATTTTTTGCTATATTTGCGGTGCGGGCTTCTGGGTTTGTAGGGTTAAAGGCATGTTATTTAATTAGGTAATAATTAAGTAATAATTAATGAACATTTTATTAAGTTATTATTAATAACTTAGTTGGTTATTAATTATGTAAATTGTGTAATAACTTTATATTTTAGGTGTGTGTTGTTGGGCTTGTAGGGATAAAGGGTGGGAAGTTAATTAAGTAATAATGAATTAACAATTATCTATTTATCATTAATTATCTATTTGATTATAAATTATGTACAATATTTAATACTGAATTATATAAGTTATGTTTTAGTTGTGGGTTGCTTGGTTTGTAGGGGTATAGGGTGGGATATCAATTTAAAAAGTAATTAATAAATATTAATCGTTAATTAGTTACTTGCTTATCAATTATGTAAAGTGTGGTGTACTTATTTATTTTAGTTATATTTTAAGTGTGGGCTGCTGGGTTTGTAGGGATATGGTTTGGGAAGCTAATTACTTAATAAACAAATAAAGTTTTTTAAATTGCTAATTATAAAATTGTTTAATGATCATGCAAATTGTGAGGGTTAATTAGTAATGTTCATTCAAATTAATAGGGTTATTCAAATATGTAATGTGTTTGAAGTGACATACTTTCCCTACTGTTACTTAGACTGGAGTAGGAATAGTAAATGTAAACCCTCCAAAGTCCAACACTTTTCCTGCTGTTGCACTGATTGGAGTAGGAATATATAATCTTACCCTTCCGAAGTGCAACACTATCCCAACTGTTGCACAGACTGTAGTGGGAATAGTATATTTTACCCCTCGGAAGTCCAACGCTTTCCCTACTGTTGCACAGACTGGAGTGGGAATAGTAAATCTTACTCCTCCGAAGTTCAACACTTTCCCTACTGTTGCACAGACTGGAGTGGAAACAGTAAATGTAGCCCCTCTGAAGTCCAATGCTTTCCCTACTGTTGCACAGATTGGTCTGGAAGTTGTACATTTAATCCCTTCGAAATCCTATACTTTTCCTATTGTTTCACAGACTGGAGTGGAAATAGGAAATCTTATCCCTCTGAAGGCCAACGCCTTCCCTACTGGGCACAGACTGTAGTGGGAATAGTAAATGTAACCCCTCTGAAGTCCAACGCTTTCACTACTGTTGCACAGACTGGTGTGGGAATAATAAATGTAATTCCTCCAAAGTCCAGCGCTTTCCCTACTGTTGCACAGACTGGAGTGGGAATAGAACATCTTACACATCCTAAGTACAACACCTTTCCTACTGTTGCATAGACTGGAATGGGAATAGTAATTCTTACCACTTCGAAGTACAAAGCTTTCACTACTGTTGCACAGATTGGAGTGGGAGTAGTAAATTTAAACCCTCTGAAGTCCAATGCTTTTACTACTGTTACACATACTGGAGTGAGAATAGTAAATGTAATCCCTCCGAAGTCCAATGCTTTCCCCAACTGTTGCAGACTGTGGAAAGAAGATGGCGCCTCCGGCAGCTAATAAACCCCTTCCAAAGGATCGGAGCCGAAGTCTACCTCTTAAACCCGGCCAGGTTAAAAGTCATCTTCAGAGAGCACACTCGTAGTTTTACATCGGAAATACAGGCCCAAGAATATTTGACAGAACTGAGTCCGGGGAACAGTAATGCTAACGTATAATAACATCAATGACACTTAGGAGGAAACTGCAAAGTCATTGCTTGGGGGAAGTAGTAGTAGAGGACTAATTGGGGAAGGAATGTCGTTCTTCTCTTTATTGGCCGTTTTTCCTTTCATTCACTTATTTCTCTTTCTTTTTCTTTTCTCCTTACATGTTCTGTGGAGAGAGGGGTGGCGGGGGCAAGGGGCTGGGGACACATCGCTCAGGCTATGCCTGATTGCTCAATTTTCAGGGAGGGGGGCAGGGGGTGGGGCGAGGGGGGAGAGGGTGGGTGCATGGGTAAACAGAACCACACAACTTGTTTGTATTGGGTGTTTGATTTTTGAGACCGGACACTTTTGCAGTTCTAGGCACAAGCGCAAACGAGGATTGCATAGTGCACCATGGCGGAACGAATAATGGGTGCTGGGAAGCTTCGTATAGCCACACTTAATATATGTGGGCTAAACGATGTCAAGAAAAGACAGAGGGTATATGTAGGGTTGCAATCACTGCATGCAGACGTTGTCTGTTTGCAGGAAACTCACATAGAAGAGTCAAGGGTGGGTCTGTTAAAAAAAATGGGTTATAAGCTGATAGGAGGGGCCACTCAAGGATCACTTACCCGGGGTGTTGCCATTCTTGCTAGACATAATAGAATGCAGTTTTCACAAACATGGGTGGACTCAGTGGGGAGATGGGTGATCACTAAGTGCAACTCAGCGGGAATGGACACTTTTACTCTCTGTTCTGTTTATGGGTCCATAGTGGAAGATCCTGGAGTCCTTATTTGGTTAACGAACAAGCTGGCACATTGGCCTCTGCCCATCATCCTCTGTGGAGATTTTAATGTCAATCTACCAAATAACTGAGAGTCCGCCTTTAAGTATGTAGGGAGAAAACCTAGAGTGTTTCAAGCGCTCTCATTTTTATGTAGTACACATGGCTTGCGGAATATCTGGGCAACGGGGAGGCCACTAGAAGATGGGTTTACCTTTTTTTCTGCTCCCCATCACAAACATGCATGATTGGACTATTTTTTCGTCTCTTCTATGACAAAGTGCAAAATAGATAGACACCCCAGACTCCTATCTGATCATAATCCGCTTGTATTGGAACTGACAGGGATGGGGGTAGGCTCAAGTTCCCCAATATGGACTTTTGAGAGAGCATTACTTCTTGAGGAAAACTACAAGAAGCACATGAGGGATTGGATTCCGGTATTCTTGAGTGTAAATACAGGTTCAGCCTCCCTAGTCAATGTTTGGGACTCTCCTAAAGCCGGCATTCGTGGGGAGACCATCCAATTTTCCTTAAATAAAGGGAAAGACGATAAACGAAAGCTACAGGAACTTCACCTAAGACTTGTTTAGGCAGAATTAAAACTCGTAGCGGCCGTACAGACAGGGGAGGGGGTTGGCGAGATCTAAACGGAGGTTGCTATAGCAAAAGCAGCAATTAGTGATGTCCTCATGAAAAAATAGTCGATAGGGCCACACGCCAACAAGAAAGGGTTTATGAAAATAGCAAGAAGATAGGGCACCAATTGGCGGTACGAACCAGACAGGAGTACGTACGTAGGGAGGTCATTAATATCAGGGATCCTGACGTGGGCATTGTCACCGGCCCCAAAGAGATCCAAGCAGCCTTCCAGAAATATTACCAGAATCTTTATACCGAAGAACCCGAGAGGCTGGCCCATCAGCGACTTGACTCAATCAGTAATTACTTAAATCTAATATCCACGACTATACTGATGAAGGAAGATAAAGAGGACTTAGAAGCATCTCCGAGGATGGATGAGATACTTTTGGCACTCTCGAGCTTATCAGATGGGAAAGCAGCGGGCCAGACTTAATACCCTCTGAATTTTACAAGGCTTTTGCAGACCAGTTAAAAGATGTACTGATGGACCTTTTTACTCAAACTTTTAATGGGGCTATTCCACCACAGTCATGGGCAGAAGCTTAAATTTTTGTTTTTCCCAAAAAGAATAAACCTATACAAGAGCTAGGTTCCTATCGCCCTATTACCTTGATTAACTGCGATGCAAAAGCTTATTCAAAGGTACTCGCATCCCGTCTGTCTAGAGAAATTGATAAAATAGTGGTTAATTACCAACACGGATTTATTCCCGGAAGGTGGACCATTGATCATATCAGAAGGATAATATCCTTATTTGATGTAGGACAGGTGACAGGAGACCCTACGGCAGCAATCTTGCTCGATGCAGAGAAAGCTTTCAATAGGGTCTCCTGGCATATTTTGTGGCTCACTATGCAGAGGAAGGGGATTGGCCCAAACTTCATCAGGGCAGTCAGATCCTTGTATACCAACCCCGTGGCTAGAGTTAGTATAAACGGGGAATCATTGGAACTTTTGAGCATTACAAGAGGGACGCAGCAGGGTTGCCCCTGCTCTCCATTGCTCTTCGCATTATATTTTGACCCCTTCTTGCAAAAACTGGAAGCTAATCCAAATATACCCCCGTCATAACACAAGGTCATAGTACGTCTGTTCTGGCATACGCTGATGACGTGGCGGTGGTCATCCCGGATCTCTATCCAGCTATAAAAACCATAGAGGAAGAAGCAGCAGTCTTTGGGGAACTGTCAGGGTATTCCCTGAACAGGGGGAAAACGCAGATAGTTATCAATGAACATGTTGTAACAACGGACAATAGGATGGTCGAGAGTGCTAACTATCTGGGAGTTATAATTAAGGGGGACCTGGACACTATTGTGCACGTGAATCTAACACCTGTCGCAGAAAAAACTAAGCTTAATTTGAGAAAGTTGGATAACCTTCACTTAAAGCTGGTAGGTAGATGCAACTTAATTAAAATGCTTTACTTCCCCAAACGGCTGTATCTAATGAGAGCCATCCCCCTTTTATTCCCTAACCATTAGTTTAAAAAATTCGAAAAAATATTTTCTCAATTTATATGGGCCTATTTGAGACCCAGAAGATCGGCCAAATGGTTGACACTCCCCACAGTTGGTGGTGGGTTGGCTTTACCTAATTTAAAGTTATATTATTTGGCAACGGCATTAGTACATTTTACGATCCTTTTGAGAGATTCCCCCAGTGATGTTCCACCGCAGCATCCCTCAACGTATCAATTGTTGATTGGTACTGAGGACTGGGAATGCCTATGGCGTCAGTTAGAAATGGGCTACTATAAAAGGGTAAGATTTAAGACCCTCATGACAGCCTGCAAAATATGGGTTCCTATTCGTCGACTTCTGGGATTATGTAGGCTCAATTATTATTCTCCCCTCCAGAATAACCCACAGCTGCCAGAGATATTCTCAGATACATACAAGGGCAGATGGTTGAGATCGGGGATCAACAAAATAGGGTTTTTTAATTCGGTTTTAGGCTTTGTCACGTACGACGAACTTAAGACAAGGTTTAATCTCACACATACAGAGTTTTTTAAATTCCTCCAGATAAGGGACTTTTTACAGAAGAAAGGGGGTGGGACAGAGAAAATGGTAAAAGATGAATTGGTAAAGAAGTTAAGAAATGGACCCCCCCCCTCGCATCGGGACTTTATACTGTTTATTAAATGAGTTGATGAAGGATGACATAGAAAAATATTCAGAAAGGTGGCAAGCTAAACTTGGAATTACAGGCATCTTGATTCACCAAGCTTTTACCCTCTTACAGTTACCCTCTCACAGTTAGCATTGATGTCGGCTAAACTACAGGTCCAATTTTACAAAACTTGTTTACACTCCATATCGTATTTCAAAGTGGGGTAAAGGAAAAGGAACTCATTGTCCACGCTGTGCCCTCTACAAAGCGGACATAGTTCATATGTTCGCAACTTGTGTGTCTCTCTCAACCATTATCAACCAGATGGGGGAATTTTTTAGAGATAAACTATGACTGAATGTAGTAATGACACCAACCCTAATTATATTGGGTATCCAAGAGGGAAGGAGTATTAATGAGGGGAGAGGATTATTATGTATCTCAATGGCTATATTTAGACTTTGTGTCTCCACAGCCTGGCTGGCCCAGATCCTCCTGTTTTTCAGCAGTGGTTGGCCCGACTGCTGTCCATTTATATTCTGGAAAAATCCATTTATTCCCAGAAAGGTGCTAGGGCATGGAAAAAGGGCCTTAAAATATGGGAGCAGCTGTCCAATTGGGTTGATCAAACAAGGGATAATTGCAACAGGATCGATCGCACATAATAAGTATATAATCGGGGATGTAATATCTTCTTCGTCTATGTCATGTGGCTTACTTGATTATGAGGCTGATCTCTGATGAATTTCTTCCGACTTGCACATGCACTTCAAAGAATGCACTGAATTCAAAACATTATATGAAATTAACAGATATCTACTTCTTTTAGCGCTTCGTATATGATTGGACCATAGACTGTGTTTTTTAGTGGAACCCGTGTCTTCGTTTTTTCATATGTATGTAACTTCACTGTGGGGGAAGGGAGGGGGGATGGGGGTAGGAGGGGGGATGTTTAAAGAAAAAAGGATGGGAAAAAAATCTTGGGGCATATTAGCAAGACCGGCGATAAAATTATCGCCGTTTTAGCGACAGGAAACTGCCGCTAAAACGGCGATAATGGGCTTGCTAATATGCGTTATAGAATTCAATAGAAGCCCAGGTTAGATGTCCTGCACATCTAACCTGGGCTCTATTGGAATTCTATACGCATATTATCAAGCCCATTATCGCCGTTTTAGCGGCAGTTTCCTGCAGCTAAAGCGGCGATAATTTATCGCGGTCTTGCTAATATGCCCCCTTGTATTTAAAAAAATGTGTTTATTTGGAATTCAATTTAAAAAAAAAAAAGGAGTGAGAATAGAAAGTGTGACTCCTCTGAAAGCTTACGCTTCACTACTGTTGCATAAACTGGAGTGGGAATTGTATAGTCATTTTTCCCAGACTCCAATACCTTATCTAGCATTGTTTAAATATATCTATTAGTATTATTTATTTATTGTTCTAATTATAATATATATATATATATGTATGTGTGTGTATGCTTATTTTTTAGTAAATGTCTTTTTTGGATTTAACAGTTTTTTATAATTTATTCATTTGGTAATTGATAATGATTTTTTATGTTTCAGTCATATATATATATATATATATATATATATATATATATATATATATATATGTATATTATCTACTGGCGGTCGCCAGTAGATAGTTATAGTTAGGACCTATTTTCCATAGGAAATCCGCGACATTCTATTTGAAATAACTCTTGCGTCGGTTGACGAATCTTCGCGAAATTTTCAAACTTTATGGCCCGCTCCGGTCCGCTCCTACCCTGAAAGTCTCAGGGTGATTCGTCAAGCGGGGGCCGAGAAAAAGGGGGTCCCAAAACGTGTTTTCCCCATTCATTTTCCCATAGGAAACTTTAGACACGGCTACAGCCCGAACTGCTGAACGGAATTACACCAAATTTGGCAAAGAGGTAGTTCTTGGTTCAGAAAGAACCCTTTTTGTTAAATGGTGTAAATCCGTTCAGTAGTTGCGTGAGAAATTAAAATAATAAGAGTCAAAAATCAATTTCCCATAGGAAACTTTATGCAAGGCTACAGCCCGAACTGCTGAACGGAATTACACCAAATTTGGCAAAGAGGTAGTTCTTGGTTCAAAAAGAACCCTTTTTGTTAAATGGTGTAAATCCGTTCAGTAGTTGCTGAGAAAATCAAAAGTAAAAACACATATATATCTGGGTGGAGCCTAACCACACATGTCATCGTGAGATCTGATTGGCTGTCAGCACTTCATCCTGGAATTGCTGGCAGCCATCTTGGGACCAATATAAATGATAGTACCCCATTGAAATGCATTGTAGTGAATCGAAGATTTTGAGGGTTACCAAAAGGAGAACTATAAAGGGTGATAACAGACTTTAGTTACATTAGAATTCATTTGTTGATGGTACCATACTAATTTCAGGAATTGTGGTGTGTTCTAAGGTGATTTTACCCTGTGAAAAACCTTCTGCTGGGATATCATGAATCATGTTTGAGAGAAAACTATTTTCACATGCTTGTCCCATACAGTTTTGGAAGGTGCCCCAGAAGCTAAAATGAGAGCATATTTTCTGTAAATTCACATTATCTTTCTCAGTCATGTGAGAATGAAGTCTGACATTCTCAGTAAAACATGTACATCCAACAAGGGCAGAGACTGTCAGTTGATTCCTTTGTGTTCTACTGCAGCTTCCCAGAGTGTTCTAAAGAACAACTAGAGTGCTAACAGCCTTACTTATGACAAAAGTATGGCACACCTGAAGCCATCTTGATTGGAATAAACTGGTAACACTTAAAACATTTAATTTAAAAAGGAACAAAATGATGGGGTTCATCTTGTCATAGAAATTATGGTTAGTGCTCTGGAAAGAAAAATTAGGACATGTTTCAAGTGTGATCTCAAATATCTTCCTGTTATATTTCAACAGGAGCAGCCTGTCAGTTGATGCCTTTGTGTTCTACTGCAGCTTCCCAGAGTGTTCTAAAGAACAACTAGAGCGCTAACAGTCTTACTTATGACAAAAGTATGGCACACCTGAAGCCATCTTGATTGGAATAAACTGGTAACACTTAAAACATTTAATTTAAAAAGGAACAAAATGATGGGGTTCATTTTGTCATAGAAATTATGGTTAGTGCTGTAGAAAGAAAAATTAGGACATGTTTCAAGTGTGATCTCAAATATCTTCCTGTTATATTTCAACAGGAGCAGCCTGTCAGTTGATGCCTTTGTGTTCTACTGCAGCTTCCCAGAGTGTTCTAAAGAACAACTAGAGCGCTAACAGTCTTACTTATGACAAAAGTATGGCACACCTGAAGCCATCTTGATTGGAATAAACTGGTAACACTTAAAACATTTAATTTAAAAAGGAACAAAATGATGGGGTTCATCTTGTCATAGAAATTATGGTTAGTGCTCTGGAAAGAAAAATTAGGACATGTTTTAAGTGAGATCTCAAATATCTTCCTGTTATAATTCAACAGGAGCAGCCTGTCAGTTGATGCCTTTGTGTTCTACTGCAGCTTCCCAGAGTGTTCTAAAGAACAACTAGAGTGCTAACAGTCTTACTTATGACAAAAGTATGGCACACCTGAAGCCATCTTGATTGGAATAAACTGGTAACACTTAAAACATTTAATTTAAAAAGGAACAAAATGAGGGGGTTCATTTTGCCATAGAAATTATGGTTAGTGCTGTAGAAAGAAAAATTAGGACATGTTTTAAGTGAGATCTCAAATATCTTCCTGTTATAATTCAACAGGAGCAGCCTGTCAGTTGATGCCTTTGTGTTCTACTGCAGCTTCCCAGAGTGTTCTAAAGAACAACTAGAGTGCTAACAGCCTTACTTATGACAAAAGTATGGCACACCTGAAGCCATCTTGATTGGAATAAACTGGTAACACTTAAAACATTTAATTTAAAAAGGAACAAAATGAGGGGTTCATTTTGCCATAGAAATTATGGTTAGTGCTGCAAAAAGAAAATTTAGTGCATGTTTTAAGTGAGATCTCAAATCCTCTTCTATTTCATTAGAAAATTCTGACATGCAGACTGAAACAATCACTTTCAATACCAGCAGTAGACTTCCAGTTAACTCCTTGGTGAGCAGTAGCTTTACTACAGTGATCTAATGAACAACTAGAGTAATAACATTCTGAATTTATGGCAAATGTGTGACACATCTGAATGCCTTCTTGATGGAATCAAAGTAAAAAACTGAAAGCATTTCCTACTGAGGAGACTGCAGTAAATGAGGAAATTAGGAAACTTCATAACAAAGAAGTCTTCCAAGATGGCCACCAGTGAAAAAAGAGCCCAAATGTAGCACAAATATTACCCAGATGTAGCCCACATATAGCCCAATGACAAAAGTGTGCAAAACACTTTTTATTTTTAGTTTTTGCAGTTTTATGTAGTGCAGACTGGTCAGGTATTGGAGCGTTGCATCTTAAAACATGACCCCCCTACACTACAAAAACACCACTGCACTACCCTATACCCTAAAACACTACCCCAGCACGACCCCCTACACTACACAAGCACCACTGCACTATCCTAAACCCTAAAACACTACCCCCAGCATGACCCCCTACACTACACAAACACCACTGCACTACCCTAAACCTAAAACACTACCCCAACACCACTGCACTAACCTAAATCCTAAAACACTACCCCCAGCACGACCCCCTACACTACCCAAACACCACTGCACTACCCTAAAACATGACCCCCTACACTACACAAACACCACTGCAAAACCCTAAACCCTAAAACACTACCCCCAGCACGACCCCCTACACTACACAAGCACCACTGCACTACCCTAAACCCTAAAACACTGCCCCCAGCACGACCCCCTACACTACACAAACACCACTGCACTACCTTAAACCCTAAAACACTACCCCAGCACGACCCCCTACACTACACAAACACCACTGCACTAACCTAAATCCTAAAACACTACCCCCAGCACGACCCCCTACACTACCCAAACACCACTGCTCTACCCTAAAACATGACCCCCTACACTACACAAACACCACTGCACTACCCTAAACCCTAAAACTCTACCCCCAGCACGACCCCCTACACTACACAAGCACCACTGCACTACCCTAAACCCTAAAACACTACCCCAGCACGACCCCCTACACTGCCCGAACACCACTGCACTGCCCTAAACCCTGAAACACCAGCCCCTGCACGACCCCTACACTGCCCGAACACCACTGCACTGCCCTAAACCCTGAAACACATACCCTAGCACGACCCCTACACTGCCCAAACACCACTGCACTGCCCTAAACCCTGAAACACCACCCCCTTCACGACCCCCTACACTGCCCGAACACCACTGCACTGCCCTAAACCCTGAAACACCACCCCCAGCATGACCCCTACACTGCCCGAACACCACTGCACTGCCCTAAACCCTGAAACACTACCCCCAGCAAGACCTCCTACACTGCCCGAACACCACTGCACTGCCCTAAACCCTGAAACATCATCCCCAGCAAGACCCCCTACACTGCCCGAACACCACTGCCCTAAACCCTGAAACACCACCCCCAGCACGACCCCCTACACTGCCCGAACACCACTGCACTGCCCTAAACCCTGAAACACCACCCCCAGCACGACCCCCTACACTGCCCGAACACCACTGCACTGCCCTAAACCCTGAAACACCACCCCCTGCACGACCCCCTACACTGCCCGAACACTACTGCACTGCCCTAAACCCTGAAACACCATCCCCAGCACGACCCCCTACACTGCACGAACACCACTGCACTGCCCTAAACCCTGAAACACTACCCCCAGCAAGACCCCCTACACTGCCCGAACACCACTGCACTGCCCTAAACCCTGAAACACCACCCCCAGCAAGACCCCCTACACTGCCCGAACACCACTGCACTGCCCTAAACCCTGGAACACCAGCCCCAGCATGACCCCTACACTGCCCGAACACCACTGCACTGCCCTAAACCCTGAAACACCACCCCCTGCACGACCCCTACACTGCCCAAACACCACTGCACTGCCCTAAACCCTGAAACACCACCCCCAGCACGACCCCCTACACTGCCCGAACACCACTGCACTGCCCTAAACCCTGAAACACCACCCCTGCACGATCCCCTACACTGCCCGAACACTACTGCACTGCCCTAAACCCTGAAACACCACCCCCAGCACGACCCCCTACACTGCACGAACACCACTGCACTGCCCTAAACCCCGAAACACTACCCCCAGCAAGACCCCCTACACTGCCCGAACACCACTGCCCTAAACCCTGAAACACCACCCCCAGCAAGACCCCCTACACTGCCCGTACATCACTGCACTGCCCTAAACCCTGAAACACCACCCCCAGCATGACCCCCTACACTGCCCGAACACCACTGCACTGCCCTAAACCCTGAAACACCACCCCCAGCACGACCCCCTACACTGCCCGAACACCACTGCACTGCCCTAAACCATGAAACACCAGCCCCAGTACGACCCCCTACACTGCCCGAACACTACTGCACTGCCCTAAACCCTGAAACACCAGCCCCAGCACAATCCCGTACACTGCCCGAACACCACTGCACTGCCCTAAACCCTGAAACACCAGCCCCAGCACGACCGCCTACACTGCCCGAAAACCACTGCACTGCCCTAAACCCTGAAACACCAGCCCCAGCACGACCCCCTACACTGCCTGAACACCACTGCACTACCCTAAACCCTCAAACACCAGCCCCAGCACGACCCCCTACACTGCCCGAACACCACTGCACTGCCCTAAACCCTGAAACACCAGCCCCAGCAAGACCCCCTACACTGCCCGAACACCACTGCACTGCCCTAAACCCTGAAACACCACCCCCAGCAAGACCCCCTACACTGCCCGAACACCACTGCACTAAAGCCTGAAACACCAGCCCCAGCAAGACCCCCTACACTGCCCGAACACCACTGCACTGCCCTAAACCCTGAAACACCACCCCTCAGCACGACACCCTACACTGCCCGAACACCACTGCACTGCCCTAAACCCTGAAACACCACCCCCAGCACGACCCCCTACACTGCCCAAACACCACTGCACTGCCCTAAACCCTGAAACACCACCCCCTGCACGACCTCCTACACTGCCGGAACACCACTGCACTGCCCTAAACCCTGAAACACCACCCCCAGCACGACCCCCTACACTGCCCAAACACCACTGCACTGCCCTAAACCCTGAAACATCAACCCCAGCAAGACCCCTACACTGCCTGAACACCACTGCCCTAAACCCTGAAACACCACCCCCTACACAGCACGAACACCACTGCACTGCCCTAAACCCTGAAACACCACCTCCAGCAAAACCCCCTACACTGCCTGAACACCATTGCTCTGCCCTAAATCCTGAAACACTAGCCCCAGCATGACCCCTACACTGCCCAAACACCACTGCACTGCCCTAAACCCTGAAACACCACCCCCAGCACAACCCCCTACACTGCCCGAACATTACTGCACTGCACTAAACCCTGAAACACCAGCCCCAGCAAGACCCCCTACACTGCCCGAACACCACTGCACTGCCCTAGACTCTGAAACACCAGCCCCAGCAAGACCCCCTACACTGCCCGAACACCACTGCACACAGCCCTAAACCCTGAAACACCAGCCCCAGCATGACCCCCTACACTGCCCGAACACCACTGCACTGCCCTAAACCCTGAAACACCAGCCCCAGCACGACCACCTACACTGCCCGAACACCACTGCACTGCCCTAAACCCTGAAACACCAGCCCCAGCACAACCCCCTACACTGCCCGAACACCACTGCACTGCCCTAAACCCTGAAACACCAGCCCCAGCACGACCCCCTACACTGCCCGAACACCACTGCACTGCCCTAAACCCTGAAACACCAGCCCCAGCACGACCCCCTACGCTGCCCGAACACCACTGCACTGCCCTAAACCATGAAACACCACCCCCTGCACGACCCCTACACTGCCCGAACACCACTGCAGTGCCCTAAACCCTGAAACACCACCCCCTGCAGCACCCCCTACACTGCCGAACACCACTGCACTGCCCTAAACCCTGAAACACCACCCCCTGCACCGCCCCCTACACTGCCCGAACACCACTGCACTGCCCTAAATCCTGAAACACCACCCCCAGCACGACCCCTTTACTGCTCGAACACCACTGCACTGCCCCAAACCCTGAAACACCACCCCCAGCACGACCCCCTACACTGCCCGAACACCACTGCCCTAAACCCTAAAACACCACCCCTGCACGACCCCCTACACTGCCCGAACACCACTGCACTGCCCTAAACCCTGAAACACCACCCCCTACACTGCCCGAACACCACTGCACTGCCCTAAACCCTGAAACACCACCCCCAGCACTACCCCCTACACTGCCCGAACACCACTGCACTGCCCTAAACCCTAAAACACCACCCCCAGCATTACCCCCTACACTGCCCAAACACCACTGTACTGCCCTAAACCCTAGAACACTTCCCCCAGCGCGACCCCCTACACTACCCTAACACCACTGCACTATCCTAAACCCTAAAATACTACCCCCAGCACAACCCCCTACACTACCCGAACACGACTGCACTGCCCTAAACCCTCAAACACTCCCCCAGCACGACCCCCTACACTACCCGAACACCACTGCACTGCCATAAACCCTAAAACACTCCCCCAGCACGACCCCCTACACTACCCGAACACCACTGCACTGCCCTAAACCCTAAAACACTCCCCCAGCACGACCCCTACACTACCCAAACACCACTGCACTGCCCTAAACCCTAAAACACTACCCCCGCATGACCCCCTACACTACCCAAACACCAATGCACTACCCTAATCCCTAAAACACTACCCCCGCATGACCCCCTACACTACCCTAAACCCTAAAACACTACCCCCGCACGACTCCCTACACTACCCAAAGACCACTGCACTACCCTAAACCCTAAAACACGACCTCCTACACTACACAAACACCACTGCACTACCCTAAACCCTAAAACACTACCCCTACACTACACAAACACCACTGCACTACCCTAAACCCTAAAACACTACCCCCAGCAGTACCCCTACACTACCCAAACACCACTGCACTAACCTAAACACTACCCCCAGCAGTACCCCCTACACTACCCAAACACCACTGCACTACCCTAAATCACTACCCCAGCACGACCCCCTACACTACCCAAACACCACTGCACTACCCTAATCCCTAAAACACTACCCCCAGCACGACCCCCTACACTACCCAAACACCACTGCACTACCCTAAACCCTAAAACACTCCCCCAGCACGACTCCCTACACTACCCAAACACCACTGCACTACCCTAAACCCTAAATCTACCCCCAGCATGACCCCCTACACTACACAAACACCACTGCACTACCCTAAACCCTAAAACACTACCCCCAGCACGACCCTCTTCACTACCTAAACACAACTGCACAATTTGTTACAGGCGTTGCAACGCAGGCCTGTGGTGCTTACTGGAAGTACCTAGTGGGCTAGTTGGGCCCCAGGGACCCTCAGGATTCAAGGTGACCTAATCCCCCAACTTAAAACGCGCCACGGGGTGCGTTTGCACACGTCACCTCAGGCCCCCCCTCCCTTCACCACTGTGCAAACGCGCCCTGTAGCGCGTTTTAAGAGGTAGTTTTAATCCCCCTGCCCTATTATGTACTAGGGACTTGCAGAGGAGGTCATGCTAATCACAGGGTTACCCCAATGCATAGTGTTCCCTAGTGTATGTAGGTGTTTTCACTGTATTCTAAGTGTCTTTTAGCATAGCACTGGCTCTGGTTAGTCAGAGTCAGTTACCACCAGTACCCGTCTGAAAAGGTTGTGGGCACAGGATGATTTTGCAACAAGGCCTCTTTCTGCTCCTCTGTTGGTTCTTTCTGCACATCTTTTGCTTCTTTCTGTGCGTTTTTCTTCTTTCTTCACATGTCCTACCTCTGTAGGCATAGTTAGAAACTAGCATTTAAAAAAACCTTTGAAATTCACATAAAAAATCATAGGTTTCAGGCACGTTATAGTTAGAAATTAGCATTTTAAAAACCTTTGAAATTCACTGAAAAAACCATAGGTTTCAGACACGTTATAGTTAGAAATTAGCATTTAAAAAACCTTTGAAATTCACTGAAAAAACCATAGGTTTTAGGGACAGTTATAGTTAGTTGGACATTTCACTCGTACAAAACCATAGAAATTCCCCCGTTATAGTTAGTTCAGCTAACTATAACTCGCGCCCGCAATGCACTGCTGATGACGTCACATATTACATCACTCATGACATGGTCAGTGACATCACTGATGACATCACTGATGACATCTCAAATGACATCACTGATGACATCATCCATGTGATAATTTCATGCATCTTCTCACACCCTAATATAACTTTTGATACACCCACTCCTAAATTACAGACTGCCATTCTCAAAACCATAGACACTCCAACACCAAAAACTACATACCCACTCACTGATTCTTAGGTCTACACACACATCCACTCACTCACCCGTACAGTCACTCATACTTAGTCACTCAGTACAGGACTATCATATGCACTCATACACCTATATAAACACTCACACACCGCCACTCATCCATAGAGGTACTCACACACCTACTCAGTCATGCAAAAAACTTAATCACACACCCATTTACTCACCTATACAGTTATACACACACCAGCTCACTTACTCATACAAATACTAGCACATTCTTACGCTCTTATACAATCACTGATACAAGTACACACTCATCCATACAGCCACTCTCACAATCACACACTCTCACTTATAGCCATTTATATACTCCAACACACATATATACTGCCTTTCACATATGTAGTTACTCACACATGTACCACCGAGATATACATTCAATCACTAACACACCCATACACACACTCACCCACCCATACAGTCCATCACAGATGCACTCTTGAAACCATGCACCCAGTGAATCACCAACTCACACATCTATGCACAGAGTCACACACACCCCACCCACACAAACACTCAGGCACCCATACAGATACTCAGACAATCAATCAATAACCCATGTAGACACTCATGTAGCTATTCAGAAAGCCATGCAGCCGCTTACAAACCAACAGACAGACGGATACAGACATTCACACAGTTTAGTCACTAACCCATGCATTCAGTAAGATACATTTAATCACTCACTTGTAGAGTCAGTCACTCACGTACTAAATCATCCATTCAGACACTTATACACCCACTCATTCTTCAATACGCCTTTCCCTATATATATTAAACATATTTAAACTTTACAGAAACACACAGTCACTGGATGATGTCATCAGTGATGTCATTTGAGATGTCATCAGTGATGTCATCAGTGATGTCACTGACCATGTCATGAGTGATGTAATATGTGACGTCATCAGCAGTGCATTGCGGGGGCGCGAGTTATAGTTAGTTGAACTAACTATAACGGGGGAATTTCTATGGTTTTGTACAAGTGAAATGTCCAACTAACTATAACTGTCCCTAAAACCTATGGTTTTTTCAGTGAATATATATATATATATTATCTACTGGCGGTCGCCAGTAGATAGTTATAGTTAGGACCTATTTTCCATAGGAAATCCGCGACATTCTATTTGAAATAACTCTTGCGTCGGTTGACGAATCTTCGCGAAATTTTCAAACTTTATGGCCCGCTCCGGTCCGCTCCTACCCTGAAAGTCTCAGGGTGATTCGTCAAGCGGGGGCCGAGAAAAAGGGGGTCCCAAAACGTGTTTTCCCCATTCATTTTCCCATAGGAAACTTTAGACACGGCTACAGCCCGAACTGCTGAACGGAATTACACCAAATTTGGCAAAGAGGTAGTTCTTGGTTCAGAAAGAACCCTTTTTGTTAAATGGTGTTAATCCGTTCAGTAGTTGCGGATAAATTAAAATAATAAGAGTCAAAAAATCAATTTCCCATAGGAAACTTTATGCAAGGCTACAGCCCGAACTGCTGAACGGAATTACACCAAATTTGGCAAAGAGGTAGTTCTTGGTTCAAAAGAACCCTTTTTGTTAAATGGTGTAAATCCGTTCAGTAGTTGCTGAGAAAATCAAAAGTAAAAACACATATATATCTGGGTGGAGCCTAACCACACATGTCGTCGTGAGA
Source organism: Calotriton arnoldi (assembly GCA_963921515.1). NCBI lineage: Eukaryota > Metazoa > Chordata > Amphibia > Caudata > Salamandridae > Calotriton > Calotriton arnoldi. The sequence goes on from CAWUFW010003333.1 coordinate 809,633, forward strand.
TCTGATTGGCTGTCAGCACTTCATCCTGGAATTGCTGGCAGCCATCTTGGGACCAATATAAATGATAGTACCCCATTGAAATGCATTGTAGTGAATCGAAGATTTTGAGGGTTACCAAAAGGAGAACTATAAAGGGTGATATATATGTATATTATCTACTGGCGGTCGCCAGTAGATAGTTATAGTTAGGACCTATTTTCCATAGGAAATCCGCGACATTCTATTTGAAATAACTCTTGCGTCGGTTGACGAATCTTCGCGAAATTTTCAAACTTTATGGCCCGCTCCGGTCCGCTCCTACCCTGAAAGTCTCAGGGTGATTCGTCAAACGGGGGCCGAGAAAAAAGGGGGGTCCCAAAACGTGTTTTCCCCATTCATTTTCCCATAGGAAACTTTAGACACGGCTACAGCCCGAACTGCCGAACGGAATTACACCAAATTTGGCAAAGAGGTAGTTCTTGGTTCAGAAAGAACCCTTTTTGTTAAATGGTGTAAATCCGTTCAGTAGTTCCTGTGAAAATCCAAATGAAAATCACATATATATCTATGGCGCGTCGGATTCGCGCACCCTCCCGATCACGAGCTGCATGCTAATTGGCTGTCAACACTCCAAATCAGGAAGTGTTGGCAGCCATTTTGTCCTCGGTAGAACCGAGGGACAGAAACAAGTGCGCAAAGCGCAAAGGGAGCAGGGTAGAAACACCCTGACCCCTAGGTCTGCTCAGGGGTCCCACAAGGACCCCTGGGCAGAAAAAAACATTTTTTTTTTTAAATCGGCGGGATGCGCTTAGGGTGCGCGAATCCCGCCGAGAAAAAAAGAAACAAGTGCGTAAAACGCACAAAGGGGGCAGGGTAGAAATACCCTGACCCCTAGGTCTGCTCAGGGGTCCCACAAGGACCCCTGGGCAGAAAAAGCATTTTTTTTTTAAATCGGCAGGATGCGCTCAGGGTGCGCGGATCCTGCCGAAAAAAATAATTGAAGCGCGGTCTCCGCGCTTTGATGCAAATTTGCCCCCGGGTGGCCCAAGTCCCGGGGGCATGCGAGGGTGGGATTATTGTTTATATGGGGGCCTCTAAGGCCCCCAAGCCCCGAGGACCGCCACCCCCGGGGCTTAATAAAAAATGGTGCGGGAGGGCTCTCCTGCCCTCCCGCAGCCCTGGGACCGCCACCCCCGGGGCTTCTTTTAAAATTTTAAATAACGTGTGGGGGCTCCAGCCCCCACACGCCCGAGACCACCACCTCCCGGGGCACATAGAAAATAAATGTGGGGGTCCGTTACGGAGCCCCTGGGAACACCACCTCCCCGGGGCTGTGCAATTCAAGGGAGGGGGCCGCGCGGCCCCCTCCTGGAGCCCTTGATGGCCCTGGGGACCGCCACCCCCAGGGCCGGCTCCTGCAGTGTCCCGGGGTGCCTACCCCGGGACACTGTAGTTTGCAATGACAGGACGGGAGCCTCGCGGCTCCCGTCCTGTCATTGCAAACTGCTTTGGATATTGGAAGAGAGGCAGGAAACCTGCTCTCTCTTCCAATATCCAAAGCACATTAGCTTTCCACATGGGGAGCTGCATGTTAGCAGCTCCCCATGTGTAAAGCAATGCCGGCTCCCAAGGGACGCGGGGAGCCGGCGGGACTGTGGGGGATTGGGGACCCCCACAGTCCCCAACGGAGAGGGCCAGCCCCGGGGATCAGGTCCCCGGGGCAAGTAGTGGCCCGGGAGGGGGCCACGCGGCCCCCTCCCCAAATTAAAAAAAAAAATGTTGAAAAAAAAAAATGAAAGGCCGGCCCCGGGGGATGGGGTCCCCGGGGCCTTAAATGGCCTGAGGAGGGAGCCACTCAGCCCCCTCCAAATATTTAAAATTTTTAAAAAGAGGGCATGCCCCGGGGATGGGGTCCCCGGGGCCAATATAGACCCAGGGAAAGGGGGCCACGCGGCCCCCTTCCCGTTTTATTTTAATTTTTAAAAAAATGAAAATCCTCATGCCCCGGGGGATGGGGTCCCCGGGGCCAAAGAGGCCAAGGGAAGGGGGCCACGCAGCCCCCTCCCATACAAAAAAAAATTACCCAAAAAAGACCGGCATCGTGCCGGAGGCCCCGCCCCACCCTGCAGCAGTCTGCAAACGCGTCCCCTGGTGCGTTTGCAGATGAGGAACGATTTCCCCTTGAATACTGGGGATCCCTGGGGGCCAACTAGCCCACCAGGAACCTCCAGTATGCGCCAGAGGCTGCGTTGCAGAGAGGTGTACAGAGGCCACGCCCCTTTTACACCTCTCTGCAACGCAGCTCTGTGGCGTTTTTTGGAGGTACATGGTGGGCTAGTTGGACTCCAGGGACCCTCAGGATTCAAGGGGACTTAATCCCCCAACTTAAATTGCGCCACGGGGCACGTTTGCACAGTGGTGAAGGGAGGGGGCGGGGCTTCAGGTGACATGTGTGCAAACAGGCCCGTGGCGCATTTTAAGATGGGGAATTAAATCCTCTTCAATCCTGAGGGTCCCTGGGGGCCAACTAGCCCACCAGGTACCTCCAGTAAGCGCCACGGAGCTGCGTTGCAGAGTGTTGTAAAAGGGGCGTGGCCTCTGTACACCTCTCTGCAACACAGCCCCTGGCACATACTGGAGGTTCCTGGTGGGCTAGTTGGCCCCTAGGGACCCTCAGGATTGAGGAGGAATTAATTCTCCAACTTAAAACGCGCCACAGGGCGTGTTTGCAGACATGTCACCTCAGGCCCCACCCCTTCCTTCACCATTGTGCAAATATTCCTCTAAAATCAACCGAACTACGAATTCCGATTTACTCACCTGTTATCAGGAGAGACCTCAGTGCTGCATCTTTGAGCCCAGTACTGATCCTGAAAAGTAATTTTAACCGTACTTACCAGTAACTTGAATTTCCTTCCATAGGATATCATTGCCTGCTTTTTGCTGAAAAAGTTTCTGTCGATTTTTGAAACATACAAATATTCCTCTAAAATCAGCCGAACTACGAATTCCGATTTACTCACCGGTTATCAGGAGAGACCTCAGTGCTGCATCTTTTAGCCCAGTACTGCTCCTGAAAAGTAATTTTAACCATACTTACCAGTAACTTGAATTTCCTTCCATAGGCTAACATTGACTGGTTTCACTTGGAAATTCTTCTAAGTGTGGAGTTTTGGAACTTTATAATATTCCTCTAAAATCAGCCGAACTAGAATTCCGATTTACTCACCTGTTATCAGGAGAGAACCCAGTGCTGCATCTTTTAGCCCAGCACTGACCCTGAAAAGTAATTCTTTTTTTTTTTTTTTTTTTTTAAGTTTCAAGAAGAAATTTATTAAAGTAGAAGAAAACATAGATGTTATAAATACAATTCAAATTACGCAAGTGTCATCACAATACATGAATGGGTTATAAGAATAATTATAAGGTTATACCAATGCATATAATGAAAACAATAGGCAGTGTACAAAGAATAAGTCATGAAGCCAATTAATAAAATAAAGAAGCTAAGGAATGATCAGGGGAATCATGGGGGTTTGAGAACTTCCTGCCTAGATGGCAGCAATATACTGAAAACGTTTGGCACTAATATCAATAAATGATGTTACAGGTGACCACAAACTTAAGCGTTTCGTTGCTAGAGAAACCGGATGAACAAAAGAAGTGTCCAATCTGTGATTATGGCAAATCGAATACCACCATGCCTGGTATGAAATCTTTGAGAAGTCCTTCCAATTCGTAGTAATTTGCTGGAAAGCCACCGCTAATAACAAATCAATGATTTTGACATGTATTGGATGATCCTTCCAAGCAGGAGAAAGACTACCCAAAAACACATGTACATAGGAAAATGAAAAATCAGTACCAAAAATGGAATTAATTTGTGACCATACCCGTTTCCAAAATTCATGAACAAAGGGACATAAAAACAGCATATGTAATAAATCAGCATTTGGACAGGAGCAAGTCCAGCAAGTGTCTGTGACTGAGGGGTATTGTTTGCTTAATATATTAGGGCAAATCAGTAATCTATTATATACAAAAAACAGTGTTTGTGTTGTATTCGCAGCTCTTGAAGATTGTCTTATCTTTGTCCAAATTTTTCCCCAAAAAGAAATTGACCAAGACGTTCTCAACTCCCTTTTCCAGGCATCTTCCACTTGGATTTCTGTCTATCTCCCTGGGAGGCATGTAGACGTGAGTAAAGAGTAGAGGCTTTGGGTCGACTGCATAATAGGGTATGAAGATTATGAGGAGGGGTAAGAATATGGGTCTCCGTTGACGACAAAGCTCCAGGACCAGATGGCTTTACAGTTGAATTTTTTTCACTTCTCTAAGTTGTTGCTTCCTAAACTTCATTCTTTAATTTGTTCCTTTTGCGCTTCTGGGGGTGCCGCTGGTTCCTTTTTGGAGGCACATATTTGTCTCATCCCTAAGGAGGGTAAGGACTTAAAGTACTGTAAAAACTACAGGCCTATCTCCCTGGTTAATATTGATTATAAAAAAATTCCAAAGCTTTAGCTCTTCGATTGGATTCTTTTTACCAAATTTATTAGGCAAGGAACAGTCTGGTTTCGTTAAGGGCAGGCTTATCACAGATAATACAAGACTTTTTTTTATGTTTTATCCAAGTCTTCCCACCTTAAACATTCTCTTGCCGCGATAGCTCTAGATGCAGAGAAGGCATTCGATAGAGTCGAATGGCCATATTTGTTCCATGCTCTGAGATGGTATGGCTTTGGTCCCAGGTTCATTTCTTTCATCTCCCTTCTTTACTCGCACCCCCGTGCCGCAGTTATTGCTAATGGTCTACTCTCCTCATTTTTGGATCTAGGCAGAGGAGTCCGCCAAGGATGTCCCTTATCCCCATTCCTTTTTAATCTAGCTTTGGAACCCTTCCTCTCCAAAATCCGCCAAAACCCAAACATTCATGGTTTTGAGATTAAGAAATCTCACATCAAATTTGCAGCGTATGCAGATGACATCCTGCTTTTTATCTCACAACCGGAGGTATCTATTCCCGTTTTTTAAACGAAGTTCGATCCTTTTCATCTGTTTCTGGATATAAGCTAAACATTGACAAATGCGAAATCATGCCTCTCACCAAATACACTGAAAAGTAATTCTAACCGTACTTACCAGTAACTTGAATTTCCTTCCATAGGAATCCATTGTCTGGTTTTCAGCAGAAAAGTTTCAAAGTGTCAATTTTCACAAACTATAAATATTCCTTAAAAATCGCCCGTATGACTTAAACGCATTCTTTCAACTGTTTACAGGAGATGCACCAGTGCTGGATCCAGGATCCACCACTGAGTAAGAAAAAGTAACGATAACACTACTTACCTGCTAAGTGAATTTCCTCCCATAGGATAACATTGGTGATTCTATGTGAAAAAGTTTCCAAGTGTCAACTTTTAAAATACAATAATATTCCTTAAAAATCACTACTGTAACCAAAACGCTTTTACTCAACTGTTTACAGGAGATGTCCCAGGACTGAATCTAGGATCCAGTCCTGTGGTGAAAAAGTAATCCATAAAGTAACTAATTGCATTTAACTAGAAATTCACATTGAGCTCAATGTTGCATTGTGTTTGAAATTGTGTTGCCCATTGCAACAACTGTAACTACTGTACTTAAAAGTCTATTGCCTATTTGCAAAGTATTTAAACTAAAGTAATTCATTCTGAGAAAGTATATTTTGTAATGTAATGTATAATGTAATTACAATGTAATTTAAAAATAAAATATCTAAAAATAAATAGTTGAAATTTTTTTTGTAAATCAGTATTAAAAAAATAAATATAACAATTAATACAATTAAAAAATTGTCATTTACAAAACCTTTGAAATTCACTGAAAAAAACCATAGGTTTCAGGCACGTTATAGTTAGAAATTAGCATTTAAAAAACCTTTGAAATTCACTGAAAAAACCATAGGTTTTAGGGACAGTTATAGTTAGTTGGACATTGCACTCGTACAAAACCCGTGAAATTCCCCGTTATAGTTAGTTCAGCTAACTATAACTCGCGCCCCCGCAATTCACTGCTGATGACGTCACATATTACATCACTCATGACATGGTCAGTGACATCACTGATGACATCACTGATGACATCTCAAATGACATCACTGATGACATCATCCATGTGATAATTTCATGCATCTTCTCACACCCTAATATAACTTTTGATACACCCACTCTTATTTACAGACTGCCATTTGCAAAACCATACACACTCCAATACCAATAACTATATACCCACTCACTGATTCTTAGGTCTACACACACACATCTACTCACTCACCCGTCCAGTCACTCATACTTACAGTCACTCAGTACAGGACTATCATATGCACTCATACACCTATATAAACACTCACACACCGCCACTCATCCATAGAGGTACTCACACACCTAGTCAGTCATGCAAAAAATTAATCACACACCCATTTACTCACCTATAGAGTTATACACACACCAGCTCACTTAGTCATACAAATACTAGCACATTCTTACGCTCTTATACAATAACTGATACAAGCACACACGTATCCATACAGCCACTCGCACAATCACACACTCTCACTTATAGCCTTTTAAATACTCTAACACACATATATACTGCCTTTTACATATGTAGTTACTCGCACATGTACGACTGAGATATACATTCACTCACTAACACACCCATACACACACTCACCCACCCAAGCAGTCCATCACAGACGCACTCTTCAAATCATGCACCCAGTCAATCACCCACTCACACATCTATGTACAGAGTCGCACACACCCCACCCACAGAAACACTCAGGCACCCATACAGATACTCAGACAACGAATCAATAACTCATATACACACACATGTAGCTATTCACAAACCCATGCAGCCACTTACACAGCAACAGACAGACGGATACAGACATTCACCCAGTTTAGTCACTAACCCATGCATTCAGTAAGATTCGTTTAATCACTCACTTATACAGTTAGTCACGCACCTACTAAATCATCCATACAGACACTTATACACCCACTCATTCTTCAATACGCCTTTCCCTATATATATTAAAAATATTTAAACTTTACAGAAACACAGTCACTAGATGATGTCATCAGTGATGTCATTTGAGATGTCATCAGTGATGTCATCAGTGATGTCACTGACCATGTCATGAGTGATGTAATATGTGACGTCATCAGCAGTGAATTGCGGGGCGCGAGTTATAGTTAGCTGAACTAACTATAACGGGGAATTTCACGGGTTTTGTACGAGTGCAATGTCCAACTAACTATAACTGTCCCTAAAACCTATGGTTTTTTCAGTGAATTTCAAAGGTTTTTAAATGCTAATTTCTAACTATAACGTGCCTGAAACCTATGGTTTTTTCAGTGAATATATATATATGTCAGTCAGTCAGTCAAAAATCTTTATTTGGATTTAAAATCACAAAAGATAATACATAGTACATAGAGGTGAGAATATATAAAATGTAGACATATTTGGACATAAAAATAGCTTATACAAATCTCGATCAAACCTTCTTAATAAAATTCATAGTTGTATAATAAATAGCTAAAGCAACCGCTAAAATGAACTCCGGCAAAACTGCCACCTAAGATGACCAAATTTCCTTGATACGGCATACAATCAATTTAAGTTCATTCTGTGTTAATACAGTAATGTGCATAGTGCAATGAACAATTGCCCAAAACTAGGGAGCATAAAACATTTACCTAAAGCTCCTCTCTTTCAAACGAATCACCCACACCCAGCCCAAGTACTTAGCGACAGCGATCACTATGGACTCTTTAGTAGATGTTTTTAGGATCCTAAGTGCCTCGCTACTTGACCTGGTCCCCAAATTTAAACATAAAGGTTTCAACCATCTGGACCTAGGATTTATATAGGCTGGGCAAACAAACAGAATGTGTGCCAGTGATTCGCTAGAGTTGGAACAAAATGAACAATTGCTACTAGTCGAGCTATGCCATTTACTGGTAAATACATTAGTAGGAAGTGAACCCACCCTGAACTGATGGTACAGTTTCCTATCTTTGGGGGTGGTGATTAGATCCCAGTACCCTTTGTATTCCACTTCATGCTTTATCTCAAGGAAATCTCTGGATAGTGACGGACCAGTTAGGGCAGCAAACCGCTTCATAGCTAGCGAGTTCCAATATGCTACTTTGAAATCACTCTTAGCTGGAAATACACTGTCGACGGGGAAGCCCATAATCTGCTCATCCCCATCTCACAAAGAGTGACTTTTACTCGCCTTAGCCATGGAATTTTGCTCATGCCGTCAGCCTCCCTAACTTCTAGGAGAGCCTGGGCATAGTGGGAAAGCTCCGGGGTGACCCAGAGCCTTCTCCAGTATGCCACTGGCCTAAAGTGTGCCACATCCTCAATTGAATAGCAACCCAAATCTAGAAATAAGGGTAATAGCGGGGTGGACTGTGGGAGGCCAATTAATGACCTCAAAATTTATTTTGAGCTTTCACTAAGGGGTCTAGATTGGCATAACCCCACAGTTCAGCCCCATACAAAATCGAAGCGCTAATTTTTGAGGTACAAATCTTTAGTGCAGGAGCAATTGGTTTAGTGTATGATGATCGCTGCTCCTTCAACAAGGCTCCTGAGAGTTGGGCATGCTTGACAGAGAGCAAGTCTATCTGAGGCTTCCAACTAAGTTTGCTGCCAATAGTTACTCCCAGATAAGTAAAATTCTGTGTTTGTTCCAGGATACCTTCCTTCATTCCGACTCTACCCCTGATATTCCTATGTTTGTGTAGGACCATATATTTTGTTTTATCTACATTCACTACGAGGTCATGGTCCTGACAGAACTCCTCGAATCTCGAAAGGGCACACTGTAGGCCCTTTCGTGTCTTGGAGAGTACAAGGGTGTCGTCCGCAAACATAAGCAACGGGATCTTCATCCCTGCTAGAGTGACTATCCGTGGGATAATTATAAAAATACTAAACCACCCCATTGATATATAATGAGAAGAGAGTTGGTGCTAAAACGCACCCCTGTCGAACCCCCTTCTCTACAGGAAACTTTTGGGTGGTGCTCCCCTGCGCGTCCCATCTCACCTGCGCATAATTGGCAACATGTAACTTAACCAGAAAAGCCAACATTTCTAATGGCATACCTAATTCCCAAAAAGTTCGCCACATTTTAGTACGGGGTACAAGGTCAAAAGCCGACTTAAGGTCAACAAAAGCTGCATAAATTGTACCTCCCCCTAGCACTACAGTACGCCAATAAATCAGAATGAACCTGAACACCTGATCAATGGTGCTGGTACAAGAGCGGAAACCCGCCTGGAGTGGAGACAAGATGTCATATTCCTCAATCCAGGCCTGGATTCTGCTCAGTACCAACCTAGCCGAAACTTTTTGTATACAATCAATAAGGCTTATCGGCCTATAGTTGCCTGGTTGAGAGCGGTCCCCTTTCTTGTAGATAGGAGAATTTCTGCTCCTGACCAAGTACCGGGCATGGGTGCTCCACTTGCTATGGCGTTCACAAGGAGCTGAATATAGGATGCCCAGTTAGGTATGTCATAAAGGATCAGATCCGCGGGGATGCAGTCAGGCCCAGGCGCCCTGCCTCTTGGGACTGAGAGTAAGGCATTTTCCACCTCTTTCTTGGTAAAGAGCAAGATGGAAATAGGAGGTGGCATATCAAAAGATCTTGTACCTCCTCAGGGAGTGCAAACTGGGCTTTAAAGTGCGATACCCACTGGTCTGGGGCTACATAATTCACAGGCACCTTACTAGGTGCACCACTGCCCCATTTCACCAAGTGCCAGAAGGTAGTCATGTTTCTCCCCGAGCATGCCTTAAGCAGTTCGGCCCAGTGTTGTTCATCCCAGTCCCTTTTAGCTCGGTATTGGACCGGCTTATATTCAGCCCTTGCCCTTCGTATATCATCCCTATTCTTTGACCTAATTGCCCTAGCTAGGGTTCTATAGGCCGTTCGACATGAAATATCATATTAGGCGGCCGCCTTAAATCCCAAGATTTTCTGGGGTTTTTTGGTTTTAGAAATAAAAAAGCCTTTAAGCTGGTTAAATAGTTCCCCATGGACCTGCACGACTATAGAGTTAAGCTCTTCCTGAGGAGCGCATGTCTGTAACGTACCCAGTGCATTAACCACCAAAATACTCATTTGCTTTAAGTGCTCTTCTTTTTTAATCACGTTTGACCATTTAACTCTCCTGGCATCATTTGTCAGTAGTGCCTCCACGTAATCAGTTCGTGGTGCCGGACTAACACCATGAGGAGTACATGCGGGATGCAAGGAGAGCACTAGCGGGTTATGGTCACTCTCAGTACGTTCACAGACCACCATGTCTATTAGGTTGGACCAAAATTCCTTATTAAGCAGGATAAAATCAATGCGACTACTACGCAGCCCAATGATAAAGGTGTGCGAGCCCTGCTTATCTGAGGCTGTTCTCCCGTTAACAGCCCTGACTCCCTGTTCCATGCAAAACACCTTTAATTGCAGGGCAGCCCCTGTCCATTTTTTAATTGGAGGAAGATCCAAAGGTGGAATAAACCACTGAGCATCCTCCTCTGCATTGAGATTTACATCGTTAAGGTCCAGGGGTTCAAAAGTACAATTAAAATCACCAGCTATTATCAAATTATTATCACCTCTTTGTTCTGTTAAGAACATATCTAAAAAATCAACAGTGGGAGAAGCTTTCCCGCCTTGCACACCCCTTGCATAGACATTGATAAGCAGCAAGTCGGGTACATTTACCTGCTGTATCCTAATTATAAGAATGTCCCTGCAATTGATGTGCAGCTCCTCCACCCTATAATGATTAGATTGTCTAACCCAAGTTGTAAGCCCCCCCCCTGGTCTACCTCGCTGTCCCCCTTCCGCTACCTTTGAAAAATGTAAGTAGCCTTTGCGATGTACATGGTCCATAGCCCAGGTTTCTTGAAAGGTCAGTATATCATGGCCCTCAATAAAGATGGACCAATCTACTGAAGCAGTTTTTTGCAAGAGCCCAGCTATGTTCCAAGAGGCTAATTTAAGTCCTACAACGGGACCGGGATTGTAGCTACTACCTGGCGAGTGGCAGAGGCTACTTGCCGCCACTAAGCCAGTTACCCCTACAAATGGATGGATACCAATAGGTATCGAGCTACACTCCCCTGCCTCACCCGTCCTGTTTGCAACCAGAGCATTATCACAATTTTGGCCGTTCGGGGTAGTTGATGGGAAACCTCCTAGGTTATTAGAACCTGATACCCGACCACCCTCACCCAACTCAACCATTGGAGGGAAAACTGTAATGTTACTAGTGAGCGGACCAAGTCAATCTATATCCTCCAGGTTAGAGAAAAGGTCAAATCTGTTATGTGTAGGAACCGCATAGTCATAGGGGCCTGGAACCAGGTCTACGTCCCTTAAACCATCCCTTACTCTTTTGTGGGCTGGAAAATATATATATGTATATATATATTCACTGAAAAAACCATAGGTTTTAGGGACAGTTTTAGTTACTTGGACATTGCACTCGTACAAAACCCGTGAAATTCCCCCGTTATAGTTAGTTCAGCTAACTATAACTCGCGCCCGCAATGCACTGCTGATGACGTCACATATTACATCACTCATGACATGGTCAGTGACATCACTGATGACATCACTGATGACATCTCAAATGACATCACTGATGACATCATCCAGTGACTGTGTGTTTCTGTAAAGTTTAAATATTTTTAATATATATAGGAAAAGACGTATTGAAGAATGAGTGGGTGTGTAAGTGTCTGTATGGATGATTTAGTAGGTGCGTGACTGACTCTATAAGTGAGTGATTTAACGTATCTTACTGAATGCATGGGTTAGTGACTAAACTGGGTGAATGTCTGTATCCGTCTGTCTGTTGCTGTGTAAGTGGCTGCATGTGTTTGTGAATAGCTAAATGAGTGTCTATATGAGTTATTGAATGCTTGTCTGAGTATCTGTATGGGTGCCTGAGTGTTTGTGTGGGAGGGGTGTGTGCAACTCTGTGCATAGATGTGTGAGTGGGTGATTCACTGGGTGGATGGTTTCAAGAGTGCATCTGTGATAGACTGTATGGGTGGGTAAGTGTGTGTAAGAGTGTGTTAGTGAGTGAATGTATGTCCCAGTGGTACATGTGTGAGTAACTACATATGTGAAAGGCAGTATATATGTGTGTTGGAGTATATAAATAGCTATAAGCAAGAGTGAGTGATTGTGATAGTGGCTGTATGGATGAGCGTGTGCTTGTATCAGTGATTGTATAAGAGCGTAACAATGTGCTACTATTTGTATGAGTAAGTGAGCTGGTGTGTGTATAACTGTATAGGTGAGTAAATGGCAGTGTGTTTAATTATTTGCATGACTGACTAGGTGTGTGAGTATCTCTATGGATGAGTGGCGTTGTTTGAGTGTCTATATAGGAGTAAGAGTGCATATGATAGTCCTGTACTGAGTGACCGTAAGTATGAGTGACTGTACGGGTGAGTGAGTGGATGTGTGTGTGTAGACCTAAGAATCAGTGAGTGGGTATGTAGTTATTGGTGTTGGAGTGTCTATGGTTTTGCGAATGGCAGTCTGTAATTTAGAGTGGGTGTATCAAAGGTTATATTAGGGTGTGAGGAGGTGCATCAGATTATCACGTGGATGATGTCATCAGTGATGTCATTTGAGATGTCATCAGTGATGTCATCAGTGATGTCACTGACCATGTCATGAGTGATGTAATATGTGACGTCATCAGCAGTGCATTGCGGGGCGCGAGTTATAGTTAGCTGAACTAACTATAACGGGGAATTTCACGGGTTTTGTACGAGTGCAATGTCCAAGTAACTATAACTGTCCCTAAAACCTATGGTTTTTTCAGTGAATTTCAAAGGTTTTTTAAATGCTAATTTGTAACTATAACGTGTCTGAAACCTATGGTTTTTTCAGTGAATTTCAAAGGTTTTTTAAATGCTAATTTGTAACTATAACGTGTCTGAAACCTATGGTTTTTTCAGTGAATTTCAAAGGTTTTTTAAATGCTAATTTCTAACTATAACGTGCCCGAAACCTACGGTTTTTTCAGTGAATTTCAAAGGTTTTGTAAATGACAATTTTTAAATGTATTAATTGTTATATTAATTTTTTCATACTGATTTACTACATTTTTAGAAACATTTTTTTTTACATATTTTATTTTTTAAATTACATTGTAATTACATTATACATTACATTACAAAAATACTTTCTCAGAATGAATTACTTTAGTTTAAATACTTTGCACATAGGCAATAGACTTTTAAGTACAGTAGTTACAGTTGTTGCAATGGGCAACACATTTTCAAACACAATGCAACATTCAGCTCAATGTGAATTTCTAGTTAAATGCAATTAGTTACTTTATGGATTACTTTTCTAACCACAGGACTGGATCCTAGATTCAGTCCTGGTACATCTCCTGTAAACAGTTGAGTAAAAGCGTTTTGGTTACAGTCGTGATTTTTAAGGAATATTATTGTATTTTAAAAGTTGACACTTAGAAACTTTTTCTCATAGAATCACCAATGTTATCCTATGGAAGGAAATTCACTTAGCAGGTAAAAACTGTTATCGTTACTTTATCTTACTCAGTGTTGGATCCTGGATCAAGCACTGGTGCATCTCCTGTAAACAGTTGAATGAATGCGTTTAAGTCATACAGGTGATTTTTAAGGAATATTTGTAGTTTGTGAAAATCGACACTTTGAAACTTTTTTGCTGAAAACCAGACAATGGATTCCTATGTTAGAAAATATAAGTTACTGGTAAGTACGGTTAAAATTACTTTTCAGGGTCAGTGCTGGGCTAAAAGATGCAGCACTGGGTTCTCTCCTGATAACAGGTGAGTAAATTGGTATTCGTACTTTGGTTGATTTTAGAGGAATATTATAAAGTTCCAAAACTCCACACTTAGAAGAATTTCCAAGTGAAACCAGTCAATGTTAGCCTATGAAGGAAATTCAAGTTACTGGTAAGTACGGTTAAAATTACTTTTCAGGATTAGTACTGGGCTGAAAGATGCAGCACTGAGGTCTCTCCTGATAACAGGTGAGTAAATCGGAATTCGTATTTCGGCTGATTTTAGAGGAATATTTTAAAGTTCCAAAACTCCACACTTAGAAGAATTTCCAAGTGAAACCAGTCAATGTTAGCCTATGAAGGAAATTCAAGTTACTGGTAAGTACGGTTAAAATTACTTTTCAGGACCAGTACTGGGCTGAAAGATACAGCACTGAGGTCTCTCCTGATAACAGGTGAGTAAATCGGAATTCGTATTTCGGATGATTTTAGAAGAATATTTGCACAATGGTGAAGGGAGGGGCGGGGCTTGAGGTGACATCTGTGCAAACGCGCCCCGTGGCGCGTTTTAAGTTGGGGGATTAAGTCCCCTTGAATCCTGAGGGTCCCTAGGGGCCAACTAGCCCACCAGGAACCTCCAATATGCGCCAGGGGCTGCGTTGCAGAGACGTGTAGAGAGGCCACACCCCTTTTACACCTCTCTGCAACGCAGCTCTGTGGCGCTTTCTGGATGTACCTGTTGGGCTAGTTGGCCCCCAGGGACCCTCAGGATTGAAGGGGATTTAATTCCCCATCTTAAAACGCGCCACGGGGCCTGTAAAAAGGGGTGTGGCCTCTCTACACGTCTCTGCAACGCAGTCCCCTGGCGCATATTGGAGGTTCCTGGTGGGCTAGTTGGCCCTCAGGGACCCCCAGTATTCAAGGGGAATCGTTCCCCCTCTGCAAACGCGCCAGGGGCGCGTTTGCAGAGTGGTGAAGGAAGGGGCGGGGCCTGTGGGCCCGATCGTTTTTTTGTTGTTTTTTTGTCCCCTGAAGGGGGGCTGTGTGGCCCCCTTCCTTTTTCCTGTTTTTGGGCCCTGGGGACCCCATCCCCCAGGGCCTTACCCCTTTTTAAATTTAATTTAAAAAAAAAAAACGGGAAGGGGGCCGCGTGGCCCCCTTCCCTGGGCCTGTATTGGCCCCGGGGACCCCATCCCTCGGGGCCGGCCTTTCCATTTTTTTTTCTTTTTTGTTTTTTCTTTTTTGGGGAGGGGGCCGCGTGGCCCCCTCCTGGGCCACTACTTGCCCCGGGGACCCCATCCCCCGGGGCTGGCCCTCTCCGTTGGGGGACGACTCGGGGTCCCCAATCCCCCACAGTCCCGCCCGGCTCCCCACATCCCTTGGGAGCCGGCATTGCTTTTCCACATGGGGAGCAGCTGACATGCTGCTCCCCATGTGGAAAGCAATGTGCTTTGGATATTGGAAGAGAGAGCAGGTTTCCCTGCTCTCTCTTCCAATATCCAAAGCAGTTTGCTATGGCAGGACGGGAGCCGCGAGGCTCCCGTCCTGCCATAGCAAACTACAGTGTCCCGGGGGTAGGCACCCCGGGACACTGCAGGAGCCGGCCCTGGGGGTGGCGGTCCCCAGGGCCATCAAGGGCTCCCTACATCAGCACAGCCCCGGGGAGGTGGTGGTCCCCGGGGCTTCGGGGGTCCAAAACGGACCCCCATTTTAATTTGTTAGTGCCCCGGGGTGGCGGTCCCGGGGCGTGTGGAGGGGCTGGAGCCCCCACACAGGTTCTTCAATTAATAAAAAAAGCCCCGGGAGGTGGTGGTCCCGGGGCTGCGGGAGGGCTCAGAGCCCTCCCGCACCATTTTTAAAAAGCCCCGGGGGTGGCGGTCCCCGGGGCTTGGGGGCCCTTTGAGGCCCCCACACATAAATTAAACCCCCACCATGCCCCCGGGACTTGGGCCACCCGGGGGCAAAATACAATCAAAGCGCGGGAGACCGTGCTTCGATTTTTTTCGGCAGGATTCGCGCACCCTGAGCGCATCCTGCCGATTTAAAAATTTTTTTTTTTTTTTGCCCAGGGGGTCCTTGTGGGACCCCTGAGCAAACCTAGGGGGTCAGGGTGTTTCTACCCTGCCCCTTTGTGCGCTTTGCGCACTTGTTTCTGTCCCTCGGTTCTACCGAGGGACAAAATGGCTGCCAACATTTCCTGAATCGGAATGTTGACAGCCAGCTGACAGCCAATTAACATGCAGCTCGTGATCGGGACGGTGCGCGCAGGGTGCGCTGAGGGTACGCGGACCCTACTCGGCCATAGATATCACTATCTTTTTACTTTTGATTTTCTCAGCAACTACTGAACGGATTTACACCATTTAACAAAAAGGGTTCTTTCTGAACCAAGAACTACCTCTTTGCCAAATTTGGTGTAATTCCGTTCAGCAGTTCGGGCTGTAGCCGTGTCTAAAGTTTCCTATGGAAAATTGCATGGGGAAAACGCGTTTTGGGACCCCCCTTTTTCTCGGCCCCCGCTTGACGAATCCCCCGAGACTTTCAGGGTAGGAGCGGACCGGAGCGCCCCACAAAGTTTGAAAATTTTGCGAAGACACGTCAACCGGCAAGAGAGTTATTTCAAATAGAATGTCGCGGATTTCCTATGGATAATAGGTTGTAACTATAACTATCTACTGGCGACCGCCAGTAGATAATATATATATATATATATATATATATATATATATATGTATATATATATTCAACCAAAGATGCCCAAAGCATTAAGACGCACTCTGCAGCAGATCGTAATTTATTGGCAAAACCGGCATAGTCACACAGCTTAATTTGTCATGCCTTATGCGTTTCAGACCTCCTGGTCCTTGGTCACAGGCTGGGATTCAACTTTGCAGTGCCACGTGATTAGCTTCTTTTTGTTACCTCCCAGTGGGGCCTCACAGGTGAGTACAATTAGTATTGCATTGTGGGACATGTAGTATTTCCCTTTATTTTGAAGCCTTACTCTGTTCTGCGCAGTTGCTCCCAAAGTGTAATTTATTGTTCTTAGCTAATCACGTGGCACTGCAAAGTTGAATCCCTGCCTGTGGCCAAGGACCAGGAGGTCTGAAACACGTAAGGCATGACAAATTAAGCTGTGTGACTATGCCGGTTTTGCCAATAAATTGTGATCTGCTGCAGAGTGCGTCTTAATGCTTTGGGCATCTTTGGTTGAAAATAAATGACACGGCCGTCCTGCC
This sequence comes from Calotriton arnoldi, assembly GCA_963921515.1. Lineage (NCBI taxonomy): Eukaryota > Metazoa > Chordata > Amphibia > Caudata > Salamandridae > Calotriton > Calotriton arnoldi. The sequence continues at coordinate 826,718 of CAWUFW010003333.1, forward strand.
GTGAAGACAGCACCATCCCATTAACATGTGAAGAGCTGCAGGGGCATGGAACCTTCCGAGCCTCTTTGTCGGAGCAGCAGATGGGCAGGAAATAATTGTGGACTGGCGGTGACATGCAGAGGCCCACTGGAGGGCAGAGAACAATAAATTACACTTTGGGAGCAACTGCGCAGAACAGAGTAAGGCTTCAAAATAAAGGGGAAATACTACATGTCCCACAATGCAATACTAATAGTTGGCGTTGCAGCGCGCGCAATGTAAATTGTTTTATTTATTTATTTATTTCCTTAACTCCGTATGCCGGAGTTTACTACCCCCACCCTGCCCCTCCCCCGCCCCACCGCCCCGCAGCACTCCCTCGGCGAGCCGCGACTGTTGGTTACTCATCAGTAACTGAGTTGCCTCCTGTCACCTGAGGCCCCGCCCCTCCTTTCACCATTGTGCAAACGCGCCCCGTGGCGCGTTTTAAGTTGGGGGATTAGGTCACCTTGAATCCTGAGGGTCCCTGGGGCCCAACTAGCCCACCAGGTACTTCCAGTAAGCACCACAGGCCTGCGTTGCAACGCCTGTAACAAATTGTGCAGTTGTGTTTAGGTAGTGTAGGGAGTCGTGCTGGGGGAGTGTTTTAGGGTTTAGGGTAGTGCAGTGGTGTTTGGGTAGTGTAGGGGGTTGTGCTGGGGATAGTGTTTTAGGGTTTAGGGTAGTGCAGTGGTGTTTGGGTAGTGTAGGGGGTCGTGCTAGGGGTAGTGGTTTAGGGTTTAGGGTAGTGCAGTGGTGTTTGGGTAGTGTAGGGGGTACTGCTGGGGGTAGTGCTTTAGGGTTTAGGGTAGTGCAATGGTGTTTGGATAGTGTAGGGGGTACTGCTGGGGGTAGTGTTTTAGGGTTTAGGGTAGTGCAGTGGTGTTTGGGTAGTGTAGGGGGTACTGCTGGGGGTATTGTTTTAGGGTTTAGGGTAGTGCAGTGGTGTTTGTGTAGTGTAGGGGGTCGTGCTGGGGTAGTGTTTTAGGGTTTAGGGTAGTGCAGTGGTGTTTGTGTAGTGTAGGAGGTCGTGTTTTAGGGTTTAGGGTAGTGCAGTGGTGTTCGGGCAGTGTAGGGGGTCATGCTGGGGATGGTGTTTCAGGGTTTAGGGCAGTGCAGTGGTGTTCGGGCAGTGTAGGGGGTCATCCGGGGGTAGTGTTTCAGGGTTTAGGGCAGTGCAGTAGTGTTTGGGTAGTGTAGGGGGTCATGCTGGGGGAGTGTTTGAGGGTTTAGGGCAGTGCAGTTGTGTTCGGGTAGTGTAGGGGGTCATGCTGGGGGAGTATTTTAGGGTTTAGGGTAGTGCAGTGGTGTTCGGGTAGTGTAGGGGGTCGTGCTGGGAGTTGAGTTTCAGGGTTTAGGGCAGTGCAGTGGTGTTCGGGCAGTGTAGGGAGTCATGCTGGGTCTGGTGTTTCAAGGTTTAGGGCAGTGCAGTGGTTTCAGGCAGTGTAGGCAGTCGTGCTGGGGGTGGTGTTTCAGGGTTTAGGGCAGTGCAGTGGTGTTTGGGCAGTGTAGGGGGTCTTGCTGGGGGTAGTGTTTCAGGGTTTAGGGCAGTGCAGTGGTGTTCGTGCAATGTAGGGGGTCGTGCTGGGGATGGTGTTTCAGGGTTTAGGGCAGTGTAGTAGTTTCGGGCAGTGTAGGGGGTCATGCAGGGGGTGGTGTTTCAGGGTTTAGGGCAGTGCAGTGGTGTTCGGGCAGTGTAGGGTGTCGTGCTGGGGGTGGTGTTTCAGGGTTTAGGGCAGTGCAGTGGTGTTCGGGCAGTGTAGGGGGTCATGCTGGGGCTGGTGTTTCAGGGTTTAGGGCAGTGCAGTGGTTTTCAGGCAGTGTAGGGGGTCTTGCTGGGGGTGAAGTTTCAGGGTTTAGGGCAGTGCAGTGGTGTTTGGGCAGTGTAGGGGGTCTTGCTGGGGGTAGTGTTTCAGGGTTTAGGGCAGTGCAGTGGTGTTCGTGCAATGTAGGGGGTCGTGCTGGGGATGGTGTTTCAGGGTTTAGGGCAGTGTAGTAGTTTTGGGCAGTGTAGGGGGTCATGCAGGGGGTGGTGTTTCAGGGTTTAGGGCATTGCAGTGGTGTTCAGGCAGTGTAGTGGGTCGTGCTGGGGCTGGTGTTTCAGGGTTTAGGGCAGTGCGGTGGTGTTCGGGCAGTGTAGGGGGTCGTGCTGGGGCTGGTGTTTCAGGGTTTAGGGCAGTGCAGTTGTGTTCGGGCAGTGTAGGGGGTCGTGCTGGGGCTGGTGTTTCATGGTTTAGGGCAGTGCAGTGGTATTCGGGCAGTGTAGGGGGTCGTGCTGGGGCTGGTGTTTCAGGGTTTAGGGCAGTGCAGTGGTGTTCGGGCAGTGTAGGTGGTCATGCTGGGGCTGGTGTTTCAGGGTTTAGGGCAGTGCAGTGGTGTTCGGGCATTGTAGGGGGTCGTGCTGGGGCTGGTGTTTCAGGGTTTAGGGCAGTGCAGTGGTGCTCGGGCAGTGTTGGGGGTCGTGCTGGGGTGGTGTTTCTGGGTTTAGGGTAGTGCAGTGGTGTTCGGGCAGTGTAGGGGGTCATGCTGGGGCTGGTGTTTCAGGGTTTATGGCAGTGCAGTGGTGCTCGGGCATTGTAGGGGGTCGTGCTGGGGGTGGTGTTTCAGGGTTTAGGGCAGTGGTGTTCGGGCAGTGTAGGGGGTCTTGCTGGGGGTGATGTTTCAGGGTTTAGGGCAGTGCAGTGGTGTTCGGGCAGTGTAGGGGGTCGTGCTGGGGGTGGTGTTTCAGGGTTTAGGGCACTGCAGTGGTGTTCGAACAGTGTAGGGGGTCGTGCAGGGGCTGGTGTTTCAAGGTTTAGGGCAGTTCAGTGGTGTTCGGGCAGTGTAGGGGGTTGTGCTGGGGGTAGTGTTTTAGGGTTTAGGGTAGTGCATTGGTGCTTGTGTAGTGTAGGGGGTCGTGCTGGGGGTAGTGTTTTAGGGTTTAGGGTAGTGCAGTGTTGTTTGTGCGGGGTAGGGGGTCATGTTTTAGGTTAGTGCAGTGGTGTTTGGGTAGTGTAGGGGGTCGTGCTGGGGGTATTGTTTTAGGATTTAGGTTAGTGCAGTGGTGTTTGGTTAGTGTAGGGGATCGTGCTGGGGTAGTGTTTTAGGGTTTAGGGTAGTGCAGTGGTGTTTGTGTAGTGTAGGGGGTCGTGCTGGGGGTAGTGTTTTAGGGTTTAGGGTAGTGCAGTGGTGCTTGTGTAGTGTAGGGGGTCGTGCTGGGGGTAGTGTTTTAGGGTTTAGGGTAGTGCAGTGGTGTTTGTGTAGTGTAGTGGGTCATGTTTTAGGGTAGTGCAGTGATGTTTGGGTAATGTAGGGGTCGTGCTGGGGGTAGTGTTTTAGGATTTAGGTTAGTGCAGTGGTTTTTGGGTAGTGTAGGGGGTCGTGCTGGGGGTAGTGTTTTAGGGTTTAGGGTAGTGCAGTGGTGTTTGTGTAGTGTAGGGGGTCATGCTGGGGGTAGTGTTTTAGTGTTTAGGATAGTGCAGTGGTGCTTGTGTAGTGTAGGGGGTCGTGCTGGGGGTAGTGTTTTAGCGTTTAGGGTAGTGCAGTGGTGTTTTTGTAGTGTAGGGGGTCATGTTTTAAGATGCAACACTCCAATACCTGACCAGTCTGCACTACATAAAACTGCAAAAGAACTAAAAATAAAAAGTGTTTTGCACACTTTTGTCATTGGGCTATATGTGGGCTACATCTGGGTAATATTTGTGCTACATTTTGGCTCTTTTTTCTCTGGTGGCCATCTTGGAAGACCTTTGTTATGAAGTTTCCTAATTTCCTCATTTACTGCAGTCTCCTCAGTAGGAAATGCTTTCAGTTTTTACTTTGATTCCATCAAGAAGGCATTCAGATGTGTCTCACATTTGCCATAAATTCAGAATGTTAGCACTCTAGTTGCTCATTAGATCACTGTAGTAAAGCTACTGCTCACTAGGGAGTTAACTGGAAGTCTGCTGCTGGTATTGAAAGTGATTGTTTCAGTCTGCATGTCAGAATTTTCTAATGAAGTAGAAGAGGATTTGAGATCTCACTTAAAACATGCCCTCATTTTTCTTTCTGCAGCACTAACCATAATTTCTATTTCAAAAAGAACCCCCTCATTTTGTTCCTTTTTAAATTAAATGTTTTAAGTATTAACGGTTTATTCCAATCAAGATGGCTTCAGGTGTGCCATACTTTTGTCATAAGTAAGGCTGTTAGCGCTCTAGTTGTTCTTTAGAACTCTCTGGGAAGCTGCTGTAGAACACAAAGGCATCAACTGGCAGGCTGCTCCTGTTGAAATATAACAGGAAGATATTTGAGATCACACTTGAAACATGTCCTAATTTTTCTTTCTACAGCACTACCCATAATTTCTATGACAAAATGAACCCCATCATTTTGTTCCTTTTTAAATTAAATGTTTTAAGTGTTACCAGTTTATTCCCAACAAGATGGCTTCAGGTGTGCCATACTTTTGTCATAAGTAAGGCTGTTAGCACTCTAGTTGTTCTTTAGAACACTCTGGGAAGCTGCAGTAGAACACAAAGGCATCAACTGGCAGGCTGCTCCTGTTGAAATATAACAGGAAGATATTTGAGATCGCACTTGAAATCCTAATTTTTCTTTCTACAGCACTAACCATAATTTCTATGACAAAATGAACCCCATCATTTTGTTCCTTTTTAAATTAAATGTTTTAAGTGTTACCAGTTTATTCCAATCAAGATGGCTTCAGGTGTGCCATACTTTTGTCATAAGTAAGGCTGTTAGCACTCTAGTTGTTCTTTAGAACACTCTGGGAAGCTGCAGTAGAACACAAAGGAATCAACTGACAGTCTCTGCCCTTGTTGGATGTACATGTTTTACTGAGAATGTCAGACTTCATTCTCACATGACTGAGAAAGATAATGTGAATTTACAGAAAATATGCTCACATTTTACCTTCTGGAGCACCTTCCAAAACTCTATGGGACAAGCATGTGAAAATAGTTTTCTCTCAAACATGATTCATGATATCCCAGCAGAAGGTTTTTCACAGGGTAAAATCACCTTAGAACACACCACAATTCCTGAAATTAGTATGGTACCATCAACAAATGAATTCTAATGTAACTAGAGTCTGTTATCACCCTTTATAGTTCTCCTTTTGGTAACCCTCAAAATCTTTGATTCACTACAATGCATTTCAATGGAGTACTATCATTTATATTGGTCCCAAGATGGCTGCCAGCAATTTCAGGATGAAGTGCTGACAGCCAATCAGATCTCACGATGACATGTGTGGTTAGGCTCCGCCCAGATATATCTATCTTTTTACTTTTGATTTTCTCAGCAACTACTGAACGGATTTACACCATTTAACAAAAAGGGTTCTTTCTGAACCAAGAACTACCTCTTTGCCAAATTTGGTGTAATTCCGTTCAGCAGTTCGGGCTGTAGCCGTGTCTAAAGTTTCCTATGGAAAATTGCATGTGGAAAACGCGTTTTGGGACCCCCTTTTTCTCGGCCCCCGCTTGACGAATCCCCCGAGACTTTCAGGGTAGGAGCGGACCGGAGCGCCCCACAAAGTTTGAAAATTTTGCGAAGATACGTCAACCGGCAAGAGAGTTATTTCAAATAGAATGTCGCGGATTTCCTATGGATAATAGGTTGTAACTATAACTATCTACTGGCGACCGCCAGTAGATTATATATATATATATATATATATATATATATATATATATATATATATATATATATATATATATATATACACTGCAAAAACCATAGTTTCAGGGACGTTATAGTTAGAAATTTTCATTTAAAAAACCTTAGAAATTCACTGAAAAAACCATAGGTTTCAGGGACGTTATAGTTAGAAATTAGCATTTAAAAAAACCTTTGAAATTCACTGAAAAAACCATGGGTTTCAGGGACGTTATAGATAATAAATTAGCATTTAAAAAACCTTTGAAATTCACTGAACCAACAGAGGTGCAGAAAGAGGCAAGAGGGGTGCAGAATGAGGCAAGAGTAGTGCAGAAAGAAGCAAAAGAGGTGCAGAAAAAGGCAAGAGGGGTGCAGAAAGAGGCAAGAGCAGTGCAGAAAGAACCAGGAGACGTGCAGGTAAAGGGAAGAAGGGTGCAGAAAGAAGCAAGAGAGGTATAGAAAAAAGCAAGAGAAGTGCAGAATTTTTGCAACAGAGGAGCAGAAAGAGGCAAGAGGGGTGTAGAAAGAGGCAAGAGAAGTGCAGAAACAGGCAAAAAAGGTACAGAAAGAAGCAAGAGCAGTTCAGAAAGAACCAACACTAGGGTACACTATGGGTTGGGGTACCCCTGTGATTGGCATGACCTCCCCTATAAGGCCCTAGTACATAATAGAGCAGGGGGATTACAACTACCTCTAAGTCCCTAGCATATAATAGGTCATGGTAGTTTAGAGGCCAGCAGCCCTTTTCTGATCTTGCATGTGTGCACTGCTGAGCCTAAGGTCAATTTAAAAGTAGCCCTGTGTGTGCAGAAAGAGGCAAGAGAGGTGCAGAAAGGAGCAAGAGAGGTGTAGAAAGAAGCAACAGAAGTGCAGAAAGAAGCAACAGAAGTGCAGAAAGAAGCAAGAGCAGTACAGAAAGAACCAACAGAGGTGCAGAAAGAGGCAAGAGGGGTACAGAATGAGGCAAGAGTAGTGCAGAAAGAAGCAAAAGAGGTACAGAAAAAGGCAAGAGGGGTGCAGAAAGAGGCAAGAGCAGTGCAGAAAGAACCAGGAGACGTGCAGGTAAAGGGAAGAAGGGTGCAGAAAGAGGCATGAGGGGTGCAGAAAGAAGTAAGAGAGTTTTAGAAAAAAGCAAGAGAAGTGCAGAATTTTTGCAACAGAGGAGCAGAAAGAGGCAAGAGGAGTACAGAAAGAGGCAAGAAAAGTGCAGAAAGAGACAAGAGAGTTGCAGAAACAGGCAAAAGTGGTGCACAAAGAGGGAACAGGGGTGCACACAGAGGCAAGAGAGGTACAGAAAGAACCAACAGAGGTGCATAAAGAGCCAAGAGGGGTGCAGAAATATGCAAGAGAGTATCAGATAGAAGCAAGAGCAGTGCAGAAAGAAAAAACAGAGGTGCAGAAAGAGGCAACAGGGGTGCAGAAGGAGGCAATATAAGTGCAGAAAAAACCAAAAGAGGTACAGAAAGAGGCAAGAGGGATGCAGAAAGAGGCAAGAGAGGAGCAGAAAGAGTCAAGAGAGGTGCACACAGAGGCACGAGGGGTGCAGAAATTTGCAAGAGAGGTGCAGAAAGAAGCAAGAGAAGTGCAGAAAGAAGCAACGGAGGTGCAGAAAGAGGCAAGAGGGGTACAGAAAGAAGCAAGAGAAGTGCAGAAAGAAGGAACAGAAGTGCAGAAAGAGGCAAGAGGGGTGCAGACAGAGGCAAGAGAGGTGCAGAAAGAGGGAAGAGGGGTACAGAAAGAGGCAAGAGGGGTGCAGAAATTTGCAAGACAGGTGCAGAAAGAAACAAGAGCAGTACAGAAACAACCAAGAGAGGTGCAGAAAGAGGCAAGAGGGGTGCAGAAAGAGGCAAGAGAAGTGCAGAAAGAAGCAACAGAGGTGCATAAAGAGACAAGAGAACTGTGGAAAGACAAAAGAGAGTTGCAGAAACAGGCAAGATGTGCAAAAAGAGGGAACAGGGATACATAAAGAGGCAAGAGAGGTGCAGAAAGAGGGAAGAGAGGTGTAGGAAGAAGGGTGAAGAAAGAGGCAAGAGGGGTGCAGAAAGAAGCAAGAGAAGTGCAGAAAGAAGCAACAGAGGCGCAGAAGGAGGCAAGAGAAGTGCAGAAAGAGGCAAGAGAGTTGCAGAAACAGGCAAAAAAGGTGCAGAAAGAAGCAAGAGCAGTTCAGAAAGAACCAACAGAGGTGCAGAAGGAGGCGAGAGGGGTGCAGAAAAAGGGAAGAGGGGTGCAGAAATTTGCAAGAGAGGTACAGAAAGAAGCAAACGCAGTGCAGTAATAAACAACTGAGGTACAGAAGGAGGCAAGAGGGGTGCAGAAAGAGGGAAGAGGGGTGCAGAAAGAGGCAAGAGGGGTGCAGAAAGAAGCAAGTGAGGTGCAGAAAGAGGCAAGAGAGGTGCAGAAAGAGGCAAGAGAGGTGCAGAAACAGGCAAGAGAAGTGCAGAAAGAGGCAAGAGAATTGCTGAAAGAAGCAACAGAGGTGTAGAAAGAAGCAAGAGAAGTGCAGAAAGAGGTAAGTGAGGTACAGAAAGAGGCAAGAGAGGTGCAGAAAGAGGGAAGACGAGTGCAGAAGGAGGCAATATAAGTGCAGAAAAAACCAAAAGAGGTACAGAAAGAGGCAAGAGGGATGCAGAAAGAGGCAAGAGAGGAGCAGAAAGAGTCAAGAGAGGTGCACACAGAGGCACGAGGGGTGCAGAAATTTGCAAGAGAGGTGCAGAAAGAAGCAAGAGAAGTGCAGAAAGAAGCAACGGAGGTGCAGAAAGAGGCAAGAGGGGTACAGAAAGAAGCAAGAGAAGTGCAGAAAGAAGGAACAGAAGTGCAGAAAGAGGCAAGAGGGGTGCAGACAGAGGCAAGAGAGGTGCAGAAAGAGGGAAGAGGGGTACAGAAAGAGGCAAGAGGGGTGCAGAAATTTGCAAGACAGGTGCAGAAAGAAACAAGAGCAGTACAGAAACAACCAAGAGAGGTGCAGAAAGAGGCAAGAGGGGTGCAGAAAGAGGCAAGAGAAGTGCAGAAAGAAGCAACAGAGGTGCATAAAGAGACAAGAGAACTGTGGAAAGACAAAAGAGAGTTGCAGAAACAGGCAAGATGTGCAGAAAGAGGGAACAGGGATACATAAAGAGGCAAGAGAGGTGCAGAAAGAGGGAAGAGAGGTGTAGGAAGAAGGGTGAAGAAAGAGGCAAGAGGGGTGCAGAAAGTAGCAAGAGAAGTGCAGAAAGAAGCAACAGAGGCACAGAAGGAGGCAAGAGAAGTGCAGAAAGAGGCAAGAGAGTTGCAGAAACAGGCAAAAAAGGTGCAGAAAGAAGCAAGAGCAGTTCAGAAAGAACCAACAGAGGTGCAGAAGGAGGTGAGAGGGGTGCAGAAAAAGGGAAGAGGGGTGCAGAAATTTGCAAGAGAGGTACAGAAAGAAGCAAACGCAGTGCAGTAATAAACAACTGAGGTACAGAAAGAGGCAAGAGAGGTGCAGAAAGAGGGAAGACGAGTGCAGAAAGAGACAACAGGGGTGCAGAAAGAAGCAAGACAGGTGCAGAAAGAAGCATGGGAAGTGCAGAATGAAGCAACAGGGGTGCAGAAAGAGGCAAGAGAATTGCAGAAAGAAGCAACAGAGGTGCAGAAGGAGGCAAGAGAACTGCACAAAGAGGCAAGAGAGTTGCAGAAACAGGCAAGAGAGGTACAGAAAGAGGGAACAGGGGTGCAGACAGAGGCAAGAGAGGTGCAGAAACAGGTAAGAGGGGTGCAGAAAGATGCAAGAGAGGTGCAGAAAGATGCAAGAGAAGTGCAAAAGAACCAAAAGAGGTGCAAAAAGAGGCATGTGAGGTGCAGAAGGAGGCAAGAGAACTGCAGAAATAGGCAAGAGAGTTACAGAAACAGGCAAAAGGGGTCTAGAAAGAGGGAACAGGTAGGCAGACTGAGGAAAGAGAGGTGCAGAAAGAGGGACGAAGGGTGCAGAAAAAGGCAAGAGGGATGCAGAAATTTGGAACAGATGTGCAGCAAAAAGCAAGAGCAGTGCAGAAAGAACCAACAGAGGTGCAGAAAGAGGCAAGAGGGATACAGAAAGAGGCAAGTGAAGTGCAGTACGAAGCAAAAGAGGTGCAGAAAGAACCAACAGAGGTGCAAAAAGAGGCAAGAGGGGTGCAGAAAGGGGTAGGAGAGGTGCAGAAAGAGGCAAGAGTGGTACAGAAAGAGGCAGGAAAGGTGCAGAAAGAAGGAAGAGAACTGCAGAAAGAAGCAACAGAGTTGCTGAAAGAGGCACGAAGGGTGCAGAAAGAGACAAGAGAAGTGAGGAAAGAAGCAACAGAGGTACAGAAAGAGGCAAGAGTGGTGCAGAAAGAGGGAAGAGAGGTGTAGAAAGAGGCAAGAGAGTTGCACAAATAGGGAAGAGGGGTACAGAAACAGGCAAAAGGGGTGCAGAAAGAAGCAAGTGAGGTGCAGAAAGAGGCAAAAGAGGTGCAGAAAGAGGCAAGAGATGTACACAAACAGGCAAGAGAAGTGTTGAAAGAGGCAAGAGAGGTGCAGAAGGAGGCAAGGGAACTGCAGAAAGAGGCAGGAGAGTTGCAGAAAGAGGGCAGAGGGGTGCAGAAACAGGCAAAAGGAGTGCAGAAAGAAGCAAGTGAGGTGCAGAAAGAGGCAAAAGAGGTGCAGAAAGAGGCAAGAGAGGTACAGAAACAGGCAAGAGAAGTGTTGAAAGAGGCAAGTGAGGTGCAGAAGGAGGCAAGAGAACTGCAGAAAGAGGCAAAGAGTTTCAGAAACAGGCAAAAGGGGTGCAGAAAGAGGGAACAGGTGGGCAGACTGAGGCAAGAGGTGCAGAAAGATGGAAGAGGGGTGCAGAAAGAGGCAAGAGGGGTACAGAAAGAAGCAACAGAGGTGCAGAAAGAAGCAAGAGAAGTGCAGAAAGTAACAGCAGAGGTGCAGAAAGAGGCAAAAGGGCTGCAAACAGAGGCAACAGAAGTGCAGAAAGAAGCAACAGAGGTGCAGAAAGAGGCAAGAGCAGTGAAGAAAGAGGCAAGAGTGGTGCAGAAAGGGGTAGGAGAGGTGCACAAAGAGGCAAGAGTGGTACAGAAAGAGGCAGGATAGGTGCAGAAAAAAGGAAGAGAACTGTAGAAAGAAGCAACAGAGTTGCTAAAAGAGGCACGAAGGGTACAGAAAGAGGGGAGAGAGGAGTAGAAAGAGGCAAGAGAGTTGCACAAAGAGGGAAGAGGGGTGCAGAAACAGGCAAAAAGAGTGCAGAAAGAAGCAAGGGAGGTGCAGAAAGAGGCAAAAGAGGTGCAGAAAGAGGCAAGAAAGGTACAGAAACAGGCAAGAGAAGTGTTGAAAGAGGCAAGAGAGGTGCAGAAGGAGGCAACGGAACTGCAGAAAGAGGCAGGAGAGTTGCAGAAAGAGGCAAGTGAGGTGCCGAAGGAGGCAACAGAACTGCAGAAAGAGGCAAAGAGTTGCAGAAACAGGCAAAAGGGGTGCAGAAAGAGGGAACAGGTGGGCAGACTGAGGCAAGAGAGGTGCAGAAAGAGGGAAGAGGGGTGCAGAAAGAGGCAAGAGGGGTACAGAAAGAAGCAACAGAGATGCAGAAAGAAGCAAGAGAAGTGCAGAAAGAAACAACAGAGGTGCAGAAAGAGGCAAGAGTTGTGCAGAAAGAGGCAAGAGAAGTGCAGAAAGAAGCAACAGAGGTGCAGAAAGAGGCAAGAGCACTGAAGAAAGAGGCAAGAGAGTTGCAGAAACAGGCAGGAGAGGTGCAGAAAGAGGGAACAGGGGTGCGGAAAGGGGCAAGAGGGGTAGAGGAAGAAGCAAGTGAGGTACAGAAAGAGGCAACAGAGGTGCAGAAAGAGGCAAGAGAGGTGCAGAAAGCGTAAGAGATGATCAGAAAGAGGCAAAAGAAGTGCAGAAAAAAAGAAAGGTGCAGAAAGAAGCAACAGAAATGCAGAAAGTGGCAAGAGAGGCTCAGAAAGAAGCAAGAGTGGTTTACACACCATTAGTACCAATTTAACACCCATATTTAGCAATATGTAACAGGTGACCATTCTAGGTTTGCAAAGGGCCTTCCACCATGCTGTAACACTTGTTGCTGCATTTTTGTTAGCGTTGGAGGAGTTTGAGGTCGAAACAAGGTTTTTTTTTTTACAAATCTGCAGATTATGCAGCAGAGGATGGATTATGTGGCAAATGCGCAAAATGTATAATTGTGCGAAAGCCAGTGCAGCTAAACAGTGGCATAATTCCAGTGGCCCTGCTGATACCTCCAACTAGGTCCAGAAGGGCTCCTCAGTGGTTCCTTTTCATTTTTTTGTCTCATTGAGTTTATGGTTTAGCTTTTATGGAATCAAGGAAGACTAAACCTGAGGTTACCACTCCACAACACAGACTACCATACCACATAATTACTCTCCATAACACATAATCCCACTTTACATAATTCCTATACACTAAATACCACATACTTTCTATCCACATAATTTCACTGCACAACATACCACATAATTTCACTACACACAACGTACATCCACTCCACTCCAAAAACGCCAATAGCTCTAACTCTCGCAAATGCAAGAACTATTACATTGCAAATGCTTCTTTAACTAGTAGTCGCATTTGCAGAGTGGTGGAGAAAGGGGACTGGGCCTCCGACCAGCGCTCAGGAAGTCCGCTGCGTAGGACTTACAGGAGGTACCAGGAGGGTTTTTTGGCCCCCAAAGTTCCTCAGGAGTAAAGTGGACTTCATCCCCCAACCAGTAGTGTGCCAGGAGGCGTGTTGGCAGAGTGGTGGAGAAAATGGGGCGTAGCCTCCGAAGACCTCTTAGCAATCCCACTGTGTGGGACTTACTGGAGGTATCAAGAGGGGTAGTTGGCCCCCAAGGACATCCTTGGGGGCCAACTACCCCTCCTTTTACCTCCAGTAAGTCCCACACAGCAGGATTGCTAAGTTCTCATAGCAGGCCACGCCCCCTTTGCCCACCAATCTGCAAATGTGCTCCCTGCCGTGCTCTTGGATTGGGATCGAAGTCCCCTTCGCTGCTGGGGGTCCTTAGGGGCCAACTAGCCTACCTCTTACCTCCAGTAAGCCCCACACAGTGGGATTGCTGAGAGGTGGACAACAGCAAGCCCCCTTTCTCCACCACTCTGCAAACGTGCCTCCTGGGTTGCTCTTGGTTGGGGGATGAAGTCCCCTTGCCTCCTGAGGGTCCCTGGGGGCCAACTAGCCCTCCTGTTACCTCTAGTAAACCCCATACAGCTGGATTGCTGAGAGTGGTCAAAGGCCATGCCCCCTTTTAACACCACTCTGCAAACGGGGTTCCTGGCACACTGCTGCTCGGGGGATGAAGTCCACCTTAGTCCTGAGGTCCTCAGGACACAAGAAGACCTCATCGCCCCACCAGCAATGCGCCAAGAGGCACATTTGCAGAGTGGTGTAAAAAGGGGCATGGCCTCAGACCACCTCTCAGCAAACCCAATGTGTGGGGCTTACTGGAGGTACCTGTTGGGCTAGTTGGCCCCTAAGGACCCATAAGATTCTAGGGGACTTCATCCCCCAACCCAAAAAGCGCAAGGAGGCTCGTTTGCAGAGTAGTGCAGGGAGGTGGCGGGGCCTCTGGCGAGATGCGGCTTTTCTTTTTTTTTTGTTAGAAGGGGGCTGTGTAGCCCCCCTTCTCTTAATAATTTTTGGGCCCTGGGGACCCCATCCCCCAGGGCCTGACCCATTTTTTTTCTTCTTAAAAACAGAAAGGGGGCCGCGTGGCCCTCCTCCCGAGCCCGATTACGGCCCCGGGGACCCCATCCCCCGGGGCTAGGCCTTTGTTTTTTTTATATTTATAGGGGACCCCATCCCCCGGGGCCCAGCAAAACCTTTTTTGATAGAAGGGGGGCCACGTGGCCCCGCTTCCCCGGGCCACTTTTGCCCCCGGGTACCCCATCCCCCGGGGCTTGGCCAATCCTTTTTATTTTATTTTTTTAAGAGAGTGGGGCCGAGTGGCCACCATCCCAGGCCATTTTTGGCCCCAGGAACCCCCTCCCCCGGGGCCGGCCCTTACATTGGGGACTGCGGGGGAGCCCCAAGCCACTGCTGTCCCAGCCGGTTCCCCGCCTCCTGCGGGAGCCGGCTTTGCTTTTGGGCAAGGGGAGCTGCTAACATGCAGCTCCCCTTGTCCAAAAGCAATTCTGCTGTGCTTCTTGGAAGCGAAAGTAGGTTTCCTGCTCTCACTTCCAAGGAGCAACGCAGTGTTTGCTATGGCAGGGTGCGAGCCGTGCTTCCGCCCTGCCATAGCAAACGGCAATGTCCCGGGGGAGGGCACCGCGGGACATTGCAGGAGCCGGCCCTGGGGGATGGCGGTCCCCAGGGCCATCGAGGGCTCCAGTAGGGGGCCGCATGGCAGCCCTGCCAACTGATTTAAGCCCTGGGGAGGTGGTGGTCCCCGGGACCCGGGGGTCCACAACGGACCCCCGCATTTTAAAGAAGAATGCCCTGGGGAGGTGTTGGTCCCTGGGGCAGTGTGGGGGGGCTCGAGCCCCCCACACTTTGTTATTCAAAGTAGCCCAAGGGAGGGGGTGGTCCCCTATAGCCCCGGGGAGGTGGTGGTCCCCGGGGATTGGGGGGACCGCAAGGCCCCCCTCCCTAAATATTAAATGCCCCGGGGAGGTGGCCGTCCCGGGCCTTGGGGGGCCCACGAGGCCCCCCGCTCCTAATTACCAATGCCCCGGGGAGGTGGCGGTCCCCAGGGCAGCATGGGGGGGCAGGAGCCCCCCCACGCATTTAAAAAAAAAAAGCCCTGGGGAGGTGACGGTCCCCGGGGCTGCATGCCCCCCCCACATGTAATCAGCATGGCCCCGGGGAGGTGGTGGTCCCCGGGCTGCAGGAGCCCCCACACTATATTTTGTGATTGCCCCCGGGACCTGACCCACCCAGGGGCTTAATTAAACGAAGTGCGGGTGCCCGTGCTTCGTTTTTATTTTTGTTTTTTCAGCCAGATTCGCAAACCCAGCGCGAATTCAGCTGAATTTGTTTAAAAAAATGCTTTTTTTGGGCCTGGGGACCTTGTGGGACCCCCTGAGTAGGCCTAGGGGGTCAGGGTGTTTCTACCCTGCCCCCTTTTCTTGTTTTTTATCTTTGTTTTACTGTTTTCTTGTGACTCTGTTCTACCGAGTCACAAGATGGATGCCAACACATTCTGGTTTGGAGTGTTGGCAGCCAATCAAAATGAAGCTCGTGCACGGGAGGGTTCGCAAATCCTCCTCGCTGCTCAGATATCGATATTTTTATTTTTTGAATTTCTCAGGAACTAATGAACGGATTTACACCATTTAAAAAAAGGTCACTTTCTGAACCAAGAGCTACCTTTTTGCTGAATTTGGTGTAATTCTGTTCAGCAGTTCGGGCTGTAGCCATGTCTAAAGTTCCTATGGAAATTAAAATGGGGAAAACACGTTTTGGGACCCCTTTTTTCTCGGCCCCCACTTGATGAATCACCCCGAAACTTTCTAGACAGGAGCTGACCTGAGTGAACCATTAGTTTTGAAAATTTTGTGAAGATTCATCAAACAGCGCCAAAGATATTGGCAAAAGAAAAAACAATTTTTGAATAGAAACAAGGTTCTAACTATAACTACCTACTGGTGACCACCAGTAGGTAATATATATATATATATTATCTACTGGCAGTCGCCAGTAGATAGTTATCGTTAGGACCTATTTTCCATAGGAAATTCACAACATTCTATTTCCAATAACTTTGGCGCCAATTGACGAATCTTCGCGAAATTTTCAAAACTCGTGGGGCGCTCTGGTCTGCTCCTATCCTGAAAGTTTCGGGGTGATTCGGCAAGTGGGGGCCGAGAAAAAAGGGGGGTCCCAAAACGTATTTTCCCCATGCAATTTTCCATAGGAACCTTTAGTCGCAGCTACAGCCCGAACTGCTGAACGGAATTACACCAAATTTGGCAAAAAGGTAGCCCTTGGTTCAGAGTCGTGCCTTTTGTTAAATGGTGTAAATCCGTTCAGTAGTTCCTGAGAAAATCAAAAGTAAAATCACATATATATCTGGGCGGAGCCTAACCACACATGTTATTGTGAGATCTGATTGGCTGTCAGCACTTCATCCTGGAATTGCTGGCAGCCATCTTGGGACCAATATACATGATAGTACCCCATTGAAATGCATTGTAGTGAATCAAAGATTTTGAGGGTTACCAAAAGGAGAACTATAAAGGGTGATAACAGACTTTAGTTACATTAGAATTTATTTGTTGATGGTACCATACTAATTTCAGGAATTGTGGTGTGTTCTAAGGTGATTTTACCCTGTGAAAAACCTTCTTCTGGGATATCATGAATCATGTTTGAGAGAAAACTATTTTAACATGCTTGTCCCATAGAGTTTTGGAAGGTGCTCCAGAAGCTAAAATGAGAGCATAATTTCTGTAAATTCACATTATCTTTCTCAGTCATGTGAGAATGAAGTCTGACATTTTCAGTAAAACATGTACATCCAACAAGGGCAGAGACTGTCAGTTGATTCCTTTGTGTTCTACTGCAGCTTCCCAGAGTGTTCTAAAGAACAACTAGAGTGCTAACAGCCTTACTTATGACAAAAGTATGGCACACCTGAAGCCATCTTGATTGGAATAAACTGGTAACACTTAAAACATTTAATTTAAAAAGGAACAAAATGATGGGGTTCATTTTGTCATAGAAATTATGGTTAGTGCTGTAGAAAGAAAAATCAGGACATGTTTCAAGTGTGATCTCAAATATCTTCCTGTTATATTTCAACAGGAGCAGCCTGCCAGTTGATGCCTTTGTGTTCTACTGCAGCTTCCCAGAGTGTTCTAAAGAACAACTAGAGCGCTAACAGCCTTACTTATGACAAAAGTATGGCACACCTGAAGCCAAAACCGGTAACACTTAAAACATTTAATTTAAAAAGGAACAAAATGAGGGGGTTCTTTTTGAAATAGAAATTATGGTTAGTGCTGCAGAAAGAAAAATTAGGGCATGTTTTAAGTGAGATCTCAAATCCTCTTCTATTTCATTAGAAAATTCTGACATGCAGACTGAAACAATCACTTTCAATACCAGCAGCAGACTTCCAGTTAACTCCCTGTTGAGCAGTAGCTTTACTACAGTGATATAATGAGCAACTAGAGTGCTAACATTCTGAATTTATGGCAAATGTGAGACACATCTGAATGCCTTCTTGATGGAATCAAAGTAAAAACTGAGGAGACTGCAGTAAATGAGGAAATTAGGAAACTTCATAACAAAGAAGTCTTCCAAGATGGCCACCAGAGAAAAAAGAGCCCAAATGTAGCACAAATATTACCCAGATGTAGCCCACATATAGCCCAATGACAAAAGTGTGCAAAACACTTTTTATTTTTAGTTTTTTTGCAGTTTTATGTAGTGCAGAATGGTCAGGTATTGGAGCGTTGCATCTTAAAACATGACCCCCTACACTACAAAAACACCACTGCACTATCCTAAACCCTAAAACACTACCCCCAGCACGACCCCCTACACTACCCAAACACCACTGCACTAACCTAAATCCTAAAACACTACCCCCAGCACGACCCCCTACACTACCCAAACACCATTGCACTACCCTAAAACATGACCCCCTACACTACACAAACATCACTGCACTACCCTAAACCCTAAAACACTACCCCCAGCACGACCCCCTACACTACACATGCATCACTGCACTACCCTAAACCCTAAAAACCTACCCCCAGCACAACCCCCTACACTGCCCGAACACCACTGCACTGCCCTAAACCCTGAAACACCAGCCAGTGCACGACCCCCTATACTGCCCGAACACCACTGCACTGCCCTAAACCCTGAAACTACCACCCCCAGCACAACCCCCTACACTGCTCGAACACTACTGCACTGCCCTAAACCCTGAAACACTACCCCCAGCAAGACCCCCTACACTGCCCGAACACCACTGCACTGCCCTAAACCCTGAAACATCACCCCAGCAAGACACCCTACACTGCCCGAACACCACTGCCCTAAACCCTGAAACAGCACCCCCAGCACGACCCCTTACACTGCCCGAACACCACTGCACTGCCCTAAACCCTGAAACACCACCCCCAGCACGACCCCCTACACTGCCCGAACACCACTGCTCTGCCCAAAACCCTGAAACACCAGCCCCAGCACGACCCCCTACACTGCCCGAACACCACTGCACTGCCCTAAACCCTGAAACACCACCCCCAGCACGACCCCCTACACTGCCCAAACACCACTGCACTGCCCTAAACCCTGGAACACCATCCCCAGCACGACCGTCTACACTGCCCGAACACCACTGCACTGCCCTAAACCCTGAAACACCAGCCCCAGCACGACCCCCTACACTGCCCGAACACCACTGCACTGCCCTAAACTGTGAAACACCAGCCCCAGCACGACCCCCTACAATGCCCGAACACCACTGCACTGCCCTAAACCCTGAAACACCAGCCCCAGCACGACCCCCTACACTGCCCGAACACCACTGCACTGCCCTAAACCCTGAAACACCACCCGTGCACGACCCCTACACTGCCCGAACACCACTGCACTGCCCTAAACCCTGAAACACCACCCCCAGCACGACCCCCTACACTGCCCGAACACCACTGCACTGCCCTAAACCCTGAAACAACACCCCTGCACGACCCCCTACACTGCCCGAACACTACTGCACTGCCCGAAACCCTGAAACACCATCCCCAGCACGACCCCTACACTGCACGAACACCACTGAACTGCCCTAAACCCTGAAACACTACCCCCAGCAAGACCCCCTACACTGCCCGAACACCACTGCACTGCCCTAAACCCTGAAACATCACCCGCAGCAAGACCCCCTACACTGCCCGAACACCACTGCCCTAAACCCTGAAACACCACCCCCAGCAAGACCCCCTACACTGCCCAAACACCACTGCACTGCCCTAAACCCTGAAACACCAGCCCCAGCACGACCCCCTACACTGCCCGAACACCACTGCACTGCCCTAAACCCTGAAACACTACCCCCTGCACGACCCCCTACACTGCCCGAACACTACTGCACTGCCCTAAAACCTGAAACACCACCCCCAGCACGACCCCCTACACTGCACGAACACCACTGCACTGCCCTAAACCCTGAAACACTACCCCCAGCAAGACCCCCTACACTGCCCGAACACCACTGCACTGCCCTAAACCCTGAAACACCAGCCCCAGCACGACCCCCTACACTGCCCGAACACCACTGCACTACCCTAAACCCTGAAACACCAGCCCCAGCAAGACCCCCTACACTGCCCGAACACCACTGCACTACCCTAAACCCTGAAACACCAGCCCCAGCAAGACCCCCTACACTGCCCGAACACCACTGCACTGCCCTAAACCCTGAAACACCAGCCCAGCAAGACCACCTACACTGGCCGAACACCACTGCACTGCCCTAAACCCTGAAACACCACCCCCTGCACGACCCCCTACACTGCCCAAACACCACTGCACTGCCCTAACCCTGAAACACTACCCCCTGCACGACCCCCTACACTGCCCGAACACCACTGCACTGCCCAAAACCCTGAAACACCACCCCCAGCACGACCCCTACACTGCCCGAACACCACTGCACTGCCCTAAACCCTGAAACACCACAACCCTGCACGACCCCCTACACTGCCCGAACACCACTGCACTGCCCTAAACCCTGAAACACCACCCCGCACGACCCCCTACACTGCCCGAACACCACTGCACTGCCCAAAACCCTGAAACACCACCCCCATCACGACCCCCTTTACTGCTCGAACACCACTGCACTGCCCCAAACCCTGAAACACCACCCCCAGCACGACCCCCTACACTGCCCGAACACCACTGCCCTAAACCCTGAAACACCACCCCTGCATGACCCCCTACACTGCCCGAACACCACTGCACTGCCCTAAACCCTGAAACACCACCCCTGCATGACCCCCTACACTGCCCGAACACCACTGCACTGCCCTAAACCCTGAAACACCACCCCCAGCACGACCCCTACACTGCCCGAACACCACTGCACTGCCCTAACTCTAAAACACCACCCCCAGCACGACCCCCTACACTGCCCGAACACCACTGCACTGCCCTAGACCCTAAAACACTACCCCCAGCACGACCCCCTACACTACCCGAACACCACTGCACTACCCTAAACCCTAAAATACTCCCCCCAGCACGACCTCCTACACTACCCGAACACGACTGCGCTGCCCTAAACCCTAAAACACTCCCCCCAGCACGACCCCCTACACTACCCAAACACCACTGCACTGCCCTAAACCCTAAAACACTCCCCCAGCACGACCCCTACACTACACAAACACCACTGCACTACCCTAAACCCTAAAACACTACCCCCAGCACGACCCCCTACACTACACAAACACCACTGCACTACCCTAAACCCTAAAACACTACCCCCTACACTACACAAACACCAATGCACTACCCTAAACCCTAAAACACTCCCCCCAGCACGACCCCCTACACTACCCAAACACCACTGCACTGCCCTAAACCCTAAAACACTACCCCCGCATGACCCCCTACACTACCCAAACACCAATGCACTACCCTAAACCCTAAAACACTACCCCCGCACGACCCCCTACACTACCCAAAGACCACTGCACTACCCTAAACCCTAAAACACTACCCCTGCATGACTCCCTACACTACCCAAAGACCACTGCACTACCCTAAACCCTAAAACACAACCTCCTACACTACACAAACACCACTGCACTACCCTAAACCCTAAAACACTACCCCCAGCACGACCCCCTACACTACACAAACACCACTGCACTACCCTAAACCCTAAAACACTACCCCTACACTACACAAACACCACTGCACTACCCTACACCCTAAAAACTACCCCCAGCACGACCCCCTACACTGCCCGAACACCACTGCACTGCCCTAAACCCTGAAACACTACCCCCTGCACGACCCCCTACACTGCCCGAACACCACTGCACTGACCTAAACCCTGAAACACCACCCCCAGCACGACCCCCTACACTGCCCGAACACCACTGCACTGCCCTAAACCCTGAAACACCAGCCCCAGCATGACCCCCTACACTGCCCGAACACTACTGCACTGCCCTAAAACCTGAAACACCACCCCCAGCACGACCCCCTACACTGCACGAACACAACTGCACTGCCCTAAACCCTGAAACACGACCCCCAGCAAGACCCCCTACACTGCCCGAACACCACTGCACTGCCCTAAACCCTGAAACACCAGCCCCAGCACCGACCCCTACACTGCCCGAACACCACTGCACTACCCTAAACCCTGAAACACCAGCCCCAGCAAGACCCCCTACACTGCCCGAACACCACTGCGCTACTCTAAACCCTGAAACACCAGCCCCAGCAAGACCCCCTACACTGCCCGAACACCACTGCACTGCCCTAAACCCTGAAACACCAGCCCAGCAAGACCACCTACACTGGCCGAACACCACTGCACTGCCCTAAACCCTGAAACACCACCCCCTGCACGACCCCCACACTGCCCAAACACCACTGCACTGCCCTAAACCCTGAAACACTACCCCCTGCACGACCCCCTACACTGCCCGAACACCACTGCACTGCACTAAACCCTGCAACACCACCTCCGGCACGACCCCTACACTGCCCGAACACCACTGCACTGCCCTAAACCCTGAAACACCACCCCCAGCACGACCCCCTACACTGCCCGAACACCACTGCCCTAAACCCTGAAACACCACCCCCTGCATGACCCCCTACACTGCCCGAACACCACTGCACTGCCCTAAACCCTGAAACACCACCCCCTGCATGACCCCCTACACTGCCCGAACACCACTGCACTGCCCTAAACCCTGAAACACCACCCCCAGCACGACCCCCTACACTGCCCGAA
Organism: Calotriton arnoldi; assembly: GCA_963921515.1. NCBI lineage: Eukaryota > Metazoa > Chordata > Amphibia > Caudata > Salamandridae > Calotriton > Calotriton arnoldi. Next base: position 848,320 of record CAWUFW010003333.1, read on the forward strand.
CACCACTGCACTGCCCTAACTCTAAAACACCACCCCCAGCACGACCCCCTACACTGCCCGAACACCACTGCACTGCCCTAGACCCTAAAACACTACCCCCAGCACGACCCCCTACACTACCCGAACACCACTGCACTACCCTAAACCCTAAAATACTCCCCCAGCACGACCCCCTACACTACCCGAACACGACTGCGCTGCCCTAAACCCTAAAACACTCCCCCAGCACGACCCCCTACACTACCCGAACATCACTGCACTGCCCTAAACCCTAAAACACTCCCCCAGCACGACCCCCTACACTACACAAACACCACTGCACTACCCTAAACCCTAAAACACTACCCCCAGCACGACCCCCTACACTACACAAACACCACTGCACTACCCTAAACCCTAAAACACTACCCCCTACACTACCCGAACACCACTGCACTGCCCTAAACCCTAAAACACTCCCCCAGCACGACCCCTTACACTACACAAACACCACTGCACTACCCTAAACCCTAAAACACTACCCCCAGCACGACCCCCTACACTACCCAAAGACCACTACCCTAAACCCTAAAACACTACCCCCTGCATGACTCCCTACACTACACAAAGACCACTGCACTACCCTAAACCCTAAAACACAACCTCCTACACTACACAAACACCAATGCACTACCCTAAACCCTAAAACACTACCCCCAGCACGACCCCCTACACTACACAAACACCACTGCACTACCCTAAACCCTAAAACACTACCCCCTACACTACACAAACACCACTGCACTACCCTAAACCCTAAAAAACTACCCCCAGCACGAACCCCTACACTACCCAAACACCACTGCAATACCCTAAACCCTAAAACATTTCCCCCAGCAGTACCCCCTACACTACCCAAACACCACTGCACTACCCTAAACCCTAAAACACTACCCCCAGCAGTACCCCCTACACAACCCAAACACCATTGCACTACCCTAAACCCTAAAACACTACCCCCAGCACGACCCCTACACTACCCAAACACCACTGCACTACCCTAAACCCTAAAACACTCCCCCAGCACGACTCCCTACACTACCCAAACACCACTGCACTACCCTAAACCCTAAATCTACCCCCAGCATGACCCCCTACACTACACAAACACCACTGCACTACCCTAAACCCCAAAACACTACCCCCAGCACATCCCCTTCACTACCTAAACACAACTGCACAATTTGTTACAGGCGTTGCAACGCAGGCCTGTGGTGCTTACTGGAAGTACCTGGTGGGCTAGTTGGGCCCCAGGGACCCTCAGGATTCAAGGTGACCTAATCCCCCAACTTAAAACGTGCCACAGGGCGCGTTTGCACAGTGGTGAAGGGAGGGGGCGGGGCCTCAGGTGACATGTGCACAAACACGCCCTGTGGTGCGTTTTAAGTTGGGGAATTAATTCCCCTTGAATCCTGAGGGACCCTGGGGGCCAACTAGCCCACCAGGTACCTTCAGTAAGCACAACAGAGTTGCGTTGCAGAGAGGTGAAAAAAGGTGCGTGGCCTCAGAACGCCTCTCTGCAACTCAGCTCTGTGGTCCTAACTGTAGGTACCTGAGGGCTAGTTGGGCCCCAGGGACCCTCAGGATTCAAGGGGACTTAATCCTGCAACTTAAAACGCGCCACGAGGCGCGTTTGCACACATGTCACCTCAGGCCCCCCTCCCTTCACCACTGTGCAAACGCGCCCTGTAGCGCGTTTTAAGAGGTAGTTTTAATCCCCCTGCCCTATTATGTACTAGGGACTTACAGAGGAGGTCATGCTAATCACAGGGGTACCCCAACGCATAGTGTTCCCTAGTGTATGTAGGTGTTTTCACTGTATTCTAAGTGTCTTTTAGCATAGCACTGGCTCTGGTTAGTCAGAGTCAGTTACCACCAGTACCCGTCTGAAAAAGTTGTGGGCACAGGATGATTTTGCAACAAGGCCTCTTTCTGCTCCTCTGTTGGTTCTTTCTGCACATCTTTTGCTTCTTCCTGCACTTTTCTTCGTCTTTGTGGACTTCTGTTGCTTCTTTCTGCATTTCTTTTGCTTCTTTCTGTGCGTTTTTTTCTTTCTTCACATGTCCTACCTCTGTAGGCATAGTTAGAAACTAGCATTTAAAAAACCTTTGAAATTCACTTAAAAAATCATAGGTTTCAGGCACGTTATAGTTAGAAATTAGCATTTAAAAAACCTTTGAAATTCACTGAAAAAACCATAGGTTTCAGACACGTTATAGTTAGAAATTAGCATTTAAAAAACCTTTGAAATTCACTGAAAAAACCATAGGTTTTAGGGACAGTTATAGTTAGTTGGACATTTGACTCGTACAAAACCATAGAAATTCCCCCGTTATAGTTAGTTCAGCTAACTATAACTCGCGCTCCGCAATGCACTGCTGATGACGTCACATATTACATCACTCATGACATGGTCAGTGACATCACTGATGACATCACTGATGACATCTCAAATGACATCACTGATGACATCACTGATGACATCATCCATGTGATAATTTCATGCATCTTCTCACACCATAATATAACTTTTGATACACCCACTCTAAATTACAGACTGCCATTCTCAAAACCATACACACTCCAATACCAATAACTACATACCCACTCACTGATTCTTAGGTCTACACACACACATCTACTCACTCACCCGTACAGTCACTCATACTTACAGTCACTCAGTACAGGACTATCATATACACTCATACACCTATATAAACACTCACACACTGCCACTCATCCATAGAGGTACTCACACACCTAGTCAGTCATGCAAAAAATTAATCACACACCCATTTACTCACCTATACAGTTATACACACACCAGCTCACTTACTCATACAAATACTAGCACATTCTTACGCTCTTATACAATAACTGATACAAGCACACACGCATCCATACAGCCACTCTCACAATCACACACTCTCACTTACAGCCATTTAAATACTCTAACACACATATATACTGCCTTTTACATATGTAGTTACTCGCACATGTACCACTGAGATATACATTCACTCACTAACACCCATACACACACTCACCCACCCAAGCAGTCCATCACAGATGCACTCTTGAAATCATGCACCCAGTGAATCACCCACTCACACATCTATGTACAGAGTCACACACATCCCACCCACACAAACACTCAGGCAGCCATACAGATACTCAGAGAACCAATCAATAACCCATATAGACACTCATGTAGCTATTCGCAAATCCATGCATCCACTTACACACCAACAAACAGACGGATACAGACATTCACACAGTTTAGTCACTAACCCATGCATTCAGTAAGATACGTTTAATCACTCACTTGTAGAGTCAGTCACGCACGTACTAAATCATCCATTCAGACACTTATACACCCACTCATTCTTCAATACGCCTTTCCCTATATATATTAAACATATTTAAACTTTACAGAAACACACAGTCACTGGATGATGTCATCAGTAATGTCATTTGAGATGTCATCAGTGATGTCATTAGTGATGTCACTGACCATGTCATGAGTGATGTAATATGTGACGTCATCAGCAGTGCATTGCGGGGCGCGAGTTATAGTTAGCTGAACTAACTATAACGGGGAATTTCTATGGTTTTGTACGAGTGAAATGTCCAACTAACTATAACTGTCCCTAAAACCTATGGTTTTTTCAGTGAATATATATATATATATATATATATATATATATATATATATATATATATATATATTCAATACATACAATGCATAACACACATGTCATGCATTGGCTGAGATTCATAGATGATGTGTTTATTATATGGAAGGGCAACAAGGAAAGTGCTTTGAATATCATCAATGAGATCAACATCAACAATGTAAATCTCAAGTTCACATCGCATGTTAGTGAACAATGCATTGATTTCCTAGATGTGAAGGTTTATGCCGTGAATATGAAACTAGAGGCCTCTTTGCACCGTAAACACTCAGCAGGCAATTCCACGCTGCACGCTAAAAGCTTTCACCCTGAACATCTTGTAAATAGCATCCCGTACGGGGAATTCCTTAGACTTCGACGGATTTGTAGCACTACTGCAGATCTTGAGAAATGTTAACAGGAAGCTAAGGAAAGAGTCTCGCGTAGGGGCTATGATGATAGATTATTAAATGTGGCTATAAAAAAAGCCAATGAAAAACACAGAGAGCCCCTCCTTTTACACAAGAAAAATAGAAGTGACCCTAACCAGGTGCTTGATTCACCCACTACAACAGAGGACAATACAGTCAGATTTATAACCACATATAATCGTCAAGAAAGACAACTCAGGCCGATTATTAATAAGAATTGGCCGATTGTACTGACTGACGGGGTGTTGGCACCCAGACTACCAGCAAAACCAACACTCACGTTTAGATGTGCACCCTCTATGAGAACCCACTTAGTCAAAAGCAGCCCAGAGATTAACCAATCCACATCATGGTTAAAACCAAAGAATGGGTTCTTTAAATGTACGTCCTGTAGGGCCTGCAAATTTGGCATCAACACAACACACTACTCCACACCATTTAATCCTCCTCCGGTGGCTATCAGAGGCAATTTTAATTGTAGGACTGAATTTGCAGTTTATGTGCTGGAGTGTATCTGCGGCCTACGGTATGTTGGGAGTACCAAGCTGCAGGTACATGTTAGAGTTCTCCAGCACCTACGAGCAATAGTCAATTCTGATGCCACATATCCTGTGGCAGGACACTTTAAATATGAACATCATAATGATTTAAAATTCCTCAAATACTTTGTGATTGATGCCATACCAACACTAAGGCAAGGTGGCAATAGAGAACGAATGTTACACCAATTAGAATCACATATGATAGTTGAGCTTGACTGTAGAGCACCATTAGGTCTTAACAATAATGAAGATTTACATAACTTTTTATAATGAATTTCAATACCTCAGGCACATTCAAAAATAGCTCTGTTCAACACTTAAAGCTTGGTAATTACAGAGACCCTTTGCACATGATTTTAATCGCTTGGTTTTACCAGTTATCTATATACATATGTGTTTATTTATTAAATCACTATGTATGAGTGTATGTATGGATATCTGATCATGTGACGATTAAGAATTGAGATATTTAGGTCCATACCGAGCAAGAATTGTTGTTGTGACCCAATCAGAATCATGTATCCAATCTCCACTATAATGGTACACCCAACTGGGCAGGTTTAAGACTTAATTCGTGATAAACAAATATGGCATTATTAATTGCACTATAGTTCCGAAAGCCGACCAATATACATATATTTCTTAATAGATGTGAGATATCAAAAAAGAGAAAAAATAATATCAGGTACACATATGTATTTTGTACACTTAAGCACTTAGCACTTTTAAGCACCAGGCACTTATATACTATTACGTCAGCACACATAACACTTTAAGAAGGACAATTGAGCTTACACAGTACATCAAATGACAAAAGTGTAAATATTTTAGACTACTTATGGTATTCAATAACGTGTATGTCATTTTGGCCAATATGAAACGTATACATGGGGTAGCATTGCTAAACACATTATGCAGTAATATTTGCAATGTACATTCATTCTGCCAATGTGCAATATTATTTAACTTTGTGTATATTTATTTAATTACATATATATGGTTATTGACATGACATGTCATGTTTTTACATATATGTAATAAGTCTATCAATGAATTTACAAAATTAGAATGATGTACAAACTGGTTAAAGAAACAAAGTCTGTCTACTATGTCCTTTGAGAAAAAATGTCATGTGACACATTCTGGGTGTTTTTAACTGAGTTAACCACAGGGCGTGTCATTATGTGATCAAGGTCACGTGCTGTGACCGAAATGCGTCATGATATGGAGGAGTGAGGGGAAATAAATGTTTGCACTGCAGTTCAAGTGGAGTTCGTGCCTGTGTGTTTGTCCGCTAGGAAAAGTGGAAGAACTTTTGCATTTTTCTATACGACACGGAAACCAGCTGCTTCCGTATCCCGAACCCCCTCCCCGGAAGTTGGCACCCGCTTACAGCCGAGATTTACGACAAGAATCCAGGAGGAATAATACGCGGCAGCCCCCTGACGCAGCTACGAGGAGAGTTACCAGCCAGGAGGCAGTGAAGGCAGAGTCGGAGGGCTCGTCAAACACGGCACCACGGCGATGAGTAACCGAGCATTTGCGCAGGTGGGGAGGAATCAAGCAATTATATCCAACCAGCGGTGATCGGCTAGTGATCACCACGGGCTCACAAAGCATCCAAACATGTCGGAGGATGCGCTGCGGGAAAGGGAGGCGGCGACTGAGGAACTTTTTGGCAATCTGTCTAGCATATCAAATACCAGACAACCATTGGATGCGGGGCTTTCTAAAAAAGACACAGACGCAAAATCACAACTAAAAGCACTAGAAAAGTGTATGCGAAGCGAAATGACCAAGTGGTGGGAACAGAAATCACTTCAAAAATATGAGGAAGCAGGAAGGGTCCCACGGGGAATACGCATCTTATTAGCTCCAAGTTTCTAAAATCATAACCCTATGATGTTAAATGAATGGGCTGAAAATAATCTAAATGCATCTATGAACTTGGTCAAAATATTAATTAAATATGCCCAGATAGATCGTGAGGCATTGCTCCGAGAAACAGACAAAATTAATGAAGACCTGGACAAATCAGAAGCCAAAGATTACATTACAAAATCTAGAAAAGAAATACAGGACAGATTAAAGAAACAGGAGGATAAAATAAAAATCAGGAAAGCACACAAGTTTGCTAGGGATAAGGCAGATTATGAAATGGGAAAGATTTTTACATTTTCACGGAAATATGATAATGTCAAGAGGTTAAGATTAAACACCATGGGGCCGATTCCGATTCGGGCCGGAAATCTCTCCGACCGAGCCGGACCCGGAGAGATTTCCGACCGAATCAGACCCGTGCAGCCCGACCGAACGAGTACGATGCGCACGTATGCCATCGGACTCGATTCGGTCGGGACTCCCATTGAAGTCAATGGGAGCCTGCCGTACAACGCGTACGCGGGCTCCCATTGACTCAATGGGTGCGAGGCGGACAAGGGCGCCCCTACAGCGTGTACGCGGTGAAGCGATTCGCGCCGTACACGCACAGGTAGGGGGACCCATGGGTCCCCCTGTGTGCGACTCGCGCGGCTACGCGTACAGGGGGTCCGACACGGACCCCCAAAGTACGGCTCCGACAGCTCTTTCGAGCCGGACTGCGCGGCTCGGTCGGACTGCTCGCGGCGCGCATCGTACTTACCCGGCCGGGGAACGTCTCCATTGCGCGGTGCGAGTCGAGTCCGAGCGAGTCGGTCGGTGCGGTTAGACTCGGGAACGAGTCGGTCGGAGCGGTCGGGACGCCCGGACGAGTCGGTCGGCGATTTCGCATCGTACTCGCCGCCCGGACGCGCGTACGAATCGGTCGGGAAATAGGGCTCCGACTCGGATCCGGTAAAGCCGAATCCGATTCGGAGCCCTGCCGGCCGAGATCGGAATCGGCCCCCATGTCTAAAGGAACATCAGAGACAAGTGCTGACCTGCTGAGAGTTGACAATATTATGACATCCACCTCAGATTTCAGTTCCGCCATCAGTGAAACAGAATCAGAGGAAGGGGGCTCAAACACGACAAGTGTGATCGGAGATACTGGCAAATTGACCCTAGCCGAGGAGCTGGATTTTTTAAGCTTAGACCGCGGGCAAACATTGAGGCAGCGGAATCAAAAACAACCAACAGAAACAGGAGGAATCAAAGAAGACGAGCCAGGAGAAAAAGCCGGAAGCTCAAAAACAAAAAAACCTCAATGGCGGAAGAAACAAGGGAAATAGATAACACAATAGTCAACCTATCAGAAACAACACTTACTAAAGCGGAAACACAACTTTTATCTCTGGGACTCTCATTCTGCCCTGAAAGCAATTTTAACTATGGGTACACTAGAGTGGACATTTTCAAATTTATTCGGAAATTAAAACTTAAAAAATATTTTATCATCAAAGAAGGTATGAGTCAGAAAAACAAGGATATGCCCAATACCAATGAATTTTGTGATAATTTACAAGTGTCAGATGCAACAACTCTCCTGACATTACAAGAGTTTACCAATGAGACTAACCAGGACCAACAACTGATTCCAAATCTCAGTTCAATGCAGGAGAAATTACGTGAAATTGGTATAATACAATCTACGGCGGGCAGCAGTCCTTTCAAACCCAAAAACTCGTTTCTACTAATGATGCCCAAAGATGCCATAGATATATTTCATGAATGTGTAACTGAGGATCCCAAAAAGTTATATTACAATATGAGACACACAAAACGAAAGATCAAGAATCAGGATCTACAGTATGCAAACTTGATGAAAAAGTTAAAAAATGACAATGAAATCGTTATTAATAAATCGGACAAAGGGGGCAACATTGTGCTCTGGCCCAAACAACAGTACTTGCAGGAGGCATATCGCCAGCTTGGCGATAAGGAGTGTTATGAAAGATCAAATGTGAAAGAGTACAATAAAGCTAAAGATGGTCTGAAGAAAGAGCTGTTACAGTGGAAGAGACAAGGTTTAATCTCAAGTGAAGAATACAATTTCATGTACAAAGAATTCCCGGTCCTTCCTGTCATCTACTTCATACCAAAAATCCACAAGGAAGAAACACCAACCCCCGGGAGACCGAATATCTCAGCCAACAATGGCTTCTGTGAAAATAAAACCCAATATGTGGATTATTTTCTTCAGGAACATGTCCAAGAACTGCCCTCGTATATTAAAGATACTGGAGACTTTCTGACCAAAATCAGTCAAGTTGTAAGGACAGAAGGGTTACTGCTTATCACGTTAGATATAGCGTCGTTATACACAAGCATTGAACATCAAGTAGAGTTGACAGCTGTTCAGCACTTTTTGAGTACAAGACCGATTAATAGGTACAACCCCAACTCTATCCTTCTGGACCTCATCAAATGGTGTCTATACAACAATTTCTTTTTGTTTGGTAAAGAAATGTTCAGACAAAAGTGGGGAGTAGCAATGGGAGCCTGTTTCTCCCCCAGCTATGCGTGTTTACATGTTGGCTGGTGGGAGGAACAGGTCCTGAGAAAAGTCCATAGTGAATTGTACAACACACATGTCATGCATTGGCTGAGATTCATAGACGATGTGTTTATTATATGGAAGGGCAACAAGGAAAGTGCTTTGAATTTCATCAATGAGATCAACAACAACAATGTAAATCTCAAGTTCACATTGCATGTTAGTGAACAATGCATAGATTTCCTAGATGTGAAAGTTTATGTCTTGAATATGAAACTAGAGACCACTTTGAACCGTAAACACACAGCAGGCAATTCCACGCTGCACTCTAAAAGCTTTCACCCTAAACATCTTGTAAATAGCATCCCGTACGGGGAATTCCTTAGACTTCAACGGATTTGTAGCACTACTGCAGACCTTGAGAAATGTCAACAGGAAGCTAAGGAAAGATTCTCGCATAGGGGCTATGATGATAAATTATTAAATGTGGCTATAAAAAAGCCAATGAAAAACCCAGAGAGACCCTCCTTTTACACAAGAAAAATAGAAGTGACCCTAACCAAGTGCTTGATTCACCCACTACAACAGGGGACAATACACACAGATTTATAACCACATATAATCATCAAGAAAGACAACTCAGGGCGATTATTAATAAGAATTGGCCGATTGTACTGACTGACGGGGTGTTGGCACCCAGGCTACCAGCAAAAGCAACACTCACGTTTAGACGTGCACCCTCTATGAGAACCCACTTAGTCAAAAGCAGCCCAGGGATTAACCAATCCACATCATGGTTAAAACCAAAGAATGGGTTCTTTAAATGTACGTCCTGTAGGGCCTGCAAATTTGGCATCAACACAACACACTACTCCACACCATTTAATCCTACTCCGGTGGCTATCAGAGGCAATTTTAATTGTAGGACTGAATTTGCAGTTTATGTGCTGGAGTGTACCTGCGGCCTACGGTATGTTGGGAGTACCAAGCTGCAGGTACATGTTAGAGTGATCCAGCACCTACGAGCAATAGTCAATTCTGATGCCACATATCCTGTGGCAGGATACTTTAAATCTGAACATCATAATGATTTAAAATGCCTCAAATACTTTGTGATTGATGCCATACCAACAGTAAGGCGAGGTGGCAATAGAGAACGAATGCTACTCCAATTAGAATCACAAAAGATAGTTGAACTTGACTGTAGAACACCATTAGGTCTTAACAATAATGAAGATTTACATAACTTTTTATAATGAATTTCAATATCTCAGGCACATTCAAAAATAGCTCTGTTCAACACTTAAAGCTTGGTAATTACATAGCCCCTTTGCACATGATTTTAGTCGCTTGGTTTTACCAGTTATCTATATACATATGTGTTTATTTATTAAATCACTATATATGAGTGTATGTATGAATATCTGATCATGTGACGATAAAGAATTGAGCTCTTTAGGTCCATACCTAACAAGAATTGTTGTTGTGACCCAATCAAAATCATGTATCCAATCTCTACGATAATGATACACCCAACTGGGCAGGTGCAGGTGATGGCGCTTGCCATCACCTGCACCCTGTTGCCTGCTGACACGCCGGAGGGGGACTACAGAGCCCAGAATCCTTTGTTCCCTGGAGGGAGGAGCGGAACACTGTCTTCGCGCTCAAATAGCGCTTAGAATCACTGCGGCGCAGGACGCGCTTGCCATCACCTGCACCCTGTTGCCTGCTGACACGCCGGATGGGGACTACAGAGCCCAGAATCCTTTGCTCCCTGGAGGGAGGAGCGGAACACTGTCTTCGTGCTCAAATAGCGCTTAGAATCACCGCGGCGCGGGACGCGCTTGCCATCACCTGCACCCTGTTGCCTGCTGACACGCCGGAGGGGGACTACAGAGCCCAGAATCCTTTGCTCCCTGGAGGGAGGAGCGGAACACTGTCTTCGCGCTCAAATAGCGCTTAGAATCACCGCGGCGTGGGACGCGCGCGGGCGAAGCCCGGGCCAAGGGCGGGCCCGTCCGCGCCCGTCAGAGCCTGAAAGAGGCTGGGCCCCTTCTCGTGGCCAGCAGATCTGTTCATAGACAAGTTACTGGGCTAATAACTCAAGGGACGGACAGAAGATCCGCATGTTCTACGTTTCCCAACCTGGAGTCAGGAAGGAGGAGTCCTAACAAAGTTATAACAAATAACATTGATCTGAAAGGCAAGGTAAGCGGAGCCCCGGCTGAACTTAACACGGTGAACCTTGCCCGACAGTTTTGTGATAGGACAGTGGCGGCATAAAGGGCACAAACCGATACAGACATTTTGTGAATTGTTGTTTATTACTGTTTGTTACTGTGCCTAGGCTTGAGACTTAACATAAGGCCTGTATAAGCCGACAACTGTACAATACCACAATACCATTAATTGTAAAATGGGAAAGAGAAAAGCAACTATCACTCAACACTAGTCATCATTGGTAAAAAAAAAAAAGCCCCAGGGAAACCGCATCAAACGCTTTTGACCTACCTTACAGGGGCTATGGGGGCAATCGAAAAGCAGATATCATCAGTGGAGGAGTCATTGACCTTGGGCACCGTAGGCTTAGTGGGTTGAGCAAATGAGGTACCCAAGGAAATGGTTAGCTCAACACTGGGGCCCCAAAGAATACTGTAGCCCAAAACAGTTGTATTCACAATGAGTCAGATCATACCATACTTAGTGACCACGAATCCTTTTCTCAGCCATCTTTGAAGCGTCAAAAAAATCCGGCACACACATGCAATCCAAGTGAAGAGGCAGATGCGGGGGATAACAATAATAAGATGATGAAGTCCATTCCGCTGAATCTCAGTAAGAAAATGACCAGAGTCAATAAGAAAAGTGCCCCACACATGGTAGGAGGAATTGGAAACAGGGCAAAAACCAAAACGCAGAGTAACGAATTTGGGAATTTAGTATCGATGGTAGAAAAACTAGATGCCTTTTTAAGAAACTCCCTATCCACTATAGAAAAAAGAGTTGACCAAATTGAGGCAAAATTGGGCAGTCTACTAGTTAAGGAGAGAAGAGCTGAACGAAAGACACATGATAATAGGCAGGTGGATACTCCCGAAGTAGATTCATGTGTGAAAACAAAAATACAGAAATATCAGGACTCTGTTAGACAGAAAGGACCAATTACAGGCCCTAACACAAACAGATATAAGCAAGTAGACTTAATTGCCCCATCATATTCATCTAGGGTTAACCAAACTGGCGACCATTCTAGTCAGAGAACAAATAATCACGACAATGAGGCCATATCTGCTGGCATAATGCCATTGGATTTACCTACATTGGACTTACCACCGGCTGTTACCCCTTACAAAATAGTTCTTGCAAATGTCCCCAGGCTAAGGGAACAAGATAATAAACAGTGGGATACTCTAAGAAACAAGTCTCTGCACTGGCTAGGCACAAAGGTTGGGCAAACAGAACAACTCTTCATGGATTATAAGATGGCACGAAGAGTTAGATGGGTGGGGAAAGGACGGAAAATTCTACCTGGCGATTGTGTGGTGATAACATTCAAATCGCCACAGTTAGTGGAGAATATCTTGTGGAAGGCAGGGAATGATATTATAAGTAAGGAGGGCATTAATTTACTACCCCTTGGCTTTTTCTACCAGCCTCCCTCGGTGACGGAGAGGGCTAGCATAAGTAGAAACTTTAATGCAGGCGGCCATTACAGTTATAATGTGCCGGTAGGAAATCGATTTGAATCACTTCCTTCCCTAGATGAGATAGATTGACTGGACCAGCCCATAGGAGACACGAGTGAGAGGCGGTGTGATATCCCACATGAGCATACCTTTATTATAAGTGATATTACCAAAAGCAGACAGGAGATTGATGTAAGACCAAATAAGGTCGAGCACCTAGATGCTTCTCCATCTCCCTTGGTACTATTAGGAGCATCAAATGAACCCATAGGGAATATTATTTCAATTCTATTCTGGAACATAGCGGGTCTGCGCTCAAAAACAACTAATCAGCTCTGGTATGAATTCGTCAGGAAATTTAGTATATTCTGCCTCCAAGAGACGTGGACTGTGAACGAAACACATATTGAAGGGTATAAGACTTATCACACAGCTGCCATTCCATCGACACACGGGAGGCCCAAGGGGGGTTTAAGTATACATATATCAAATATGGTAAATGTACAGAAAATATCCTTTATTAAATCAGAACCTAACTATCAAATTGTCACCTTACTTATGGAGAAAAGTAAATGTGTTGTTTTGATTAATTTTTACAATAATGCTTCGAAAGATCATGTGTTGGATATACTGAAACAACTTATGCATACCCTGCAGGACCTACAAAACGGTAATGTTAGAGATATTTCTTTTGTGTGGGGGGATTTTAATACGGTTCTGTGTCCATCTAACCGGGACATCACTTGTGGCCTAACGGATGAAGACAATTGTACCCTGCCTCACTTCCCTCATTCGGTATATGGAGACTGTTTAAATGAGATGTTATTTGTTTTGGATTTGGGTTTTGCAAATGCATTGTGTTCACCACCCATCCCATTCTCACAGACCTTCAATGGAAGAGGATTGAGCTCAATCATAGACTTTATAATTACTTCGAACAGGTTCGCATCCAGAATATTAGATTATAAAACGCATAAAAATTCCACAAGTGATCATTTTCCATTGAGTGTGTCCATATCCTTTCCACCTATAACGCGTAAGTCCAACACCAAAAGGGTCTATGCTGTCCAAGATGTAGTAGTAGACAAGAAGAACGGCTACTCCCTAAAGTGGGATAAGGTAGAGCCATCTACAATAACTAAGAAAGTGGTCGAGACTAGTTACCATTCACTCATGAATTGTTTAAATGAATGTACATCATATGAGGGTATAATGGAGTCTTATGCATATATTGCAGATACAATTAGAAACACACTAAAGGTAGAACTAAAAAGAGGGTATTGCAAGAATAAGGGGTGTTTTGATCATGAATGCACGAAAGCTCACTTTAAATTAAAACAGGCACTACACAAAACTGAAAGAGATAGAACTGAAATTAAGCAGTGTAGGAAGGCCTATAGTCAGGCACTGAAATCACGTACAACGGAAATAAAAATCAAAGCAAGGACTGACCTACGGGAAGCAAGCAACAAGGATAGTATTGCTTTTTGGCGTGTGGTAAAATCCCCTTTTTTAACAACAGAAAGCGTCCCTACTGTAGAGATTGCAATTGACGAAGGACTATGGGTGGAGTACTTTTCCAATATGTACAGACAATGTGGGGAGGTGGATGGCACGGATGTAAATGTGTTAGGTATAACATCGTCACCACCTAATTTCCCGATAGCTCTAGATTTTACTCTACAAGAGGTACTGTGTGCATTAGAAGCCAGTAAGGGAGGAAAGGCCCCGGGGCCCAATAGGGTGCCCATCGACATTTTTAAGCATAATGTGGATTTATGGGCACCTCTTCTAACGCGAGTGCTAGCAGCATGCTGCACGACCTGATTCATAGAATCCTGGTCAGACTCCATCATGGTACCAATTTTTAAAAAAGGCGACAGGCAGAACCCTGCCTTTTACCGTCCAATATCGCTGTTAGATTCATTGGGAAAGGTGGCAGGTCGCATAGTGCTCAACCGACTTCAACAATGGGCAGAGGACAATAATGTCTTCTCAGATCTTCAATTTGGTTTTAGGGAGGGTTTGGGTACAATAGAACAAGGTCTTAATCTTACACTTATGATGGGGAAATATACTACGGCGAGAAAAGGCTGATTGTATTTGGCCTTTGTCGACCTTACGGCCGCTTTTGATTGTGTTCTTCACGAAAAACTATGGAACGTTTTAGCTTCCATGGGGGTGGAGCCACCTTTAATTCAGTTTTTAAGGGAGCTCTACAGGAACGCAAAAGCCCGGGTCAGGTTCGGCTTAAATGGAGAGTGTACAGCGTCGTTCAAAGTGGAGAGAGGGGATAGGCAGGGTTGCGTCCTGGCACCTTTTCTATTTACACTATATACCAACGGTTTGGAGCAATATATGATGGAGAAATGCCAGGACCTACCTCAGCTATTTAGTCGTCCTATACCTGCCCTTCTCTAAGCGGACGACGCTGTAATAATGGCCCGAACCCCACTGGGCTTACAAAGGGCTCTGGCCCATTACAATGATTTTATGAAAAATCTGGGACTAAGAGTAAATACTACCAAAACCTTCACAATGAGCTGTGGGCTGGGCACCCGTAAGCACAGGGACATTTTAATAGATGGTCAAAAGGTGGAATCTACGATAACTTACCCCTATTTAGGTATTTTAATAGATCAAAAAGGATCATGGCGCCAGGCCATTAAGGCTAGAAAATTGCTTTTTATGAGGACAACGATAGCTCTAGTTAATTTCTCTAAAAAACTAGGAAAAAGACCCCCAGTTGAGCTGCTCCACATTTATCAAGCCAAGTGTGTTAGCATGGCCACTTATGGCGCCGGGATCTGGGGATATTGTGATGTTAAAGATATCCAGAAGGTGGAGAACGCCTTTTTAAGATTTTTGCTGGCAGTCCCACGTTGTACATCTACATATATATGCCATGCAGAGCTGGAGCTTCTCTATATTACCGATATAATAAGAGTGCAACCAGCTCTGTTATGGCATCGGATATGGTCCTCACCCAAAACCCTGTTTAATCAGAACGTAATAAAAGACAGTTTAAAATTGGACCACTCACAGGAGATTAGGTGGCTAAAATATATCAAAGAGTTCATGATCGATCTGGGATACCCAGAATACTACACTAAACCACTATCTATGGGTACCATTTCTAGGAAAGCCTTAAAAAAACAATGTATGGCCCATCTGGAGGCAAATAGATTTGCCGACGAGGCATCAAGGCCCACAGTTCAAAGCAATAAAATGATGCGTGTCAGTATTGGCATACAGCCATATCTAGTCAACACAGAGAGTGGATATGATAGATTTGTCCTCATACGACTTAGACCAGACACGTTTCATCGTCTGGTTAGCTTTCCTATCGTTAATGACTGGTCCAACGTTTTACAAAACTGTCCCTGCGATGAAGTCTCCATGCAATCGTCAATGCACGTGGTTTTATTTGGTAAATTTTATGTGGAACAGAGGACGAGGTGGATTAAGCCTATACTCAAACTATGGGGTTTGAGGCAATGCCGCCCAGCTTATCTCACTTTGCAATTTTTAGAAATTGAATGTTTTACGAGATATATTGCTCAATTTTTAAAGAGTACAATTAAATGTAGAAAAAGTTTATGAAGTTAAGTAGTACCGTAATATTATGCATGAAATTGGCACTTAATTTTGTATTGTAACTTTTAGAAACTGAATGTCTTATGAGTTATACTGCCCAATTTTTAAAAATGATAATCAAGTGCAGATGAAGCCTATGAAATTAGTTAGCACCCAAACATACTGCTGAAAATTGATTTTTAATGCTTTTTAGGTTTTTTAACATTGTGTTTTGTTTCAGAGCATAATTTTTTTTTAAATGGATAATGACATGACATACAATTTTGTAATATTGTGCTTTTATGTTTTTTTTATTTCTGATGAGTCAAAAACCGAATAAAGCTATATTTGAATTTGAATTTGACTTAAAACGTGATAAACAAATATGGAATTATTAATTGCACTATAGTTCCGAAAGCCGACCAATATACATATATTTTTTAATAGATGGGAGATATCAAAAAAGAGAAAAAATAATATCAGGTACACATATGTATTTTGCACACTTACGCACTTAGCACTTTGCAGCACTAGCCACTTATATACTATTACGTCAGCACACATAGCACTTTAAGAAGGACAATTGAGCTTACACAGTACATCAAATGACAAAAGTGTAAATATTTTAGACTACTTATGGTATTCAATAACGTGTAGGTGATTTTGGCCAATATGAAACATATACATGGGGTAGCATTGCTAAACGCATTATGCAGTAATATTTGCAATGTACATTCTTCTGCCAATGTGCAATATAATTTAACTTTGTGTATATTTATTTAATTACATATATATGGTTATTGACATAACATGTCATGTTTCTATATATATGTAATAAGTCTATCGATGAATTTACAAAATTGGAATGATGTACAATCTGGTTAATGAAACAAAGTCTGTCTACTATGTACTTTGAGAACAAATGTCATGTGACACATTCTGGGTGTTTTTAACTGAGTTAACCACAGGGCGTTTCATTATGTGATCAAGGTCACGTGCTGTGACCGAAACGTGTCATGATATGGAGGAGTGAGGTGAAATAAATTTTTCCACTGCAATTCAAGTGGAGTTCGTGCCTGTGTGTTTGTCCGCTAGGAAAAGCGGAAGGGCTTTTGCGTTTTTTTTTTATATATATATATACATATATATATGTCCATCAATGAGTCCCCACTTGAAAGACGCACTCCACAGCAGATCTAGTAAAAGCAAAAGGCATTTTTAATTCAGAGTTCTTTGTTTGCCTTACGCGTTTCGGAGCACAGCTCCTTGATCACAGGCTGCCAGGGTGCACGCAGACATACTCAAAGGCAAAACTTCTCAGCACATTTCAATTGACCTTTAGTAGGTTTCACAGGTGAGTTAACTTGTGTTCGTGCTGGGATATGCAGTCCCTTTCAGACAGTGTTCTATCTCTTGTAGACTCTGTGCTGCAACACTGAATATGCATTTTAAAATTACCCTCCATATGCTTTTTATAATAATACATAAAAAACAAATAACATTTATTATAAAAACAAATATGTATTTTTAATAATCATGTAACATTATATATATATGTATATATTATAGTTTATTATCGACCAATAGCATGATCATCAAAACAGCATAAAAAGAAATACAAATACACATTTATCCTGTAATACACAGATAAAACATTTCATCAAATTTTGTTTTTGCTTTTGGGCCCTACCGCAGACAAATTCAGTATTATAAAGAGTTTAGTAATTACAGTCTAAAATAGCTATAAATGGATAAAAAAATCTCATTTAATTAAGACCATCCTTGAGAATTGTTTCATAGCAGGGCTTTCGATCTCTGCCACCATGCATATAACAAATATCTTGAGATTGCAAAGACAAGCCATTGCGTTATGTCAGATCGGAATATACGCAATGCTTCCGATGGGCGTGAAAAAGAGAGCAATCGGCAGGCTGGAATAATCCATAATTTCCTTGTGTTACTGTATGCAGGACACAGAAAGAAGAAGTGCTCGATTGTCTCTTGAGCAGTCTGACATGTTGGGCACATAGGAGTAGTTGTAGCATTAGCCCATTTGTTTTTCAAGACATTTAACGGTAGAGTCCCAAGCCTAAACTGAATATAAAGTGCTCGTGCCTGTGGTGGTTCGATTTCATCCATAAACATTTCAAAGTTAAAACAGCTCTTAACATTTAAAAATTGCAAAGTTAAAATGCCACGTGTTATGGTTTCATTACTAGAGAAATTAATAAAGTCCCAATATCTCTTCTTTATTAAGGGGGCCATTCTTTTTGTAATAGAGCCAGGGGCCTCCCACATCATTTCGAAACCCAAGCGATACAGCCATTCTCTGATCTTTTTGAACCAGTGCAATTCACCTTTCTGTTTTTGTAGGTTTAAGAGTTCCACCACTGCTTCTTTTACGTGGATCTCTGTATTGTTAACCCAAATTCTAACCCAGAACATCAATGCTCTAAGAACAGCATAATGTGAAATAGATTTGACTCCTAGGTCAAGGCGTAAGGGTAGAATTGGGATATTAATTGGGACATTGAGTATAGCTCTAAGGAATTTATTTTCCGCTATCTCTAACTTTTTAGTATTCTCCAAACCCCACAGTTCAGCACCATATAAAGCTGCACCAAGCCCTTTGGCCCTATGTATCTCCAATGCAGGGGAAATTGGGCGATATGTTGAACATCTTAGCCTCCTTGCTATTGCGCAATCCGCTATCTGTAGTGACGATTCACCTTTTTGGATTTGGGGAGTCCAAAGTAGGTTATCACTAATTCTGACTCCCAGGTAGTCAAAGACCTTAACCTGTTCTAGTTGTTTGGTACCCAATGTCAACTTCCCTTTTGAGCATTTGTAGGGGTTGAAAACCATATATTTGGTTTTGGAGCAATTGATTTCCAGACCCCGGTCATTACATGCTTCTGCAAATTTATTTAGGGTGTTTTGGATGCCCTTCGGAGTCTTCGATATAAGGAGTGTGTCGTCGGCGAACAACAAGGAGGGCAAGGGACTGCCCGCTAGTCTAGGAGGATCACCTCCACATTCATATAGCTCTTGAATCAACCCGTTGATGTACAGGGTGAATAGTGTGGGGGCAAGCACACACCCCTGGCGTACCCCTTTGGAGATTGGAATACTATTTGAGAGGCTGCCATCTGACTTCCACCTAATTTTTGCATAATTACCATCATGCAGGCAAACCAGTAGCTGAAGAAGATCATTTGGTAATTCTAGTTTCCTCAGTACGGCCCACAATTTATTGCGATCGATGGAGTCAAAGGCTGTTTTAAGGTCTACGAAGACAACATATAGATGGCCTTTCATAATCTTAACTTCCTTCCAGATTAGTAGCAAAAATCTAAATACTTGGTCCAGTGTAATTGTAGATGACCTAAAGCCAGCCTGTAGGTGGGAGATAATGTTATTCTCTTCCATCCAATTTTGGATACAGAGCAGAATAACCTTACAAAAGAGTTTCTGGGAGACATCTATAAGACTTATCGGTCTATAATTTGAAGGGTCCGCTTTCTCTCCTTTTTGAAAATGGGTATTATTTCTGCTCCTTTCCAAGTTGGAGGAATATCCCCACCTTGCTGGATGGCATTAAAGACCTTTTGAAACAGAGGGCCCCAGATATTCGGCTCAGCTCTGTACAGGTCTCCTGGGAGTCTATCAAGGCCTGGAGCTTTTCCTGCTTGGAGTAGGTTAATTGCTGTAATAATTTCTTTTAGGGAAAACCCTTCGGCCGTTCCCTGTATTATCTCCAGGGTACCAGCCACTGCAGCTACCGTAGTTTCATCTTCTCGGGCCGGGGGGGCCTCGCTGGTATAGAGTTTTCTGAAATAATCTTCCCATACCTGTGGCTGAATATAAAAATCTTCTTCACTAACCTGCTTAATTGACCCTTTAGCAAGTAGTCGCAGGAACATTTGACTATCTTTCTGCTTGGAGGCCTCAACCAATGTGTACCAATTGTTGGCCTCCCATGTCCTTTTTGCTCCAGCCTGTGCCTTCTTGTACAACTTTCTACTGTTCGTGATGGCCTCTTGGACTCCTTGCTTTACGGCTTCCGTTAGGTTAGCCTTTGCTAGTCTGCAGTCCTCATTGTACCAAGGGGCATCGCTTCATTTAAAAGTGTTAGAGCTGATCAATTTATTAAAATATTGCTTAATGCTATTGGTCAGTTTCAAGTAGCTTGTTTAAATGGTATCCACCTCATTATGGTCTAAAACGCTCACTATCACAAGGGTCTGGGCCACTTCTTCATAGATTTTTGGGATCGGTTGCCTGTTAGCTACCAAACTAGGCCATTTGATACGTCTATTATTATTCGTTGTTATGGTGGGAACCCTATTTTTAGAAGTTAGACTCTCAAAAATTGGTAAGCCAGTTAATTCCAGACTTAGGGCATTATGATCACTATCATCACAGATTAGAACAGTCATATCCTTAACATAAGACCAGATGTCGAGGTCCACCATGATGTAGTCTTTCCTACTTTTTACGCTACCCCTCTTATAGGTAAATTCTGCAACCTCATCAGCCGATGTTCGCCCATTACAAGCCCGCACCCCTTGCGCAAGGTTAAGGGACAATACCTGCTGGCCCACCTTAGTGAGTCTTTTGATGGGTGGATTACATAATTTCTTAACACCCCTGGCTTGCTCTTCTTCCTGCACTAGCTCTTGGATAAACTCCACCGGCTCATAGGTTGTGTTAAAATCACCAGCAAGAATAAGGGAAGGGCCCCTGCTGCATTTATCAAGATAATCAATCAACGTTGTTATTGTTTCCGTGGGCTTATGATGACTACTGAACCTATTATAGATATTAAACAATCTGATTTGAACACTCCTCTTTGGCCATGTCAATTCAATACCAAGGATCTCCTGGGAGTCTACCCTCAATATCTTAATTCTACAGTTCAGTGTTATCCTGACCCAAATTATCAGCCCTCCCGCAGGTCGACCCACCTTTGATGGTCTGGCTTCAATGCTGAGTGTGGTAAACCCCACCCTATGAACCCGCTTAGTCACCCATGTTTCTTGGAATAGGCATATATGGTGACTGTCAACCATCCTGCCCCATTCTGGATCACTTAATTTAGATCTAATACCAGCAATATTCCATGATAGGATCTGTAGGGCTTGATCAATACACACACTTCGGCATTGCCGCGTGCTCGATGTGGGATTAACATCTATTGGTGTCTGAGATATTCCATGCACTTTTTGCCCTATACAAGGGATAATGGTTAACTCCTTGCCCACCGGGATGTTGCTAGATGTATTGCCCTCAGCAATAGTGGTTATAACTACTTTATCTTCCAAGTCTCCTCTCCCTCGGTTTAGTCAATCAGGACTATCTAGATCAGTGAGCACTTCAAATCTATTACTAATTTCCAGGGGAGAGTGGACTTGCCTACTTACTAGGTTATGGGGTGCGTGAACCACTTGTTGGGAGTTTGACCTGGGCTGCTTAAGGTGCCTGTAGAAAAAGCCAAGGGGCATTAATTCGATTTTATACTCTACTTCTTGGCCTGATAGTTTACTCCAGCTATTGAGAAGTTGCCTTGCTAGGTTTGGTGATCTACAATTAATCACTATACAGTCCCCCTTTACTGTTTTCAGTAGGGGTCCGACCCAGTGCACTCTGCGGATAAACAAAATATCTTGAAAACTGGAGCTAGAGAAATCAGTATTCTGTGTAAGCCAGTGACAAGCCTTATTTTTTAGTTGGGCAAAGGATTCCTTTTTCTCATCCCTGAGTGGGGGAACGTTAGTTAGGATCACAACATAGGGGCAGCAGTCTGGAGGAAGATGCAGGGTTACGTCATTGTCACTTCCCTCAAGTGGGGGGGCTTCCTTCAATTGTATATTTGACTGTCTGGACAAACCCAAATCTCTTCTATGCTGCGTGAAGTTGGTTCTGGTAGGGGCTCTATTTCCATCGTATTTTCCATCGTATTTACAATACCTAGTATTGTCCCTACAATTATCTATTAGTTCAGGCAGGCCACTCATTTGTTCAATAGCCTTCACTAGGGGTTGCACTGAGTTGTCATGGTTCCTTGCGGCCTTATTGCTATCTTTCCCACTAGCTTTACCCCCTTTATCATTTCCTTCACCCCCTTTGTCATTTCCTCGTCTTTGGTTTTACAGACCCAAAGCTTACTGAGCAGTGATCAGTTGGTTCCCTAGCATACAATGAAAGTATCTTTTTTACACTTGCCACGTTATTTTCTAGGGTGTCAAGCCTATTCAGAATAGGTTGCAATCTATTTTGCATTATTCCATCAAAACCATCCAGTAGGAGCTTAATGTCTTGTGGGGATAAGAGTGTAGGGGACGGTATCAAGGGAGAAGGGCTCATTTCAACTGGCGATACATCAGTGGGCCTGTTACTGTCTCCAGTGGGAGCCTGACTCGTTTTTCTCTTTGATCTAGTAGTTACTATAGATTCAGGCTCCAGGTGTTTGAGCTTCCTCTTTCTTTTAGCTGGAGGACTAGCTACTGTAACTGCCTGTGATCGATGTAAATGCAGTTCAGGGCTGACTAAGGCATTTATTGGTTGTTCTAAAATGTGACTCTCTGTAACAGTAGCCATTTTTTGCCCATCCGATGGTACATCCTGGTTCAAGCATATATCAATGCCCCCCTCTATAGATAGACAGCGTTGAACCACAAGTATTTCTTTGTCTATAGCCTTTGCAGCGCGCGTTAAAAAACTGTCAAGGGTTGTGTTATGCATAGGCCTCGGTGTGCTTGGAGCACTCTCCCTATCGTCCACCCGCCTTACTTTGGCCATAGTCCAGCAATGTTCAGGTCTTACGTGCCGCCTGGCGGAGTCCTCCATTGTCCCAATAGATCATGTGCAGCAAATCCAGAGGTGAGCGAGCGTTGGAATATTAATCAGAGTGAAAGACTAAGAGAATGGGCCAAGCCCAGCCTTATCCGGGCTTTGACGGGTGCGGACGGGCCCGCCCGGGCGCAGCCCGCGCACGTCCCGCGCCGCGGGAGAAGATCGGCACTTTTAGGCGTGAAGCTAGTACCTCCCTCTTTGCTGCAGGGGCGGGAGGTCTCGCGGTGCACTCTGGGACATGCAGTCCCACCAGAGGGGATGTGGCCGCACAACGGTGCGCAATGCGTGGAGCCGGGGCAAAGGGGTAATGAGCACTCAGGCCCAACAAAAATCTGCAGCCCCAGTGAGTCCTGGATGTCAGCAGCAACAGACAGCATCTGTATATATAAACAAACACACACCACACACATATATGTGTGTGTATTTATATAAGTATATATTTATATATAGTATTAAATATTATTTACATTTATTTAATTTACATTATATTAATGTTTTATATTAAAATATTAAGTATTTCGTTTTTTAACTACATACATTAAAACATAATATTTTTGTATGTTTTTTATAGATATTAGTGTGAATCTGATGTTTTTGTACCATTACAGGTATAGGGGCAAAATATTTTTGTAAACAATATTTTTGACACAATATTTTTGTTTCACAATAATGTTGTTTTCAATGATCCATTTATTTCCTATTCACTGTCTGTAGTTAGAAGTCCTTGAGAGCATTGCCAAGCACTGATTTTCAGGAATACTACTGGGGATGGTAGTCTCCTTTTCACCGTGTGTAGAAGGTTCCCTAGCAAAGCAGTCCGCATGAGGGAATGGGTCCCTCAGTACAAGCCCACAGTTTTTAATTTTTTTCCCTCCAAGGCAAAAATGTTTTTCCTCATGGATATATTCCATCCTGTACACCCCCACCAAACATGTGGATGATCTGCTCCCATTCCCACCTTGAAAGGTGAGTTACTGGAGTAAATTGAACATTTCCAGGATGGAAAGTGGACGTACAGGAGTTTGGGAATTCCATAAAACATACGTTTGTAGGTGTTCCCAAAATTCCACAACAACACTTTGGAACCCCCTCTTCTCACATTTCCCACCCTTTCAGTGATATTTACAAGTGTGAATTTCTCTGTATTCATGGAAGAAATATCTACACTTGTAAATGCATATACACTTGCTAGAATTGCCTTTGTGGATTTGTGTTACATTGTTGCTAACATTTTTACCAATCATTGCTGAGAGCAGCCCCAAGAGTTTAGCAGAGTCTTCATATGTTCAGAGGATGAAGGCACACTTCACATGCTTCCTAACAGTCTGTTTTTGGATTCAACATGCAGTTCATACCTAGGCACCCTCGCCGCCTTGATTTTTTGGCCATATCCACACTTGCAGTCACCCGGAGAAGTTGCTTGGAGTTTGGAACATTTAGGTTGAAGGCGAATCAGCAGCACAACCCGCAACCTCCTTAGGAACCGCTGCTGTGCGAAGCATCCTTGTTGTAGGGCCTCGCATCTGTCATTGACAGCAACCTCGATGACAATGCCAGACTACCCATCGCAGCCTTGCAACTCCTCGGAACCGACACAATGCCCCAACTGCCTGACGCAACCTCAACGCCGGACTTCACATCTCAAGCCCTCATCGATGGGATCTTCGATTATAATGTTGGACCTCGCACCAGCTGCGAGGTCTTGCATCTTGAACATGGATCCTTGCAATGCTCTGCAAACAAGGATTTAAGGTACTCTGTTCAGCAGGCCTAACTAGGTCCCTGTAGTCGGCCTGCTCTCCATTGCAATCGGCCTGAACTTGTGACTTTGTCCGGTCTGGTGCGACTAGATATCCACAGTTGGGGCTTTGTGATTTTTGGCACTGTTTTCACTGAAATATTTAAAATTACATATCTCCAGTTCTACTAATTGGATTTTTGTCATTATGGTCATGTTTTATTTATTTAAGAAAGGGCTACTTTTCTAAGTTGATGTGGGAACATTTTATTGTGATGTTTCCACTGTATTACTGTTTAAAGTGCTGCATAAATACTTTACACATTGCCTCTATGTAATGCCTGACTGCTCTGTGCCAAGCTACCAGAGGGTTGAGCACAGGTTAATTTAGGGTTGTGGTTGCTGCTTGACCAGGCCTCACGCCCCACTCAACCAACAACCCAATTTCTTACACCTCCTAACTGAGACCATCTTAAGAGACACCTGATATCTTTCACATACATTATTCTGTGCAGTGTGGCACCATGGCTTATGCAAAGAGTTTCCATTTCCTCAGGCACTGAAAAAGGGGACTCAAGAGACCTTAGTGTCCAATCCTTGAAAATTCTTGCCAGGCATAGAAAAGTTATATTCATTGTAAAACTGTGTTTACAAACAAATTTATTTCTGTGAAGCTGTCCCTTAGATTGGAAATGTATATTGTCTATTTTCACCTAGAGCAACTCAGCAACTGTTTTCTGGGAGTCACAAATTAGACATCATACATAGGGCACAGCACTAGCAACTTGCAACAGAGTCTGTGCATGATGTGGAAGGACAAGAGGATCATGAAAACTTGACAGATTAGTCGAGCAACTGTTGGTTGATTGTCACATAAGTCCAGAGACATAGAATGATTCTTGCAAAACAGAGATGGGGCAGCACAATTCTAATACAATGGTATTGTGAAATATGTATTTAAATTTTCCTAGGGCACTTTTTTAACATCTCAGCAGTCCCACAAAGTCATACATCACCATGCACTGCAGCAGAGAAGGGGCATGCACATTTTATAAAGGGCAATTGCCTTTTACTGCCAAAAGAAGAGCTATGATGTTGTTCAAATTATCTGCCATAGTCCCTAGAGATGTGATACACATAGTGCACCATTTAAATTATCTTAATTCAAGTGAACCTATATAAAACTTTGTGGCTACAAAGTCTATTAGCTGTGTTTGATGAATAAAGGAACTTTTATTAATATTCTCAACCTCTTACATGTGATTCTGCAATCCCTGTATAAAAACCTGTCTCTAGTTTTTTTTATAATAGGTGACTTGTGATGTACCCAGTCACGTATTATGAAGAAATGATGTCAGAACTCAACTGTAATAACTTAATGAAGTTGAGTTCTGATGTCACAATGCCTGCTGCCAGCAGCCAATAGAAAGGTAAATCAGATCATGGGGCATAATTAAAGCAGCTGTTTAGAAAAAGAGAATGAAGCATTGCTTTTCTTTTTTTTGTTAAGTTTTTCTAGCTTACAGTGACAAGCAGAAGTGTGCTATTTATGGCAACATGTTTCTTTTCTGGACTCCTTAGGTAATTATAGAAAAGTTAGAATCTTTCTTCATGTTTCTACACATTCGAGCTACTGCTGTTTTTTTATTTTAAAGAACTGACTTATATAAAACTGATTCTAATATCTTTTTGCAACAAACAGCTCACAACTTTTTAGATGTCTTTAATTTTGCACAAGAGATTTCATTCTATTTTTATTCTTCATAGTCAAAACATACTCTCTCCTTCATATCAAAGAGCTGTGCACCAAGGCTTTAAGTGGTTTGTAGCAAAAGTAATTGTGTGATCATGTACTATATAGGATAAAGGTCACCCTGTCGTACATCATTAGAATATTTCACGTCACCTCGGAGTTCCATAACCTTATAAAGGAACTCAGCCTTCCGTCTTGTTTCTCTATATGGTCATGAAATTCTTTGGGGACTTGCAATATCCTTATAATGTTCAGCAGGGGGTACGTTATCCCATATATAACTTTTTACTATTTTAACTAACTATATTCAGTTAGATTTTTCAGAACCTTCACCATGAATTAATATATCATTACCAGGACATCCAAAGACCATCAGAGCGGTCCTGTAGCCACTGTCACAGTTACAAAACATATGCAGAAGTCTCCCAATTCACAACTCTCCTGAACAGCCATATCCACTTTTATCCTATTATTGACATCCAAAGATCTATCTTCGCTAAACTATGTCTTGACCTGTAATGCACCACCATTCATCTACTGAAACAGCCACAAAACTCTCACAGTGCACCTCTATCTTAGCTTGTCATGCGATGGTAATTATTCTTAACTAGTTAATTGTTTTTTACAGCATTCTTCATGATTTCATATGAGCCCATTGGGCCATGAATGGAGCCTAAATAATATTACTTATGTTACATTTTTTTCTCAGTTTTAATCTATTTTGCTTCTGGCTGTTGGTCCATGGTTATTATATATTTTTTTAATTCATTCATTTTTGTCAATCGTCCTTATGGTCTCATATGAGCCTCATGGCACTTAGATGGAGCCATATTTTGTCACTGATTTTACAGACTTATTTATAACTTCAGCAATTTTGTTCAGGCCGTGTAGGTCTTGGCTAGTATTTTTAAATAATTCAACTGATTTTTGGCATGCTTTTACAGCGGTCCCTTGGGTCCTTGATGGACTTCATATATTATGCTATATTTTAGAAAATTTCTTTCTAAATTATCTGATATTGTGGTTGAGTTTGGAGGTTAATGGTTAATATTGGTTATCATTTTTAAAAAATATAATCAATTTTTCCAACTTTCCTCATGTTCTAATGCGGAAACCACATTTTGTTGCTCAGTATACAGAATTTCATTTTTAAAATGTTTTTTCGAATGTACTTGGGCCTGATGGACCTTGGTTATTATTTTTAGCTATGATTTTTGTCAAACTCCCTGAAGCTCTCATATGGGTCGCTAGGCTCCTTATCGGACCCCAGATATTAGTGCTCATGCTAGAGCATTTCTTGCTAAATTTTTGTTTCTTTAATCAATTTTTGCTGGTGCCTCTGATGCTGTCATATGGACCTAAAAGTTTCTGCATAAACTCCCAGATAGGATTAGTCCTCAATTTTCCTGAAATTTGGGCCATTTCTTCCTTTCGTAAGTGACACAGGACTGTTGCTCCTGTGTGTGCTTTTGTAAATTTCAGAAGTTTCAGTCTGGTACTTGTCTCAGTTATCTCTTTCTTTTTACCAAAATCCTCTGTTGGAGTGGTGTGAGTGGTAGGTTGTCAGACTCGCTGATTGTAAACAATTGCTATGAACATTAATCCAATTTTTAGTATTGAAAAATATATTCACTATTTCCCTACTATCAGCATTTCATGACAAAATTGTGCCTAAATTAGGGCCTATCTAACAACTAGTTTATAGTTCACATGGTATTGTTGTTATTTGCTTTATGTCACTACAGTGATCTAGTCTGACAGTCTGCCTTCTTATTTCTTTTTGCCTGCTGGTAGACAAAACTGAGCAGAAATAATAAAGGTGACAAGACCTTCCTTCATCCATCGTGAATCTGCAGATTCCAGTGTCCTGGACATCTGTACTAACCAACAAGAAGTCAAGAAGATGGCACTGAGAAGTGGTTCCAGTCTCAAGAGTAGCAGTGAACAGAAGTCTGCCACCTCTGGAAAAAGCACCAGCACTGCAGTGTTTGGCATCAAACCTGTATCCTTCATTCACCAAGTCAAGCAGAGCGGTGTATCTGCTATGGCCTCCTCTGGATAGGAAGACATTACAACCACTCCTTTGTACCATCACCAAAACCAAAATCCATGTCTCTTTGTGCTGTAGTGACAGCAGTCTTGGCCAAAACTAGTGTTCAGTCAGAACGGAAATCGTCCCAGCAAATAGAATCTTCTCAGCAAATGCCACAGGCTACGAAGATAAGCTGCAACTAAGTCCCTTGATATGGGAGGAGAAAGAATGGTGCACTTGATGAAGAGAAGAAACTTTCACTTGCAGCACAGCAGGATGTTGTGCTAGCTCTTTGATATCATCAGCACAATCTTCTCCACCATCTCCCTCCATAAGAAAAAAAGGCCAACTCCTGTAAGTTTCCTTCAGATGTAGGTAACATGAAGAGAACCCCAGAATCCACCATGGCAGACAAGGCAAAAGGGGGTACCAGAAAACACAGGTGCCAGTGAGGAAGATGAACATGTCATTGTTATTTTTGGCACTGAGCGAGCCAAACCACCTCTAACCAGTTTGCTTCTGTACTATCATTTTAGCCTCAATGTTCTTGAAATCCAAGGAAAACAGCAGTAACGCCCCCCCTGCCACAACCTTATGCCCTAAGCAGACCCTCTCTAACTCAACAGCAAGTTGTTGGATTTCTATTGTAAATCAGATGTTTTCTAAATGTTATGCTGAACAAGGAACATATTGCAGACAGCTTAATATGACAAAAGAACAGCGTGTCTTGGAAAGTCCGACAGATGTCTTCAACCTGGGGGCCGATTTGCGCATTTGAGAAACAAACATGCAGTCAAATGGAAACAGCACCTCCAAAAGCTGGGTTTTGCTGATACAGCTTCTGAAGAATCTGAAGTGCTAAAAGATGATGATGATGTTAATGAAGATGTTATGATGAATCCAATACCTTCCTCTCATATTATGTATTCAGCAGCAGCAGGGACCCAAGGCTGGCACAAGGAATCAGTCACCTCCCACTAAAGCAGCCAAAAAAGCTTACTTCATGGAGGTCACTATAGATGGACCGCAAGAAAAGTACAAAACACACTCACATCTGTTTTCAGGAAGGGAGAGTCATGCCAGTGAAACATTAAATGGTTAAATTATGCAATGGAAACTAGTAAAAATGATCACCTGCCATTTTTTGATAGCGAGGAGAAGATTCTAGAAGTTGTGGCAATCCTTTTCTAAATATATTTTGGCACTGGAAAGTTCCCCTTAAAGTAGTGCAAGTAGTGCCTTGTGCTGCTTTCCTCAAAGGGGTGCTCCAAGGGTGGGGCTTGGACATTTCAGCACTATCACCAATGGGTTGCGATTCAAAGCCAGATCTACAAAGAATGTTAGACCTGGCTTTGTGTCAAAAACAATGCCTACTTCAAGACAGGCGAGAAGTGGGAGATATGTAATTATTTATTCAATGTGTGACATGTTTAAAAGTTTGTCTAAGCATAGAATTTTGGACTTTAAAGTTACCCTTCAAATACAAAACCTAAGCTAGACATCACAAACACATGGTTTCACCATAGTGCAAAGATATTTGCATGGCACTAGGCAGCCTGTTGCTGCAACAGCAGAGGGGAAGAGAACAGAAGCAGGCCAAATTTAATAAATATAGCTCTGTGCTGCTCTCTTCCCCTCACTCATCACAACACAGCAATGCTGCATTGTGCTATTTATTTGTTATTGCATCTTTCGATTTATGTGCATTACTGGACACTGGATCACCTTCAAAAGGATTAACAAAAAGGCGTCAGCTAGGGTCATCAGAACTGATGGTTGCAATGTTCTCCCTGGAGAAAGAACATGCAGCTGTCAACATCCTAGAAGAGATCAATGCCAAAGAGAATGAATGACTAGAACCCAGAGGTATCAGGACATGATTCATGGCAACTCACAAGGTCAGTAAAATTGTGAAAGTCATGTCAGATTAAGGATACTTCTGATTGCCCTGTTTAGCCTACTGCATCAACATGATTGTCCAGAAGACCTTCAAAAAATAAAACGCTGTCCATGACATACTGGCCTCTTGTCATAGGATTTGCAATATAAGCCATTGTTTCAAAGCCCGAAAGAGCCTAAAGGAGGAAAGAAATGCCATTGATTAGCAGTAACAAACATAGTAAGAACATTCAAAATATAGAAATCAACTTGTTCAGTAACCATACCCATCCTACAATTCCTTCCTCCTTCAATGTCCTGCAAATGCTATTCCCCCGCCCCTACCTCCATACATGTTCACTGTTAGACATGTCATCCTTAGGGTGGTCTTCCCCAAATTTTTTGCCTGCTTACATCCACTTTTTGCTGTATATTTTTGTTGACCTTTGCTGCTAACCAGTGCTAACGTGCATGTTATTCTCCTCCAAAACATGGTGACATTGGTATATATCTGATTGGCATATTTAGTTTACCTACAAGTCCCTTGTTTAGTGGCATACCATATATCCAGGGCCTGTAACCTAAATGCTACTAGTGGGCCTTCAGCACTGGTTGTGCCATCCACACAAGTAGCTTTTCAAACCTGTCTCAGGCCTACAATTGCAAGGCCAGTGTGTGCAGTTTATTGCCACTTCGATTTGGCATTTAAAACGACTTGCCAAGCCTTAAACTTCCCTTTTATTAAACATAGGTCACCTAAGGTAGGCCCTAGGTAGCCATAAGTGCAGGGTGTTGAGTAAGTAAAAGATAGGACATGTACTTTTAAGTTTTACATGTCCTGGTAGAGACAGCTAAATTAGTATTTCAGTACTGTAAGGCCTACTCCTCTCATAGGCTATCTTGGGAATTCCTTAAAACACTTGTAAGCTGTAATTCCTGATTAGAAAGGAATAGCTAAATCATGCTTCATATCTTTGGAATGGTAATTATAAATCCTCTTTAGAGGTAAAGTTGTGTATGACCTTACTATTTTAGAAGTGTCACTTTTAGAAAGTGGACATTTCTCTGCTCTAAACTTTGCTCTGTGTGCCTTCAGCCTGTCTCCCACACACGTCTGGGCTGGGTGACAGCTACATTTCATGCATTCCCTCTAGACAGCCACAGACACAGGAAGTTGAAGCTCATCTGCTTCCTGAGCACTAATCTGCATTCTGATGGGTCTTCCTGGGCAGGAAGGAATGGGAGGAGCTGACACAAAGCACTGATTCATCCCCCACAGATAGCCTGGCAGAGAGTTCTGGGTTGAAAGGGATCCTTGTACACTTCAGAGAGTTGCTTTGAAGTCACCCCCTACAGGAATTATAAAGGTTTAAAACTTTATTAAACTCATATACCTTTCGGCGTCTTTTCCAGCTCAATTCTAAGGTGCATGAGCAGGTCCTGCATCGGCCCAGCAACCCTGCCCTGTGTTGTTGGACATTCCAGTGGGAGCATGCAATCCTGCTTTTGAAGCACATGCAGCGCCTGCAAGCGACCATGGTGGACTTTCCGCTCTCTGAGTTTTTACTCCTTTCTGGGCCCTCCACTTGGACACTAAAAATAAGGACAGGTGTTTCAGCACATATAAAATGCATACCGCCACTTGCCTCCCAGGAAAAACCTTTGACAGCATCTCAAAAGCATGGTTCCAGTATTAACTCTTTCCTTCTCCTGGCATGCCAACTAGCTGGGGAGCTGGGGAGAAAGAAAAAAAGAATGACAAAAAACGTCACCAAAAATAGGCAAATTACACACATATCCATAAATGGAATTAGTTGCACTCGTTGTATACTATGCAAATAATCACCACCCCAAGGCCAAATGAAAGCCAATGTCCAAGTACCCTGGCAAGTATTGCTCCAAAAGCATACACCTGCTGTCATATTGAGGAAGATTGATTACATGGAAGAGGATCCTGAAATGCCTCAAATCTGCGTCCCTCTTATGTCAGCACCTGTTTCCCTCCCTACATATATAGTAATTTGTCACAGAGGTGAGAGTTCACCAGGAAGCTTCAAAGAGTGTGTCAATTGACAGGGACAGATTAATACCCTCTCTAATGGTGTTTTAATTTCCAGTAAATCAAATATTGCAGCACCTTGAAAGTGTTGCATAAACAGATGTGTGAGGACACCATACTATGAGGTCATCTACGGAAGCATTGGCTTTTAATTTCTGATTTAGTTAAAATAAAACATTCCAATAAAACATGTTGCTTGGCCCATGAGTTACATATCCACTTGTAGTAACTGATGTGGCAAAGCAAAGAGGAATGAGTGGTCAAAGACGTTTTACTTGCTTTAGCAAAACTGCCACAACATTCAGATGAGCTATATGTCACAGAAGCAGACTAAGTACTCATTAAACTGTGTTGGGTTTTTCTCTATTATTGTAATGCACATGCCACCATGACGTTGAGTTCCATGTTGGAATGGTGGCATGTGGAGTGGTCAGGGTTTGGCAGTTGGTTGTTGTTGCCTGCTCTGGCCGGTCTGTTACCTTTCTGCTGAATAAAGAAAACGGATTTTACTTACCTACGGAGACCTCTGTCCTCCCTTCATTGGCGACGATTGGATCTGGACCCCGAAGGACCGGCAGAGCAAGACGTGTTTTAGTGTGTCTGCAATCGCAGATCTGGATTTCCTGGACCAAGTGTTCTTCGTGAAGTCTGCAGGCTGCAGTTTAAGCGGATTTCGTTTCGGCCTCACCATGACACTTCGCTGCTGTTGTGCGTCTGTGTTGTCCACCGCGCTCTACTCGTCATTTTGTTTGAGGTCTTTCATTTGGGGCGTTTTGGCGAGCTGGCGAGCCGATGACGTAATCGACATCCCTGCTAGTGATTCTTCTGCAACTTAGCAACCTCCCCCAGCGTGCGTCCGCACGTCCATGCAGTTGGTTGCTTGGCAACGTTCGTTGTTTTACCAGCACTTCAGGCAGACGGTGAGCATCAGCTGTACGGCAAATTCCTCTACGACGAGTGCCATTTCTTTTTCTCTCACCCGCTTTCCTGGTCGATGCAGTTCCTGGGCAGCACAGTGTTTCCCTGCCAACCAGGTATTCTTTATTTGCTCTTGGCGTATCAGTGATGCGCACACCCTATATCTGTGCCAGTTCCTCACAAAGCGTGCACCGGTGACACGCACACCCATTTCTACACATTTCCTGCATGTTGACTTCATTCTCAGTGACATGCACACTGTGTGACTTTCTGATCTTTTCCCGTGTGTCGACTTCATTCTCAGTGACATGCACACTGTGTGACTTTGGAATTAACTTTTACTTTGTGCCTGCCTGCGTTTGTTTGTATTGCATGTGTCAATGTTCTTTGCATTTCATCATTCAACAGCTCTCATGCATTTCCTGTTTTTAGTGGCTTTTTGTAATTTGGTATTTTTTTTCCTACCATATTCCCAGATAACTTTAATCTGTGGTTTAGTGTTTGCAATGTTCTGTGTTCATATTTATCAAATATCTCCAACATGCAACAGTCAGTTTTACCTCCTTCTCCATTCTTATCCACTCCAGGCAATCCTCCTGTGGAGTGGGAATTATGGCTAGAAGGGTTTGAGGATTATCTAGAAGCAATTGAAGCAAAAGTTTTTACTCAAAAGAAAAAGTTAGCTTTATTGCGACATTCTTTAGGCACTGAAGGTAGGAAGGTTTTAAAACACTTACCTCCAGCTGTAGTTATGGGCGAGGGTGATGCTGTGGATGAATATGCGTCCGCTATAAAAATGATGGATGCAAGGTTTAAAAATAAGCGCAACATCATTATGGAGAGACACAAGTTCTACATGAGAAAGCAGTTACCTGGTGAACCAGTAGAAGCTTTTATGAGCGATCTTAGAGTTTTAGCAGCAACTTGTGATTATAGAGCATTTGAGAGTGAAATGTTAAGAGATCAATTGGTTGAGAAAACCAATAGCAAAAAGATTCAAGAGAAGCTCTTGACAACTGAGAACTTAACTTTGGACAAAGCTTTAGAAATTGCCAAAAATGTGGCGACCACAACCATGTTTATGGACCAGATTGCTCTAGAATCTAAAGTTCATACAGCCACTGTGGAGAATGTTGTCAACAAGAGGGAAAATAAAAATGATAGGCAAGGAACCTTTGAGTGTTACAGATGTGGCAGCAGAAGCCATTTGGGTAATGCTTCTTTCTGTCCTGCGGTAGATAAATATTGTGTGAAATGCAAAAAAAAAGGGTCATTTTGCCAAGGTGTGTAAGTATAAGCCTGTACATGTCAAACCAGTAACCAAAAAAGTTCTGTCAGTTGGCAGCATATCTGAAGTGGATTCTGATTCTGACAGTGATGAGGGAAATTATGTTATGATGATATAGGATGTTGGTGAATCACACGAAACCTCTGAATGCACAAAAATTGTTCAATGCACAAAAATGTTTGACAGTACACAAATTTTAAAGCTTGTTTGTTCTAGTATCAAGCGTCCTTTTTGTCTAATTGGCATAAATGGTGAGAGTATTTCCATGATGGCTGATTCCGGTTCCTTCTTCACCCTTATTGGTCCAGAAGAAAGAAAAAAGTTAGCCAACATTCCCTTGAAGAAGTTCTTAGTTAGTTCTGTAGCTTATGGGGGTAAACCAGTTCAGATATTGGGAGAATTTGATTGTGTCTTAACTTTTAAGCATCATTCAACGCCTGCCACGGTGTATGTGGCAAAAGATAGTTCGTCCTTGCTGGGATGGTTAGAACAAAAAAATCTGGGTATCATTTTAGATCCCAACAGTCCTCAGCAGGTTCTGCTAAAAGAGGATTTTAAATCTGTTTGGACTGTGGAAGTACAAGACTGGAAAACGTCTTTTCCAGATGTTTTTGGCAAGAATCTTAGCAAAATCAAAGGTTTTTCATATCATATAATTCTAAAACAAGGAGTTCATCCAGTGGTTCACAAACCCAGACGTGTTCCATTTGCTATGAGAAAGGAGTTATCCTTAGTATTGGAATCTCTGTGCCAGCAAGGTATCATTGAACCCATTGAGAGTTCTAAGTGGTTGTCCCCCTAGGTTTTGGCCAGGAAGGCTAACAGTGCCCTTAGAATGTGAATCGATTTGAGGGACTTAAATGAGAGAATATGGGTCGACAGACATCCACTAGCAAACATCACTGAGATGTTGGGTTCATTAAAGGGAGCCAAAATTTTTACCGCGTTAGACATGTCTTCTGCTTATCACCAGATAACACTAAAAAGAGAAAGCCGCCATCTAACATCCTTTGTGACCCCATCTGGAGCCTACAGATTTAAGAGAATGCCCTTTGGTCTGGCATCGGCTTCTGCGGTATTCCAAAGGGTCATGGAGGCAATGTTTTCTGGTGTTCCCAATGTCAGATATTTCCAAGATGACATTTTGGTGTACAGAAAGAATGTGGAAGATCACAATAAGACTTTGGCTACTGTTCTATCCATTTTGACTAAAAGGGGTGTCACACTAAGAGCAGAGAAATGCAAATTTGCAGTGAATGAAGTGGACTACCTAGGCTGTAAAGTGTCTGCTCGGGGGGTGGAACCTAAGGAGGATTTAGTCATGGCCATAAAAAGTTTCGGTAAACACACAAAGAGAATGGGGGGGGGTCCAGAGGAAATTTTAGAGACCTGCAAGGATTGGTTCCCCAAACAGTATTCATACAAACACAATAAATCCTCGGGTCTAGACCGACAAACTAAGAAGAGACACAAGAGATAGTCTCCCGGTGCTCATGGGGGAATCCCTCCTTTAGCACGAAGTCCCATTACCCATCAACGGTGGCATGCTTCATCATCTGGGATTCTACTCTTAGCGCAATAAGATAAGGGAGGTGCGATTGTGATCATGAATACTACCTCTTATCACACAGAGTGTCTACGACAACTTGAAAACCGACGATTCTACCGACCATTGAAAACTGATCCCACAAAGAGATTGACATTGGAAATAGCCAGATTGGTGGAAGAAGCCAAAGACAACGGCTGGATCACACCCAAAGAGGCAGCATTCCAGATCCCATCCCATCCGTTGATCCCCTCCTTTTATGTATTACCCAAAATACATAAAGAACAAAGGCCTCACCTGGACGACTGATCATATCAGGCATCGGGTCACTTCTTGAGCCATTGTCAACCTTTGTGGACCATTTTCTTTGACCACTGGTTCGCGAGATGCCAACTTATCTCCAGGACACGAAAGACATCCTGAGACTACTAAGACACACTTCTTTTGATGTTACAAAAGACTACCTTGTCTCATTTGACGTAGAGTCTCTTTATACCTGCATTCCCCAAGATGAGACTCTGGCTGCAACACAGACTCTGCTCAGCAACAAGGACTTGGACACCATCTCTCCAGTACATATCATTATGGAATGTGCACGCATAGCCATGAAGGAGAATTTTTTCCGCTTCGAGGACACGCTGTACCTACAAACATCGGGCACTTCTATGGGCAGATTCTTCACGCCCAGCTTGGCTAACCTCTATGTGTACCTGTTTGAGCAAGAACATATTCTGACAGAAAGCAACCCTTACAAGACCCACATCCTGCTGTGGAAGCGTTATATCGATGATGTGTTCGTCATCTGGCAAGGCGAACCAGAGACCATCACTGACTTCCACCACTGGATCAACTCGAAGAACGATTTCTTAAAATTCACTTTTGAGTTTAGCAACACCAGCTTACCATTCCTGGATATTTGCATCTTTCCTTGGGATAGAGCTCTACAGGGAGCCTATGGCTCGGTATTCCCTCTTGTCCTATAAAAGTTACCACCCTAAATCACTTCGCGATTATTTGCCTTTTGGGCAATTTTTGCGAATTAGAAGGAATTGTTCCTCCAAAGAAAAATTTGAAGAACATGCCAGGACACTTTCAACTCATCTCAGAGAGAGGCAGTATCCTACCAGGCTGATCCGACGCTCTCTGAAAAGAGCAGCGAATAATAACAGAGAAGCACTGATTGAGATTGCT
The DNA here is from genome assembly GCA_963921515.1 of Calotriton arnoldi. NCBI lineage: Eukaryota > Metazoa > Chordata > Amphibia > Caudata > Salamandridae > Calotriton > Calotriton arnoldi. The sequence continues at coordinate 885,940 of CAWUFW010003333.1, forward strand.
ACACCTAAAGAAGAGCCCAACAGAATTACTTGTGTCAACACGTTCTGTACATTTTCTAATCAAATCAAGAGAAGTATTCGCAAGCACTGGAGAATTTTGAACATAGGAAATACATCTATCCCTGAACCTCTGTTCACCTTTAAAAGAAGCGCCAACTTGAGGGACCAACTGGTCCATACAAGACCCAACAACAAGAAACCGACTAATCAAGACACACTCTGGGGTTTGCCAGCAATCAAAGGCCACTTTCCATGTGGTTCCTGTGCTGCAGGCCCCCAGACCAAACATACCATCTCGATTGATATTGGTACAGATAGACCCTGGACACTAGATCGCCATACCAACTGCAACAGCGAAAGGCTTATCTATCTAGTGACTTGCCCATGTGGGCTCAGGTACGTGGGCATGACCACACGCATGATCAAGACAAGGATAATGGAGCACAAGAGCACGATTCAATGTAAAAAACAGTCAACTAAACTCACGAATCACTTCCTTGAAAAGAATCACTCAGCGGATGAGTTGAGTTGAACAGTGCTGGAACAGCCACACATCTCTCCCCACGTTTATAACTAAGTACTTATTCATTTGAGAACAGAGATGGGTCCACAGGCTAAAAAGCGATAGTGGAGGGTTGAACAACGACATTCCTTGGACTGCGCTGTAATCATGGCGACACTGACATAACCTCTGAACACACAGCATGTGGTCTTGAATGAGTGCCTCCTGCTACTGTTTACATTCTAGAACACGTTGTGCCCAAGAATCGTGGGTCCTGACTAGGTTCCACCTTAGACCACACTTTTCAGTCATGACACAGCTTTTTGAGGTTTACACTCCATAAGGCTGGGACCAGCTTGTGGTCCACTCTTACCACTACTAAGCATCAGGGTGACTACCAATGTCTGCTATAATTCAGCGGGTTGAGACTCGCATTTATCAAGGCAGGTACTAGCTTGTGGTCCACTTCTATCGTTATGATACAACACGATGACCACGTTAGCCGGTCACTGAGATTATATCACAGTACATCATATAACTAGCATGTTATTGTAGACCCCCAGCATCCTAGTAGGGCCATTAGCTGTTATCTCCCTACGCTTGATCAACTTATGTCACCATACAACACACTTAGCTAAACACTATGGGGGATATTATCAAGAAGTGGCAATAAATATCGCTAACCGCCGTTAGCGTGACTTTTTTATCGCAGTCTACCGCGGGAAATTATCGCTGTGTTAGCGGCGTATTAACAACACGCCGCTAACAGGCGATGCTACCTTTTCCGGCGGAAATGGACGGCAATAGATTTAGCGTGACGGCAATAGAAAAATGCACGCTAACGTGAAAAAAGTGGCGATGGGCCAATCAGCGACAAAATCCTATCGCAAATTGCCACCAGGCCTGCATTTTACGCGTTCAGCGGGAAAATGCACTATAAAAGGCCCGCAAAGCAGAAAAAAAAAATGGAAAATACCAGAGGAGCAATGGAAGAAGCTGGGACCAGTGCAGAGGCCACAAACATGCCCACAAATACCCAGGAGGACCAGCCAGAGACCCATGCGGAGGCCAAGAGGAAGAGGAATCCTAAGTTCAGCCTGCAGGAAAATCAGGTCCTGATTGCGGAGGTGACTGAACACCAACAAGAACTGTTTGTCACCTCCACAGTGACATTGGCAAGAAAAAAAGAAAAACGGGAGGACATTGTGTCCAAGGTGAATGCCGTTGGAGAGAGGAGGAGGACAGTGGATGACTGCAAGAAGTGCTGGCATGATACCAAGCGCAAAACCAAGGAGAAACTAGCAGCCAAAGTGAGAGCAGCGAGGCAGACTGGAGGTGGGAGTCCAGCGCAACAGGAGGAGCTGGATGAGTTGGAGGAGCAGGTGTCCCGAGTCATCAGTGAGGAGACGGTGGTTGGAGTTGCGGGCCAGGATAGTGCTGAATGTGAACAGACACAACAACACCAGGGTGAGCATCAACCAGGGACGGGGGGAAGGGGGTGGATGGGCCCAGTGGCACTCATGTACAATTAAATTAATTGAAGTGCATACACACATGTACTGTGGATCATGTCCCGGATACAGCTGTCCATGGTGGCATAGGGACATATCACCCTTCTCAAACAACACATTGCACACCACACATTGGCCGGCATACAGACCTTTAAATGTGCACAGAAAAGGAAGCCCAAAATAGTTCTAGGTCAACGTCAGACCACTCCATAAGTGCCCCCTCAAATGACAAAGTGGCACAACAACTTGACATGCGGCAGGGTGGCAAAATGGCCCCCTTGCCACATCACCACGCACATACAAATTGCCTGCACAAGGACACATCTCACTCCAACGCCAAAATGCTGATGCACTGTGAAAGTGACTGGTCATGTGCACGATAAGGCATGCCACCACCAATGTCAGCACACCTGCAGCATCCTGCACATGTGACTGAGTAGTCTGCAGGAATGTGCATGTGCAAATAGGTGGACTTTACTGCGCATACACAACCTTGCACACAACACAGACACATGTGCACAATGCTGCAGCTGTGCACGTTAAGTGGCTTTACGCTGCCTTGAGAATAGGGCCCCTTACACGCTAAACTTTGTGTGAAAGGGGGCGTGCAGTGGGTGTTGTGGTGGGCATCCCACCGCAGCACCCATTGAAGTCGACGCTGCCATCCATTATCAAGTTAGGCGAGAATAGGTGGCAGTGCTGATCTGAACACCAGAGAAATCCTGGGCCTAAGGTCGCTAAACTAGGAGAAATGCATTAAATCACCTTGTTTTTGCTTGTTTCATGTGTGCTGCCTTGTGCTCGCAGACACCCTTGCACTTTGGTGCAAGGGAGTCTGCGCTGGCGCTAAGCTGTGCAATTCACTTCCATTGCAGGGGGAAACGCCAGGCTGCACCATATCCTTGATAACATGTTTGAGCCTGGCGTTACCAAAGTGGTGGTGAGAGCCGTGAAGACAAGATGGCTTATGCCTCTCCCTGCCACTTCCTTGGTAACATGCCCCCGTCTGTTCAGACAGCAACAACAATCGAAACTCACGCCGAACCATACTCACAACGGGTCAGCCAAAAGGAGGGCACTCAGCAATGCATGCAATAAAAAAAATGAAGGACGACATGCACACCAGACAAATCACAATAGACAAAGCAACATGGATGTCCATGTGTACTACATAGTGCAGCACATGTTGAAACAGCAAGTAAGCTCTCATTGCAATGTGCCTAAAGGGTGCCCTACTCACATATAACCATACTTGCACAAAACACATGCACATGTGCAGTACCCTGCAATGCTGCGTGTCCGTGAGCCACATTGACAAGGCAAGTGACAGTGCATGATGAATAGCATTCCTGCAGGCCCAACCTATGAACATGGTTCAGGCCACCTCACTGAGGTTGCTGAGTGTGGACAACATCCTTAAACAAGGAAGTCACACCCTGACACATTCTCGTGTACATACAACCCCTGACGTAAACAAGACATTTGAAGTCAAACAATGCACAACTCTCACAACTCTGACCAAGACCCATATCCCACCCAGTTTGCCTCAGCACAGCATTGTAAATGCACAGAACTCAAAGGCTCACTACCTGAAAGGTATAATGGGCAGCTAAACCAAAGCTGCAGGTGCCACCAGCACACAATGCAGTGCACACACAGACAAATCTGAGCCCATCAACATTGACTACTACGTGGGCCAAATTGCATTACTCACACAAATGAACAGAGGACACAACTTGTGACGCTTGTGTGTAGATATTGTACAATAACATTTGTCATAGCTGGAAACTGTGAGATGACAATGTACAACTACAACATCACATCCGCTATTTCCTCAAAATCATCACTATCCTGCAACAATTAGGCATCTCCTCAAAAACATTATGAATGGACACTGTCCTGCTGTCTGCTTGTAAACTCCAATGCATGATTGCACATGACAAACACTGTGAAACTGTATCTCCCCTATCACATTGCAGAGGGAGAGACTGCACCTCCTGGACAGCAGACTGGCCCAACCTTCACTGATGACGAGGAGGAATACCCCACCATCGATCAGGATGCACTGCAACACCTGCTAGACTCCTTCAGCACCCCACCTCCAGGAGCAGGGCAACCCAGCAGCATTGCGGCAACCCCACCCCCTGCACAAACCAACCAGCAGCAAGCACCTCCCACCACAGCTGCCTCCCCGGACCTCGAGGACCCACACCTGGCCTTCCAACGCTGTGTGCTAGAGGTCCAGCGGGAGATGGCGGAAAAGGGGCGGGTGGGGTTTGAGCGCCTGGCGGACAAATTTGAGGCCATACGTGGGTGTCTGAGTCCCATCCGGGACCACATGCAGAAGATCATGGACACCCACAGCCCGCTCGATGCCCTCCAACGGTCCATGGCTGACATTGCTGCAGTCATGATTCTGAGACATCAACAACTGTCTGCTCAGAGTGGCTCCAGCAATGTCAGCCAGGATTTGGCCAACATCTGTCGGATAATGGAGAGCATGGAGCGGATGCAGGCACAAGATATGGCTGCCAGTGCCACACACCAGTGTGAGGTTGCTGGGATCTATCATGCCCTGCACCTGCTCGTCACTTCATTGCTGCCACAAGGTCTGGCGCAGATGAATGCTGCTGCTGCTGCCTCCACATCCTCAGCTCTGCCACCTGATGTGTCAGTGCCTCACAGTGCTGCACCCACCATACCACCACCCACATGTGAGGCACATGACACATTAGAGGACGAAGAGGAGGATGAAAGTGCATTATTGCAAAGGAGGAAGCGGTAGCATCCATCTGCGCCAAAAGGCCAGTTTCCTCCTTGGTGCCAGGCTTAGTATCATGCCATGGAAAATCTTCTTGCACTGTCTTCCACTGTCCCCCGACAATCACCTTGGACCTCCACATGGACTGCCATATCACCTCTTTCTTGCCAATGCCTCTGCAATCAGCCTGCGGACTGAACTATGCCTCTTCCCTTGGACCTGTTACCACCAAATGACTCTGGCCCTCCAACGGGCATCCATGCAATGTGGGCATTTATGGCCAAGCACTGGTCCAGTCTTCATCCTCTAAATGTCAATAAAATTATTTAACTCACACAGATGTGTGTAGTTCTTGACCAATCAAGTATAGGAGTATGTAAAAGGTGTTAGGACACTGATTCACCCAGAAGGTACACCAAGGGAAATACGAGCAATGTACCTGTTTACCTGATACAGATAGGCAATGAGATGGCGGTGTATGTGTGAACTAGTGGTGCCCCCCCTTGCTCCAAAACAACCATCTTGCAATATACCAACCTAGCCCCACGTCCTCTCATGAAAAGGCATGTGTGCTAAAATGTCCTAGTCTGTTGCAGGCCACAAGTTGTGTCTTCCTTAACACTTGTAAACAAATATCTCTTGGCATATCTACTCACACACTACGTGGTGGACAAAGCCTGTTGTGATGGTGCACATTGCATGTCACATCCCAAAATACTGGACAGCATATTCACATTGATGAAGACACAGAAGAGCACATGTCCACCATACACATACGGAACCACAATGTCTGCCTCAGTGAAGTAGATTGGCAAATAGGGGCTCAGCCCAAAGTGCAAGGCATCAGTCAGCCACTCCCTGTCGACAAACGATGTAACCTAAAATATGCCCCCTCTCATGCTGTGACCACTGCGAGCGTATCGGGCAATGTGTGTAGAGATGTGTGTGGCACTGCACTCAACATATAGTCAGATGCACGGACAACATTTCAAGGGCGTCATCAACATGAGTCAATGGCAGAAGTAACAGCTGGGACAAGTCTCCATGACACTATCACTACAGGGAGCAATGCAACATTTCCCCCTTGTGTGCAGCTGGACAGTGTGCCACCCCCCAAACGTTAGCTGTGACAAAATATGAACTTGACTAGTCCAGTGAGTCATGAAAGGCATTTAGAAGATGCCAACTCTGTAAAGCAAAATGCACTACTCCCAAAATACATTTGTGAGTAACGTAAAATGGGAAGTCATCACTTACTCTCAGATTACTTTGTTAAATCAGGAACACTGCTGTTCCATGTCCTGTACACAATAAACACAGATTTCTAACAAATCATGCATGGTCTGGATAGTTAGCGTACATGAAGCGGAACATATCTTGCAAAGGAAGCGGTCACACTGGCACTACGCAGCAAGTGTGGCTAGGTCTGTGCAATGAAGATAGACTCTGCGGCAGGAGCATCTGACATGCAGGTGTGTGACGGAATCTGTGGAACATGGCGCATACATCCATCTCCATGATGGATAACAGTAGCTAACTGTATTCACTTGCCATGCCATCTTACTAGGTTATGTGCAAAATGGGCAACAATGTGCTGTCCAAATCCGTGAGTCACACAGAAGATGTAGAACGTCACAGAGGACTGTCCCTAGACTAGGGCGTCAATCCAAATTGACACCCTGTCATCAATGCAAGTTCAGTGTGCTCACAGCTAAGGTATCCTGACACAATACATCCTGCAAACTTACATGTCATGAGCAGACTTAGCGATTCAAATGGATAGTCCAGTGATGGCAAAAGTTGCATACAATGAAGTGAGACACACTCCACAAGCTCATCCCTGACATAAGTGCAAGCAGAAATCCAAAGTATCAAATTTTTATTAGAACAGTATAGATTTGCAAGTGACCTAAACTAACAATTATCACTATAACTACTACTAAAATCTCTACTAACTATAAAACAATCTTACTTACCTAAACTATCTACCCTAACTAATCCTAGACATGCAACAACACATCATAGACATCAACCTCCCTCCCACCCTTAAGGCACACCATGAGACAGGACAAAGACATCTAAGCTATACATAAACTAACTAAACATGTAACCTACACAAAGATATATTTTTTTGTAAGTTTTTTAAAAATATTTTTTTATGAAGAAAAAACACATCACCCCCACACCCAAAGGAAAAGGAAACTTATCCCCAAATAAGGATGACTAATTAAAATCTTATATCTACCTAACAAGCTAACACTAACTAAAATCTACACTAAAACTACACTACCTAACAAATAAATAACTAACCTAACACTACATAATAAAAAATGTCAAACATTGGGGGAAGGGAGAAGAGGGGGATGGTGTCCAACAGGTCCACCCGTCATGGCAGTCCCAAGTGTTGGTGTATGTCCGCCACTCGTCTGTTGACATCAGACAATTCACGCCTGAGCCTGCAGTGAAACCACAATGTCCTGAAGCAGCCTCCTGTCCTGCAATGTGAACGTGACCACTTGATCCCCAGTTGCAGGTGGGACAGTGCCTTGGGGTGGGGGGTGCCGTAGGGGGATGTGCCACTTGTCCCAGCTGGGACACACCACTGACACCTGAGGGACCTGGGGGGGCTGTGTGACATCCTGGGCATGCTCAGGCACCGCCTTCCATGTGCCTTTCTTACGTTCCTCATGGTACCTCTTGGACATGTTGCGGTACCCCTTCGCAACCTTCTTCACATGTCGGTAACGGTCCTTCCGCAACTGGAAGGCATGTATTTGGCCAGGCGTCATGTTGTCTGTAAAACATACACAAAGGCAAATTAGAGTCCCTTAGCCAATTACAATATCCTCCATACACATCTGTAATACAAGTTTACTTCAACATGGGAGCATACACTACAGCGTAACTATGTGAAGTCAGCAAGTGACCTGGACAACGACATGTTGAAGCATGGATCAGTGACTACATGCTGGGGAGACTGACATGACAGTGCATGGCATGGTACATGCACTGTCACTGAGAAATTTGGCTGACAGTGCCAGAAGATTTTGCCATTACATACACTGGCAGAGGGTGACATGTACAAGCAATCAGAGGAGGAAAGCATTACCCCCCTGTGTGTAGCACCACCCTCATCCTCGCCAGTGACACAGGGCTGCATGATAGGTACAATGCCCATGTGCAGGCATGTGTGTCCCCCAGCACATGTGTGGGGTTCATCACGACTGCGCCAACACAGGCAATCTTGCACCAGAGTGCAAGTGTGTCTTCGAGCAGGGATGTTTGTTCATGTGTAGGGAGGACTTACTCCCAGCACATGAACAATCCAAAAATGCCATTTCGTAACTATCATGTGTGCAGCATTGTGCAGCACACATGGAACTTAGAAAATGGCTTGTTTATCTACAGTTTGTTCATGTACAGGTATGGACACCTTCCTGTACATGTCAAAACATGGCATTTTGCTTTTTCCATGTGTGCTGCACAAGGCAGCACACATGTACAAAGCAAACATGATGATCAAAAAGCATTCCTGCTCATATGGCCAGAACACAACCGGGATGTAACTGTTGGTAAGTTGTGCGCTGCCAACTATGAATGCCGCACTTGGACATCAGGGGCAGGCTCCGATACAATGGCTGTTGCCGTGGAACACCAAACACAACCCCCAATGCACACCCCGTTCACACTCAACACAGCGTGACAGTGTACCTCATTGACAAGTAAGCATTAATAAACATGGAATGTTTCAACGCTGCTCAGATTATGATGCTAGGCCCCTATTGACAACACAACTTTGATGACAGTTACGTTGACTTTGCGATATGGGCTTGATGATATGCACCTCACTTTCAATGTGTGTCACTGACTGGGGATGGGCCAAGTCACAACTGTGAGACCAATGCATTTGTCCAGAGTCACTTACCGATCAGTGCACACTGCTGACTTCCACTATACATTATCACACTGTAGGCAAGTTAGACGTGATACGCAGCCATACTTCATACTGCAACGGTGATCATGTGACCCAGACATACATGCCAATGCAACATGCTAGTCAATTACGTTCCGACTCACCTGTGGCGTGTGGGTCCTCGAAGGTGTCAATGTCCCCCTGTGTGATTGGCGGTCGTCCATCTGTGAGACAAGGAAAGAAATATGTGTTGGTATTAGACTTCAATTCATATGTGTCGTATACCTCATACCAATCATCACCATGACAGCAAATGCTACGTAACTGTAGTGTGGCGTTTCATGTTGACTACATGATTGGGTCAACTTTGACTGCCATTCACATCAGACCTGTGACAGCTGATTTTGGACAGACAAGACTGTAATGCTAGCTGACATGCCCATAATCGTAGTGTGAGTCATCCACAAGGCAACATTACTACATGCATCCTGATGTTCTACATGCACTTTGTACAATTGAGTAGCTGCAGATTGCACAAAGCAGTCACACAGAGGTTGTTGGTGTATGACAATCTAGGGATGTCCACTTTCCTTAGACCATTTGTCCCTAAACCAAAGTTTTTCACACAGCAACTATGTTCACAGGGCAGCGTAGCTGACGTAACACAAATCATGAGGACAGCATTTTGTCACTACCTTTTGGCCAGCACACAGCTCGCATGGACAATTCCATGGTCAGTTAATGTACAGTCACCCATGCCGTACACACACAATCGTCTGCCTACAAGCACATTTTGCGCAGGTGTGCCAGCTATGGCAGTACAGTGCTAAGTGTTGGTCCAGCGTAGTGGGTGACACAGACTTGCAACATATGCTTGTCAATGTGATGCTGCGTTGTGTCTCGGATGTGCCAACAATATGCGCAGACGCGTTGCGTCTCCCACCTAAATCAGCAACCATTTCTCCCTTTGTCAGCACTGTCACACACGTCGTAATTTTCATTCCTTACAGTCCACAGAAATAAATGTGGAGTTTGTACTTGCCAGCCTGTAGGCCTGTCATGACTCCCACGTAGTCCAAGAGGTCTGCCTCACGTGCAAGCATGTTCTGCCATCGGTGCTTCCACTGGCGCACTTTGCGGTCCACTCCGAAGAACCGTGACATATGCACCCGCACATGCTCCCACCTGATCTTCCGCACAGACACATTGTACCCTTGCAGGATACGGTCTCCCCTCTCCAACATCAGTGGCAGGTGGAATTTTATGAGCCACAGGAACCCCCCCAATGTCCCCTCGGACATCCTGCCCTCCCTGCCCACACCCGGCATCTCCCTACACACCTGTGAGCCCATAGCCACAAAGAAAGAGGCCCCTAAAATATCCCCAACAACAATTTAACTGCACTACCCCAAGACAGACACCCGACAAAATTGAGGACAGGAGACAGTAAAACACAATTAATGAGTACACAACACTTCACAGACAATATACACAGGACATAGGACACAGCAACACTCTCAAAATCACTTAACTGCAGCACACACCACCAAAAACCTCCAGCTCTCTCCACAATCACCAGCAATGTGCTCAAAAGAGAAACTGAAAGTGCAGAACACTACTCCAGTAGACAGGAAGCATGCAGACATCACTTCCTGTCTCTTTGCGGCCCGTTTTTGAGTAAGGGGCGAAAACTGCACGCAAATAGTCACATGAGTAGACTTTATAATGGCAAAAAGTGTTGCGCGATGTATTTTAACATCGGGCGGATGAAAAAAATATCGCTTTTTCGTGTTAGCGGCCAGATCTGCACGCTACGAGCAAATCAATACACTGAGGTGCAGTCTTGTTGCAAATTTAATGTCAGAGCCCTGTAACAACATGTTGAGGTTGGTTGGCACTCAAATGACGACATGTAAATGATGTTTCACAACACATGACACCCTAACTTGCAACATTCAACACAGGTCACACCATAATTGCATATCTAACAATAGAACCATCAATCAATCATGGATTTTTTAAGTGTGCTATTCACCCGTGTGGGTCACAAGGCATAGGGGCATGACTTTCGGCACGCTTCAAGTTGTCTGTGTACGTGCATGTGTTGAAGGTGATGTTGATGTTGCATAGTGGTTCGTGTGCAATGGCAGATGTGGCTCGGTGGTAGATGTGAGGGGGCCAGGAGTCTGTGTGGGCCCCCGAGTGGATGCCTTTCCTAGCGGAGGAGGTGTCTTCAACCATGCCTGGTGTCCATTTGGAGATGGCGTTCTGGTTGTTGTCTCAGGGGTGCTGGTGGTCCATCTGCTGCGTCAAGTTAGTGGTCCACATACTTGTTGTGGGGCTTGTTGATCTGGAGGTGGTCGTGGCTTCCAAGCTAATTGCTTCTGACACACGGTATAACAGGTTTTACCCCATTGCACGCCCTATTTTCATATTTTACCCCATTGCATGCCCTAGTTTCATATTTTACACCATTGCACGCCCTATTTTCATATTTTACCCCATTGCACGCTCATTTTTCATATTTTGCCCCATTGCACGCCCTATTTTCATATCTTACCCCATTGCACGCCCATTTTTCATATTTTACCCCATTGCACGCCTATTTTTCATATTTTACCCCATTGCACGCCCTATTTTCATATTTTACCCCATTGCATGCCCTATTTTCATATTTTACCCCATTGCACACCCATTTTTCATATTTTACCCCATTGCACGCCCTATTTTCATATTTTACCCCATTGCACGCCCAAATTTGCATCTCTTACCCCATTGCATGCCCACAGTTTCATTGTTTTACACAAAGTACACACTCCAATAAATTATTGACCGCTTACAACAGACTACAATTGTGCATTTATTCACAGACAACAACCTATATTGACTGATTTACACAAAGCACACGCAAGAATTTTGGATTGGGTAGCCCAATTTGCACCATGAAGACTCTAGTCTTACACATTTGACACACTGAAAAGCATCTCTGTACTGAGGAGACATTCCCAGCATGAAGGAAGTTTTGTTATTTTCTTTGCACGTATTGTGCAACGTACCCTTTTCAGAGAGATGTATGTTATGTTATGTTAGCAATTTCTAGAGCGCACAAATACCCATGGGTGTCTTGGTGCTATGGACTGTAGAGGAAAGCGGGAAGGCCCCTTATTGCTCAAATAGCCAGGTTTTTACTTGTTTTCTGAAGGATAGTAGCGTTGGGCTGGTCTTAATTTGTAGGGGGAGCAGGTTGCAAAGTTTAGCCGTTGCCACTACAAATCTTCTGTCGCCCCAGTTGACTTTATTTGATCTGGGAACGATCAGAAGGTTGGCATCTGCGGAGCGTAGGGCTCTGCTGGGCGCATATGCCCGAAAAGCTTTTTTCAGGTATTCAGGTCCTATACCATGAACTGCTTTGTAGGCAATGCATAGCGCTTTAAATTTGGTTCTGCTTTTTATGGGCAGCCAATGTAGCTGGCGCCTCACATTGGAAATTGACTTAAACTTTGGAGTACCTGACAATATCCTTGCGGCTGCATTCTGTATCCGTTGCAGCCTCTTCAAAACATTTTCTTGAGCGTTGATTAAAAGGCTGTTACAGTAATCAACTCTTGACATAACTAGGGCACTGATGAGTGTTTTTCCAGTGCTCATCGGGAGGAAAGGTAGCAATTTTTTTATCATCCTTAAAACATAAAAGGACGAAGAGGCCACTGCGTTGACATGCTGTTTGAAGGTGAGGCTCTCATCAAACATGACGCCTAAGTTTCTGGCCTTCTTGACAGGGGTGGGGAGTAATCCCAGTTCAACTGGCCACCATGTCGGAGACCAACCAGGGGTAAGGGTACCGAAGACCATTACCTCGGTCTTGTCTGAATTTAATTTGAGGCAATTGTTTGCCATCCATGAGCTAATGGCCAGCATGCCATCATGAAAGCTAGCCGCCACTGCCTCCCCGTCTTTATGCACCGCTAGCACCAGTTGCATGTCGTCGGCCTAAGACGTGAGGCCCATTCCAAAGCTTTTAATTACTCGTGCTGAGTCCGCCACATATATGTTAAACAAAGTTGGACTTAGCGACGATCCCTGCGGAACACCACAGGGGAGAGAGAAGACTGATGAGTTATAATCACCCATACTGACTGACTGGGTCCGTTTGAAGAGAAAGGAGGACAGAAGGGCCTTGGCCTTTCGTCCGACACCTATGGCTGAGACACGGTTGATCAAGGTGGCATGATCAACCGTGTCAAAAGCTGCTGATAGATCTAGAAGCACCAAGACTGCCGCACCTCCTCTATCCAGCACCATTCTGATTTCATCTGATGCTTTGATGAGTGCAGTCTCCGTGCCATGTCCTTTCCTAAAGCTGAATTGGGTGTCATCTAACAGCTTGTTCTCTTCTATAAACTGCGCTAGCTGGATGTTCATGACTTTTTCAAAGATTTTCGCTGAAAGAGGTAGACCTGCGATTGGTCTATAGTTTTTGGTTTCTCCTGGGTCGAGATTGTTTTTCTTTAACAACGGCTGAATAATGGCCTTTTTCTATATAGAGGGGTAGGTGCCTGAGCAAAACATAGCATTACAAATGCTCGTTAAATTGGTACCTATCAGGTCAGGAATCATTTTTAAAACTGATGGGGGGCATGGGTCAGACGGGGATCCTGATTTGACTGTCTTAACCAGATCAATGACCTGTTCCACCGGCACTGGCCTGAATTCCATGAAGCTAGGGGAATCTCTAGTCCATGCTGGACAGTAACATGCAGACAGGGTATGTGTGTATGTTTTTTTATTGGCACACACCGTGATTGCGGTCATTTTGCTATGAGATACATTGGAGGGGGACTGTCACAATGTGACGTGCTCAGTTGAAGAAATTGTTTGTTATTCGGTCCCTTCGGGCAGTTCCTGCTGCATTTACTGTGGGGTGTGCGCCACCTGCCTCATCTTCATCATCATCCTGGTCATCGTCCGGTGCAGCAGGCACTTGAATCCATGGAGCATTGGTGCGCACACATATATTGTGCAGTACACAACATGCAAGGAGGATTTTGTTGACCATTTCAGGGCTGTACAGCAGTCTTCCACCTGTGATGTCCAGGCAACGGAAACGTGACTTTAGCACGCCAAATGTGCGCTCCACAATGGACCGGGTGCATCTGTGGGCCGCATTATACTGCCTCTGGGCCTGGGTGGTGGGGTTTCGGAGGGGTGTCATCATCCACGGGCATAGTGCATATCCTTGGTCACCTGTAAGATGTGAAAGCGAGATGTTTACATTTTTGGTTGGGCCGGCTGTGTTGTTGGTGTAGATGGCTTTGTGGTGTGTCATTTGTGTTGTGTTGGATTTCATGTTAGCCATGTGTTGCTTCTGACTGATTACAAGCATCACTGCAAATTAAATTGACTCACTGTTGATACTCCCTCCCCCACGCCTCATTAATTGTGTGCGCTGCGCAGTTGCATGACTGGCTCTTCTACCATCCAGCGATTGCACTCATCCCCCCTCCTCACAGTCAATGCCATGTGAACGTTGAAATGGCAATCGGACACACCAGACACGGTTCACGTTCAGTTGTGCTGCTGTTGCTGGTGCCAGTCCTGCCCCAATGCACAACTCATGCTGTTTCCTGTCCCGAGCGGCCACATATGAACAGTCATCAGCCCCCTCGCATGCAGGGCCCATTGCAGGCAGGAACGCTTCACCCACACCATCAGCATCATCAGACGCAACACCGTCCACTCCGTGGACTACGTAATCATTCGGGTGTGTAGCCTCCAACTCACATGCCACGGCTACTCAAGATTAATTTGATTTCGGGGAAATGTTAGCTGACATCAGACTGTCCCAGATCTACACCACACTGATCCACAAGGCAGGGCACACCTTTGACGGCTTCTTTGCATGTGTAGACTTCGTCCAGTTCATCGGCCCCACTAAACGCACATGTGTTGACCACTTACGCATGCACCACCTTGTTGATGTACCCCAAGCCACCATTGACCACATGCAGGCCCCCACAAAGTTGGTGTAGATCATTCACCGAGGAGATGCTACACACCACCATCTACTGCAACAACCACAACACTGCAGTCGTCAACAATGGCGCAAGTCCACATTTTCCAAACATGTATCTCCAACTGCGCATGCACCCTTGTCCCACTATGCAACTGCAACATACGGCAGGCAATGAATGCCACCTCAGTCTGCACCAACCTCTGAGTTGGCAGATGCATCTGCTGACACATGGAGTGGAGCTGGTGCAAGCTTTGGGATACCAGTAAACAGCACCACCAACACGTACAGAATGCTCATATTCACCATCAACAATACGCCCACACACCAAACTGCTCTTCCAGGTAGGATTGCTGTGAGTTGCATCATGGATGATCAACAGCTGGGGCATGCTATGAGCAGGGGAAACATGAGTCCTCATCCTCGTGACAGAACAATCAGCATGTGGCATCACCTGGTGGTCCAATGCCTTCAGATGCCCCCACCCCACATCTAGGTGCCTAGGCCCCATATTTGACTCCTCCATCTCCATGTACCTACAGGTGTACGCAGTGGCCAGCAGCTGCTTTGCCAGCCTCTGCATCCTCCATGCAACATTCAAATGGATCCCCCCATTGTCGGGTGTGACAGTGACCCACACAGTCATTGCCATCAGGCGGGGCTACAGTAACACGCTATATGCCAACATGGGCACGTCTGCGGCCAGCTTACTCCCGACTGTCCAGCACAACCTACACACTGGGCCTTGTGTTCCTACTTTCATTATGGATCGTGTGCTTCCATCGCACATACATGGTTCCCACCTCTCACCACATTTGCTTATGGGTGGCCCAGGGGCTAATCATTTGAGGATGGTTTGTCTACATATCTAGCCACAGTTCCCAAAGTTCTTGGTGTTGTTGTGTCTGGTATGTGGGCATGTTGATTGACATGTATGTGTGATTGAGACATGTACATTCTCACACTTCTGATTTGCATCTCTGTGAAGTTGAGGCATGTGTTGGTTCACGTTAGTACTTACCGACTAGCACTGCATTTCCATATGCGCCATCCTGGAAGCGCTGGTTTATGATGGACTGTCGGAAGATGTAGGAATCATGCACACTCCCTGGAAACTTGGCTATGACATTGGTGAACAGTCCCCTGTGGTCCACTATTGCCTGCACATTCATGGAATGCAGTCAGAAAAGCCCAGCACACTTTCAAATATTAAATGTATTGTACATACAATAGTATAGATTTGCGACAAACTGTTGTTTTCCCAAAACAAGAGAAAAAGAAGAAAGAAAGCGATATAATCATATATTGATGAAATTCATTCTTTATTCATATTCTTTTTTCTTTTTATAAAATGTGCAACCGCCAACGCGTTTCGTCCTCAATCGGACTTCTTCAGGGCTTAGAATGTAAAATGTGCTCATTCATATAGCTTTTGTCAGTAAGTTAGACCAATCGATTTGAAAATGCGTTTGTCACCACAAACATATTATGTCAACTCAAGGCTCGTCGATAACGGTGTATCTTGAAAGCAGAGTCCGCGTTGAAATCAAGAAGGAAATCCTTTGGAGGTAATTAAAATCGTTATCGGAACTTCGGAGAAACTCCCAGCTGTTAGCGTTGAAACTGACATGAAGAAATGAAGATGAAACAAAGATGGCGCTCGTACGGCGCGTAATGACGTGAAAGCGACTGCACGTAATGCTATTGCAGGCTGGGAATTACATCAGCACTGCGCAGCTGAAGACACTGTACGTAACACATTCGGAGGCGGAATGCTCCATGTAGAGAATGCATTCATGGAATGGGTGTGCTTTCTGTTGCGGTATATGTGTGCACTGTCCGCAGGGGGCACAAATAGGACATGTGTGCAGTCAATTGCGCCCAACACCTGTGGGAATCCAGCTATGGCGTAGAATCCTTGCTTGGTCCCAATCTGTTCCTGCACAGTGTTGGGGAAGTGGAGGTGCTGGGGTATCAGGCTGAGTATGCCATCCAAGACAGTTGGGAGGAAGATTGAAAAGGCTGCCTGTGAGACTCCTCCAACTCTGGCCGTTGTTGGTTGAAAGGTCCCAGAAGCCAACATATGCAGCACAGCCAGCAGCTTTGTCTGCGGAGGGATGTTGGTTCTCCGCTGGGTTTGTGGCGTCAGCCTGTGGGCTATCAGGTTCAGGATGTGTTGGATGGATGTCCTTTTGAGCCTGTAGTGGGCAATGACATCCTCTGGCGTCAAGTCTGTGAGGCTGAGACGTCTGCGCAGGGCCCGCTGTCGTCTTTGGCGCAGCCTTGGTGGTGGTCCTGGGGGAGGTGGCAGTGGCGGTGGTGGTTGTTGCCTTCGTGGGACTCCAAGCTGAATGATTAGTACCTCCATGGCGTCTGTGGGTCTTCAGGTGTGGATCTAGGCTAGTCTCCCTTATATGCCTCCATTTATCACTATTTTTATATTTTTAGACCTGTTTTTTTCAGGTCTTATTTCCCTGCAGCTAAGGGGCCTTAGCGGGACTTTTTTTATCGCTTCGCGGGTCTGGGACATTATTGCTAATAGTGCGATGGTGTGTTAGCGACTTTTTTCATGAAATTTTGAGAGGGAACGCCTACTTAGCATATCATTAGCGGAAACTATCGCTGCCATGCACTGCGATAGCAAAAACGATAGCTATCGCCGGAAAGCTGTCGCTAACGCTTGTTAGCGACATCTTGGTAATAGGGTGATAAAAAAAAAAGCGTTAACAACACAAAAGTGCCGCTAACGCGGCGATAACTGGCTTGATAATATGCCCCTATTTGATATGCATTATGATGTGGGTGCACTTTTACCTTACTTACTTTTTGAGTTTAGGTTTTTTGAGGCATGCTCTGCAAGCCTCGCAATCCCTGTAACTTTGGGTGAAATATTTGCGGTTGACTTCTCTTTGAGGAATTTAACTCTTTACACACTATTTTAATTCCAACATCGGTGCTATTGGACCTACCATAACAGACTCCCTTGCCAAAATCTCAGAACTTACTGGGCAGCCACTGTGTCCGTTCGGACTCTTGGTGATGGCTGCCACGTTCCCGGGGGTACTCTTGCCTACAGTTTCCCCGAGTGAGGGCCCGCCCGGAACTACAGTTCCCAGCATGCTTGTCCGCACCGTTATGACGTGGGCGCGTGGCGGTACGAGCTGCGGGCGATCGGCATTATGAATAAAAGTCGCCCCTGAACGGCAGCCCACCACCTCCGGTTGCAGTTTTGATACTGCATGGAGTACCAACAGAGAGTTGAGTGATGAGTGCTGATTTAACCGTTGACTGAGCTTTGTTTGCCTTGTTGATGCTGCCCTTAGCTGCTATTTTTGTCTTCACTGAGCGGTACATGCCCATGTGTGCTGTTCGGTTGTCTCTAAATGGTGTTTAAGAATCGTCTGTAGAAGTGCTTGCACACTTACAGCCTCGAGATTAGGCTTAATATTATTATGATTACCATTTCGGTAGGGGGCTGATTTATCCTGGGCTTAGTCATCTAGTCTCTTAGTGGGGGTCCGGTTCCACTGGGCATTGCCTCTTTTTGTATGCTAAGATTTAGACCGGCACCCTGTTGAGTCAGAGGTAATGACTCCTGTTGAGGGCAATGTTATGGTCACAGCCTCATGCCCTGGTTTATCTTGTCTCATGATTATACTTTAGTTATCTCTGTACGTTCTTTGTGGTTTATTATTCACGCTTGCAAAGTGAGTTGCTCCGAAGGTTTGCAATCTCTGCATCAGCTAGTGCTCCATGACATCTCGCACCCCAATATGCAAGGGGAGCTTTAGTATAGGTATGTAGCATACCAGAGAGAGATCGTTACTCAGGTCAGACTAGTAACATTATGTGGTTGTACAAGAGGGGGGCGTACAGTGCTCTGCCTGACTGTGCCTTTCACATGTATATTCAACAATGTAGCATCACCTTTCTAGCTACCCGGATAGACCCTCCAGTCTTGCTTGGTCAGACAATTTATTTCATGACCTTCAGATATTGACTGGAACGTTAAGTATTTGGTTTTCATGTGATCTGTTGTTTCTTCTAAATGCTTTTTAACAAGGAGATGTGTCAAACGAATCTCCACATTGTTTGATAGAACAATCATCGTTTTTTCCAGAGCAGTGCCCCTTCCCTGAGCTGTTGCCAAGTTGAGGTGAGGCTCCTTATCCGTACGATACGGGTAAGTAACTCTCTTATCTTTGTTCAGTGTCTAATATGTCAGACCAGTGCTAATAAGAGGATCCCACTTGGTCCTATATGCCTGTTCGCATCTACGTAGAGCCACATGCATCTTTGATTTCTCCTGTTGCTTATGTTTTTTTCTGAAGGTAGGACCAGTAAATCGGCTACACTCCCAGCAAGATTACTGGTTTTGTATTTCACTATTATTTTCCTTCACTGTACACTTGTCTTTCGCAGTAGCACTATTTGAGGTCCTGACAAAAGCCGTGACACCTTCATGGGTCTTGATGGCTCAAACATGTAGACCTGTTTTCGTCTCACACATGCAGTTATAGAATTACGCTGCAGGTGCACTGTTTTTAATCCTGGCACAAGGAACGACCAAAATAAATTTTCCACTTCGCTCTTGGTAGCTAGTTTTAACATCACTATCCCCACATTTTTGTATTTCTGTTGCGCTGCGCTCTTCACCCAACCAGTTCTTCTCTTCTCATCTGCTGGATTTAGTACAACCAATACAGAGTAGGAACAAAACATCCCTGAGCTCCTCCCTCTCAGCGAGGGAGTTGTAGCCCTTGGTGGGACTAGGTTTTCCAGCTAAGAGGAGAATCCCAGATGATGAAGCATGCCACTGTTCGTGGGTGATGGGACTTCATCCTAAAGGAGGGATTCCTCCATGAGCACCGGGAGACTATCTCTTGTGTCTCTTCTTAGTTTGTCGGTCTAGACCCGAGGATTTATTGTGTTTGCATAAAAGGTTTCCCCACGCCACAAAATAAGGACCAGCTCCGGTCATTTTTTGGAATGTTAGAATTTTATTCTAGATTTATTCCCAACTGCAGTGATAAAACACATAATATGAGAATTCTAATGAAAAAAAAAACAACAGTTTGTGTGGTCCTCAGTAGAAGAGTGTGAATTCCAGCAAATAAAATTGGAATTAAGTTGTGCCATTCCCCTACAAGCATTTGACACTAATGATATTTCTATTATCGTCACAGATGCCAGTCAACATGAGTTGGGTGCTGTGCTTCTTCAGATAAAAGAAGGGAAGGAAGAAGTAGTGGCTTTTGCATCTTGCACCGTGAGAGGTGCGGAGGGCACTTACTCCGTGATAGAGCGTGAAGACCTGGCGTGCTGGTGGGGTGTGTATCATTTTAGGCAGTACTTGTGGGGCTCCGAGTTTATCATTTGTGTGGATCACAAACCTTTAGTGAATATCTTTACCACAAAGTCAGCCAGTAATGCCAACCCTCGCATTGCCAAATGGCATTACAGATTAATGGAGTTCCAATTTCAGTTAGAATATATTCCTGGTGCCAAGAATATTTTTGCGGACTGTTTGTCCAGGTTCCCTCTTCCCAACGCTTTAGTAGAAGAACAGGTGGATGATGGTTTTTGTGTTGTGGCCTCATTAGTGGAGTCTGGTTTTGGGTGAATATCGAAGGAAGAGTGGAAAACTGCTGTTCTGGGAGATGAAACCATTTAGACTGTAGCTAGTATGTTGAATAAGGGTTGGGTTCCCAATGATGAGGAAGTCAGTTTGTTCAAACATGTTTTGCCAGAGCTAAGCATGCAAATGGGCGTGTTGAGGAGAGGGGATTAGTTGGTGGTGACGGTATCTCTGAAAGGCAAGATTTTAGCGTTGGCCCATGAGGGTCATGTGGGCATGAGAGCCATGAAAAGGAGAATCAGAGAAGTATTTTGGTGGCCAGCCATGGATAGTAGAGTTGAACATTTTGTCAGAGACTGTGTAGCATGTGCGGTAAGTGACAAATCTCAAGTCACATTTCCCAGTCCCATTGAGGCGGTGCCGGTTCCTGACAAAGCGTGGTTCAAGTTAGGCCTGAACATTATTGGACCTATGTATGTATTGGATGAACGTAACAGGTTTTGTTTAGTTGCAGTGGACTATGGTTCACGTTGGCCTGAAGTGAAATTTGTTAAGTCAGCTACCACTGAGGAAGTATTGGATTTTCTCCAGTCTTAATTTCTGAGGGAAGGTGCACCTGTCGAACTTGTCACTGACAATGGTGTGCAATTTATGGCCAAAGAATTTCAAAGTTTTGTGAGTCATTGGTGCATCAAGCACATCCCCATCTCATTAAATCATCCCCGCAGCAATGGTTTGGTGGAACGATGTAATAGGGTCATAAAAGATAGCATTCAGTTGTCAGTAGCAAATGGTTTGGATTGGAAGAAGGAAATGGTCAATTTGTTGTGGGCTTTGCGCACCACCCCCAGTGCCATTACCAAGGAATCTCCTTTCGCTTTATTGAAGGGCAGAATGGCTGCCACCAAGTTAGTAAGACCCTGGATGCGTGATTTGAATGTAACTAAGGTTAAACTGAGGCGGTGAGAGAAAATTGTGAAAAATCTCAAAGCAAGCATGTGACCAAGGAACCTGTCAAAGGGAGAAGACATGCTCCATTTAAAGCTGGGGATTGGGTCAAGGTGAAGTTGCCGGGTTTGGTTGCTAAGGGGCATTCTAAATTTTCCAGTCCTATGCAGATCATTGCTCTTGGAGCTAGATCCGTCAAGCTCAGTGATGGGAGATGGTGGAACAAGGAGAGGTTGTCCAAGCAGAGGGCTGACACTGTGCAGGGGGTGCGTACCTTCACCCAGATGAAATCCAGCTTCACGCAAGATGTACCAGATTCTAAGAGGTCTGATAGAGAAAGGAAACCTCCTGTTTGGTTCAAAGATTATGTGGGTCATTAACATTGTTTATTTTTGTATCGCTCCATTTTCCTGGTGTGTTCCCCACCCTTTTTGTTATTTCCTTTCCTAATGTGATGTTTTGCTTTTTCGTTATTGTATGGGAAGAGATGTGTTGGGTTCTTCTTTATTATTGTAATGCACATGCCACCTTGACGTTGAGTTCCATGTTGGAATGGTGGCATGTGGAGTGGTCAGGGTTTGGCAGTTGGTTGTTGTTGCCTGCTCTGGCCGGTCCGTTACCTTTTTGCTGAATAAAGAAAATGGATTTTACTTACCTACGGAGACTTCTGTCCTCGTTTCAAA
Source organism: Calotriton arnoldi (assembly GCA_963921515.1). Lineage (NCBI taxonomy): Eukaryota > Metazoa > Chordata > Amphibia > Caudata > Salamandridae > Calotriton > Calotriton arnoldi. The sequence goes on from CAWUFW010003333.1 coordinate 907,845, forward strand.
CTATTAAACTGACACTTATGTGGCATGGGCCGAGCTCCAGACTTAATATGAGGGACATGCTTGGGTGGCAGGGAGGGAATATCAAAGATCAACAACTCACATAAGCATTGAAAACCGTAATGAACTTTTTGTTGATTCTTGAAGAAAGCATTTCTGCCTATCTCAAAGCATTCAAAACCATGCTTCAATGATGCAGCTTCTGTGACCAAACATGAACACGTCACCTACTCTTCTAGACACGTGTTGGCTCCTGATTTCAGCAATTATAAAGTTTAAAATTCTCCCAACAATTTACAAAATATTGCATCTAGAGTCATCTACTCTGCTGAAAAGACATACACGTGTGCCAGGCAACTTTCAAGTTGGTGAGATAGTGATTTACAAGTGATGCTGACATATGTTTGGCCTTTTTTATAAAATTGAGGAATATAGATATGGATATAAGGACTTTAACATGTTCATAGAAATCAAATGTGTACTAGACAGACACCACCATTTAGGCAAAGAAAACAGCTACGGATTATTTGTGGAAAATACAGCTTTGCTCTATTCAATGTGAAAAAGCAATATTAACCTAAGCTTAATGGTTAATAACTTACCAAAATAATTTGGTGATATACATATTTTTTTAATGTGGGAACAGTGGCAAAGTAAGGCCGACTCACGAGTGTATAGGGTCAAAGAGGGCTTGGAGGGTTTGCTTGGTGAACTGAGTTTGTAGGAAGTTATAAAGACCCTGGGGTTCCTCTCCAGCCTAACAGATCTTGAGCAGCCTTGCATCCGCTTCACTGAAAGAGCGGCATTTGCCATATTAGACTTTGCAGGGACCCTCCTGCAAATTTCAGTTCTCGTTGTGGTATTTCAAAATCTCTTGCTTATTAATTCACAATGTTTTTCTTAATGACCAACATTCATTCCTCCTCAAAGTTCGTTTTCAATTTAAGTCACTTCCCAGAAGCTTGCCATGTTCGAATGCCAACTTTTTTTTATACTATTTGTTATTACTTTTAAATAAGTTCCTTTCCATGATTTTCAAAGTAAAAAAATGGTCCCTTCCTGTACATGAACAAACCGTTTTGTAACTTCCAGGTGTGCTGCACGAAGCAGCACACATGAAAGTTACAAAATGGCATTTTAGGTTTGTTTATGTGCAGGAAGGGACACCTTCCCACACATAAACAAACCTCCCTGCTCGCAGACACCCTTGCTCTCTGGTGCAAGAGCGCCTGCGCTGGCGCTAAGTTGTGGAACTTAGCGCCATCGCAGGGGGAAACACCAGGCTGTACCATATTCTTGTTAATATGGTGCAGCCTGGCGTTTCCGAAGTGGCGGAGAGAGGCGTTAAGCCAAGACGGCTAACGCGTCTCTCCGCCACTTCCTTGGTAATATGCCCCTAGATGTGATGCATCTCTTCGAATGCTGCATGCTGTTGACTCTTCTCATTTCATTGGTATCTAACACACTTGACACTGAGCACATGCCTCTGGGTGCGTCTCTCTTTTATAGTGAAGACCACACTCAAAATGAGTGCTTCTCCTGCAATTCTAGGGCTTTAAGTTCCCTAATTAAATATTCAGTTACTGTTTGGAATTAACGCTGTTCGGGCTCAGGGTTATTCTTTCTGAAGAGTTCAGGGCAGTCCTTTTGCTGTTCTTTTATGCTGTGAAGCGACGCAGAGAAAGATTACAGTTGACATTACACATTACTGAGTGATCATGTAGCTTTTTTCATTAAATCTTCCTTCGGACAATTGAGATCCAGTGCACAGCCATTCCAGATTATCATGGACCAGCACTGGATTGTCGAGATCTCAGCTGCAGGTGCCTATTGTCCCATAGCCTAAGCTTGGGCTGCATGAGGCTTATTAGTGGCCGTTTAAGCCTTAAAACTCTTTTCTAAGCCACACACAGAGTCTGAGTACTGGAGCCAGTGGAATCCATTTTGGATGCCCATGGATAAGCATGTTACCAAATGGAGGGTGGATACAATTTCCCCTGACGGTTGGCAAGGTTTTTCCTGCATTTCTGTAGCTGGAAGGTGGAAGCCAAACACTGACATGAAGGAGGATGGAGAGCGGCTGCCCTCAGAAAATCAATGAGGATCCTGTTTGCGAAGGACTGCTGATTAGTTCTTCTTGAACTCTGCCATACACATACAGTAGATGCTAGAGGGCAGTGGAGGAACACCAGTTTCTTTTGTTCACGGTGATGGGCGTTTCTAGGTAGGACCTGTCTTTTTGCTTGTGTCTACTTACTGTTTCAAAAAGGCTAATGACAGTCAGGTGCAGGGATCTCATGATTCATTGTTCCTGTCTTATAGATTCTGTTGCTTTCAGCCAGCATCATTGCTACCTTCTGGGAGTGGCATTACCTTGCACAAGGGCTGTGTATGATGAGCACCCAAAAAGTTACATTTGAAAGAGAATCAACCCAAACTGTTTCTGAAACCTTAGACAGTGGATCCACATTTTCTGTCTGGAAAAATGGGTATAAGAGTGGGATCCAAACCACCACACTTGGTTTCAGTTCCCAGTTCTTCATGACCGAGGGAAAGAGTGCTTCATAGATTATTCAAGGGAATGGTTTGTGAGCAGGGCTAGTGTCTGCATGACTGCCAGTCTCTTAGAGGTGAGGGAACATCACATGAATTCTGTACTTTCTGCTGGAAGGGTTGAGTGTCTTCCTAAAGCTTAGAAGTCGACCTTTCTGCTAAGAGTAGGAAGGAACGGACCCAGCCCTTCTGTAAGTGGGACTGTATAGCAGAAGAAGCCCAGCATAATCCTGGCATGGGGAATAGCCAAAAAGAGCAAGAGACACTTGTATGGAAGGGGCGCAGTAGTCTCCCTAAACCTTTCTAGACATGAACTGCATCAAACATTCTACAGAATCAAAGCATTACGTTTGATTGACTGCCTACCATTGCAAAGAGAATGGCGCTGCTGCTGCTGACATCCTAGACTGCAAAAAAAACAATTGATGGACAGAATGCAGAACAATGTCATACATTCACCGCAATACAGAGATCTGGGCCTAAATCCATCGTTTTTTTGCTCCCCATGCCATTCCAGTTTGAACCCAGCCATATGCAAATCAGTCTTGACCCTGCACCCAATGGAAACAGTCCAGCCTGAACTGCCAGGCCAGGTCCTCCCTGGACTGGAAGCAAGCATCCTAGGACCGGTTTCAGGTTTCCACCCCTCATCAGCCAGGATAGTTTAACTCCAGTGGCATGGAGAGCACGGGACCCAGGTCTGGGCATACCCATCCCACTCGGGGTGACAAATGCAAAAAGAACTATTAATGGACAGAATGCAGAACAATGTCATACATTCACCCCAGTGCAGAGATCTGGGCCTAAATTCATCGTTTTTTTGCTCCCCATGCCATTCCTGTTTGAACCCAGCCATATGTAAATCAGTCTTGACCCTGCACCCAATGGGAACAGTCCAGCCCAAATTGCCAGGCCAGGTCCTCCCTGGACTGGAAGCAAGCATCCTAGGACCGGTTTCAGGTTTTCACCCCTCATCAGCTTGTTCTCGGACAAGTGAGAATGTTCCTAGGAATAGTAGGTTACTGTCGACAATGGATACTAGGATTTTCCTTGTTAGCAAAGCCCCTAATTCAAATGACAAGAAAGAAAGCAAAGGACCCAGTTGATTGGGATGATGAGAGTGCAGGAGCTTTTGTAAAATTGAGAAATGCTCTGTGCTCAGCACCAGCCCTAGGCATTCCAGATTATAAAAGAGAATTCGTATTATTCTGTCATGAAAGAGAAAATTGTGCACTTTCTGTCCTAACACAGAGACACGGTTTAGACAGACGTCCTATAGCATATTTTTCTGCTACATTGGACCCAGTAGCAGCCGCGTTGCCAGGATGCTTAAAAGCAGTGGCAGCTACTTGTTTGAGCATTGAACAAAGTGAGTCAATTGTGATGGGACATCCTGTAAAGGTGTTTGTTCCACATGCTGTTGTGATTCTATTAACAAGAACCAGAACACAACATCTTACTCCTAGTCGGCTGACTAAATATGAAAGAATAATAATGGGTGCTGAAAATGTGACTATGGTAAGGTGTACTATAATAAATCCAGCAACCTTACTACCAGACCCATATCATGAGAAAATTAAAGATGACGAAGAAAATGAACATGATTGTTTACAGATTACAGAGTTATGTACGAAACCTCGCCCTGATATCGAAGAACAGCCCCTCAGAAAGCCAGACAGGGAGCTATTTGTTGATGGTTCATGTCAACGACATGAAGACGGTAAATTAACTGCTGCCTATGCGGTATGTGAATTAATTGGAATAGTCGAAGCATCCTATTTACCAGGAATCAAATCTGCACAAGTATCTGAATTGATTGCATTGATAAAAGCCTGCAAAATTGGGAGGAATCAAAAAGTAACTATATTTACAGATAGCCAATATGATTACAGGGTTGTGCATGATTTTGGCCAACTATGGATGCAGAGGGATTTCCTGACTTCTTCAGGATTCCCCATTAAAAATGGACAGTTCGTAAAGGAATTACTGGAAGCAATACAATCACCAAAAGAATTGGCTGTGGTGAAGTGTGCCGCACACCTGTCAGGAGATGACTGGGTGGTAGTCGGCAACAGATATGCAGATCTGGTGGCTCAACATTGTGCCAAAAATAGATTGTCAGTCAATAAGAGGGTGGAAAGAATGGGAAACAGCTGGCAACTTATGCTGTATATGCCACCTGAAACTTGGAATGATGTAAAAAGATTACAAGATGATGTTGATGAAAATGAAAAGAATTTGTGGATCAAAGTAGGTTGTTCCCAAAGAGGAGATGATGAAGTGTGGATTAGTGCTGATGGGAGACCAGTCATGCCAGACTGTTTACTCTCACAAATGGCCAGAATGTATCATGGAGACACACACATAGGGAGAGATGCAATGATTAGACTTTTTAGACAAAACTGGTACAATCCGAAGTTCAGGGCTGTTGCAGAGAGTCTTTGCCAGAGATGTTTAACTTGCCAGATGCATAATCCAGGGCGGAAGACAATAATTGGATTTGGAAAAATTGGAAAGGCAGAGGGTCCTTTTATAAGACTCCAGTTCGACTTTATACAGTTACCACCATGTAGAGGGTTGAAATATGTACTAGTTATAGTGTGTCTGTTTTCAAAGTGGGTGGAGGCTTACCCTACCAGGAGAAATGATAGCATTACAGTCGCAAAACTGTTGCTAAGCGAGCTCATTCCTAGGTTTGGTTTCCCAGTAACTTTGGAATCAGATAGAGGAAAACATTTTAACAGTGAAGTGATCCAAATAATCTGCGAAGCATTCCAAATTAAACAGAAACTGCACTGTGCATATCGTCCAGAGGCTTCTGGAGTGGTTGAACAATTGAATGGCACTATTAAAGCCAAGATTGGGAAAAATGTGTGCATCAACATCATTAGAGTGGCCAGATGCACTGCCACTTGTTTTAATGGGACTCAGAAGCATACCTGACAGAAATACAGGATTGAGCCCCCACGAGATAATGATGGGAAGAGCAATGAGACAAACACATGTTCCCACAAACAAACTGCTGAATATATCTGATGATATGGTACTGGACTATTGTAAAGGACTGGCTGACCTAGTGCGTTCTGTCTCTCACCAGGTTGGAGAAGACGCAGTTTCCAGGCAGCCTGAACAAGAACATGATCTGAATCCTGGTGACTGGGTGGTAGTGAAGAATCACACCAGAGAAACGTGTCTATCACCCAGATGGAGCAGTCCTTGTCAAGTCATACTGACTACAAATACAGCAGTGAAGTGTGCAGGATTTCCTAATTGGATTCATGTAAGCCACACCAAAAGAGTACCAGATCCTGAAGAAGAAAATCCTCAGACAGCATCAATCACTGAGGGAGCTGAAGGTTGCCCAGCGGAGGAATCTCAGGCTCGAGATTCAAGAGAAGCTGAAGAAGAACAACCGAGCACAAGTCAGGACTGGATACCGGTGGTATAAATTCCTGAAGTTTACCACAGAACAAGAAGTCAAACAAGATTTGAGGAAATCGAAGAAGATCAGATAGGTGAAGAAGAAGCAGCTCAGGAAAAAGAAGAAGAGACAATAAGAGAACCTGAGCATGGTCAGATAAGGAAAGGAAATTGGGCTCAAATTAACGAAGAACTAATAAATTTTGAGCAGGGACAGACAGGTTTAGAAGAATCCGGTCAGGCTGCAGAAGTACAAAGTGCAATAAGCCCTGATCAGAACCAATTAGATCAAGAAAAATACATAGAAGAACAAGATCATGAGAAAAATTAACATGAAGAAATAAATCAAGCACATGGTCAATTATTGGAAACTCACAGTAGAGCTGCTGAAGAAAAACAAATCAGACCTGAAAAAGAGCAAGAAAGAAAAACAGTAATTGCAGAAAACGAAAAGGTGTCAGAAAGTGAAAATAAAAAGAATTCTGAAGACGAAGATAAAGAAACAGGGCAAACAAAGAAAACAAGAAAAGGAGATCATTGGCCAAGTGTCATTAAAAGAGTAAAATACCACATAACAACCAGAAGTGAAGATCCAGATCAAGTAAATGAAGTGACAAGCCAAACTGAACAACAGAATAAAACTGAGAAAAGAAGAAGTAAAAGACTGAAACTTGTGAATAACAAATTCAAGCGTCCTGATTGGACTTACATCATTCTTGAAGATTACGAAAGTTCAGAGTCAAGTGAAAGTGGTGACGAAGGAACAAGTGCAGAGCTAACGTACGAGAAAGAAACAAGACCACCTTGACTAAGCAAAAGAGTCATATAAAGAAAAGAGGAAATAGATAAGAAGAGCGATCTTCCTTGTCGAAAATGCCTGACGATAGAGTTGCTGGGAGACCAAAACAGAGATGTTGTAGAAGATGCTGTGCAATATGCATATGTAGTCTAGTAATGGTGCTTATAGTATGGTTAGTCCTGATTGTAGCAGTTCCTTACCTTATGATAATGGATAAAAGAATGAATAATGAAACTAGGGAGAGGACAGCAAACATGAAGGGCAATAGAGTAGAACTAATGGCAGAAAATGAACCAGAATTTCATCATGAAATAACGACACTAGTTTAAATGTTTTCACAAAGTTATTATTTCAGTATGTAGATACCATGGAAGTTAGTAATTGTTATGTCTGTATGAAATTACCTGAATCAGTAGCAGAAGGATTAACATATCATCACTTACCACTGACATATGGCATATCATGTAGTGTTTTGTCTAGTTTATTTTATAGAACAGGGAGACTTCAATATTATTATTCAAACATAGATGTGATATTTTCAGAGGTTCCGATTCGAAAGAGTATGAACCCAGTGCTTAGTAGTCAAGATGCACAGTTTATGGGAGAATTTTTCTTAACAATGAAATCGATAGACATAACACATGCACATAGACACAATCTAACATGTTCTTTACACGAAGAAGAAAAGATATTTTTGAATTTAGTAGAAGATAGAAGACAAGATTTTCAAAAGAAAGCTTCTGAGCATAGGGCTCATTTACCACCTTGGGCAGAAAAAGAAGGGAGTTACACACCTGGCAAGGCTCAAGCTGCTATGGCGCTGGATTTTGTAAAGACAGGAAAAATTTGTCTTCATAGGTTAAAGACTGATTATAACAATGTTTTCATCGGTACCAGTGAGTGTGAACACAATTTCTTAATTCTTGGAGGTTGGGGAATCAAAGGAGGAACAGATTCAGTTTTTCCTGGAATCTATTATGTGTGTGGGAATAAGGCTTACTTTAGGCTTCCTGCACGGTGGTATGGAAGTTGTTATTTTGGAATAGTATTTCCAAATATATACCACGTAAAAAGAAACACTGAGAGCAATGAAAACAATAGTGAATTAATACGTAGTAAAAGAGCTAGTTTTTCAGAAATTGTAGGTGATATATTTGGTGCATTGATACCTTCAGTGGGAATAATTCTGAACTCAAGGAAAATATGTAAATTGTCTACAGTGGTTGATCGTTTATCAACGGATACTGCTGGAGGATTTCTAATGATTAATGCGGAGATGGTTACGATTAGATCTATGGTGATGCAAAATCTACTTGCTCTTGATATTATATTGGCAAAAGAGGGCGGAGTCTGTAAATTATTAAAGACGAAACACTGTTGCACTTATATTCCTGATAAGAGTGCAGAAATTGGAACGTATATACAGAATATAACTAAACTTGAGAAGGAACTTAAACCACTGGAAGTTGATAAAGTATGGGAAAGATTGACAAGTAGTATTGCGTCAATTGGTACCTGGTTTGCTAATGTAGGAAAAGGACTTATAGGTCAAATATTAGTACCCTTAGCAGGGATAGCAATAATAGCACTGACAATAATAATATGGTGCAAATGTTGTAGAAAGAAGGGAACATATAATGTAACAGGAAAGGGAAAGAAGAGAAAATTAGATGAAATAGAACTTGAAGAATGGAGAAGTGAATTATACAAGAAATTGAAAGGAGATGGTAAAAATAGAAAATGTAAAAATAAGAGTGAAACTATATGCTAGAAGTTGGCATCTGATTGTGGGTAGTATTTTGATGGCTCAGAAACGCCATCAGAGAGGGGATTGATGGAGCAAGGACTCATAAATGAGACTTGCTCGTACGCTAACCTCCTCATAGTATTAATTTATTAAACTTGTATTGTCTCTACTAATCCTTGCATACACTACACGAATAGAAAGGATGCTTGCCTATGTGTTTTACTAATGAATAACGCTTGTCTGTAATCCAAAATGGCCGCTAAAGCGCGGGAACCCTACTGCGCATGTCCCAACCACATCACGTGTTGTGACGTCTTTCTTTGCTTGGTGGGAAATTTCTGCTTCTGCGCAGTGTGCATTAAAATGGCTGCTTGATGTTTTCACATGCTTCAGCTTGCTCTCATGTCATTATTAAACTGTCGTGTCTCTAACGCTACTAATGCGGGATAGAATTTATAATTAAATGGGAATAGAGTAGAAAGAGTGGGCATACAGTGAAACCTTTTATTTGTGATTTTAATGTTTTCTTCTCTGACTTTTATTAGTTCGTAAACTTGGGCCTGGGTTTGTTGAACTGAAAGCTCGTGTGACAAAGATTCCGCACATGCGCCCTGAGAGGCAGACGAGAAAGAAAGAGATGAAGTCAATTTGGACATCACCCAAGGCCGTGACCTGCTGGCCGACACCACTACATACCAAGATGTTCTCGTCGAAAAGCAACATTTTATATGAATAAATTGTCAATTTTGTCGTGAGACGGGTGGGAAATAAAGCAAATGTATTAAATTGAAGGGGCGGTAGTTTAAAAACAATAGGCTTCAGAAATACAAGACAAATCAATATGGTGTGAGAATCCACCCCTGTCCCTGTCCAATCAGAAGTAGTGGTCCCATATTTTAGCAACATTAAGGGGAGGTACATGGGTGTAGAAGGGTATAATAGAATATAGCATTAGTTAATTAGTCAGAACAGGCGTTCATGCTGTCAGAGCGCTCTTAGCTCCAGACTGCCAAGCTGATCGATTGCAGACTGAACCGCTGTCCAGAGAGGTCCTGAGGAGGGGGCGGCGGAGTCCATTAGAAGGAAGGCACGGGAGAATCGAGGAGAAGCCGAGTATCAGAGAGGGGAACGACGCAGGCGTCGTTGTAGAGAGGTCACCGGTCCTGTCCTGATCCTGGAAGAAGTCTTTGCTCTTCATCCTTCCTGGGTCCTATTCTTTCCAACTCCTTGGCCAAGGGGTTTGGTTCTCGCACTTAGGTAAATATAATGCAACCTTTAGTTGCGCTGCTGTCTCTATCCTCTCCTTTTCTGAGGGACCGTCATTGATTAGTAATAGTTATTCTATGCTTCATCTTGGGTATTGCGATTAAGTACCGTGTGGTTCTGTATTTTACTCTGCTAAATCTTTAGATAAACATTTTAAAACTTCCTGACTCAGTGGTTATTTCAGGATTATGTACTATAATGAATGTCACTCATTTTAAATTTCCCAATTAGCAAAGGATTCATTGGTAAGTCATTACTCTTCATTCAGAAGGTAATTGGTAGCAGGGATTTTGATAAAGAGTAACAACTGATAAAACCCAGCGTAAGTATTAGCGTAGTATGAATGTATGGGCCCAAGTGAGTATCTGGTGTATGAATGCTGTTTGCTAATATCGCGCTGGATCAGTTTTCTGGTAGCAGAGGATGGTTACTCTTTGTTAATTGGGTAATGAGAATTTTATTTTTATGAACTAACATCCGTATATTCGAAGTTTTGTTTTTAAGTTGTCTAGAATTCCCCGGGGTAAAAAGAATAGCGGATGGTAAGTGGAAACCATACTGCAGTGAGGTTATCTGTCAGGCAGAAATAGTGCTAAAAGTTAAGCAGGACTATCAGTACTGGTTAGGGAATCTATGCGTGTGAGTAATAGCAAAAGAGTATGCTGGTGAAAATTTGATGTTATATCACCTAGAAAGGGTAACATTGAAGAAGTAACAGGTACTTCTGGAGCTTGGGTGAAGAGTAAACGGAAGGGTTTTACTAGTAGTGTATGTTTAGTAAACGGAAAGGTTTTACTAAGTGTGAAATAAACTATCTTTTCGAATTTAGAGAAACTGGCACGATAGCGAATATTTTATGTTGTTACTGAAATTCAATTAAGAATTGTAGAGAAAATAAGTTTGCGTAAGATTTTGTAAAGGGAGGGTCAGCTGCCGGAAAGGAAGCTGACGTCACAAACGCCGCGCTGGGATTGGTTGAATCAGCGGGTGTGGAACGACTCTTGTAAAGGAGGGGTTGATAGTCAGGAGTAGTACTGACATCACAGGTGCCGCGCTGGGATTGGTTGAAACAGCGAGGGACAGTGGAGAGCAGATTGTAAAGGAGGGGTTGACAGACAAACGTCACCAAAAGGCCGCACAAGGATTGGTTTGGGAATAAAAGATAGCAGACACTTGATTGGTTGATATTCTAGAAGCAAAAATCTTAGTGGGTAGAGACTGCATGTTAAAACGTGATCCGACTTTAACAGGAACTCGTCCGGATAGGAGATTCCTAGGCTTTGCAGAATATAATTTTATACATCGATACTCACCTAAGATGTACGGAGAAAAGAGAAAAATGTCCTTTCTGCAAAAGATTAAGAACTATTTTAAAAAGGATAAGCCAATCAAAACTAGGGAAGGAATTATCATTCCACCAGCTAAAACGCCTGCTTCATTTATGATGATGGAGAGAGGTTATCATACTTGTGTATGGATAGAGAATTGGATAGAATATACCAAAAATGATGGAATACTAGCATTTCCCGAGAATGGTACCTTCAATGGAAGAATTCTTCAAAATTTGAGATTGAGGATGAATGACTTAGAACCCAGACCTAGATTAACTCAATACGAAGCCTTAGAGGAATGGGAAAACGAGGCATTTGAGCGTGACCGATCTAGGAGTAATAGGGGTTATCGAGGATTTTTTCCCAGGAACCTACATGAATCTAGGGACGGTCAGATGAAACAATGGAGAAGGGCAATGATTACAGAAGAACTATATCCATTGTTAACAGCAGAGGAGAAATTAGGGAGTAAATGTACAGAAAAGACAAAACATTTAATGAGAAGTGATGATTCTGAAGACGAATTTATGGAAGAAATGTTAAGGAACCCCCCACCATATCAGGAAGGGACAAATGGATGCACCCCAAGTGTACCACCGTTAAAAACTCCATTAGTACCACAGGTAATGCATGAATCCACCCCGAGTAGAATACTTCATGACAAAGAAAGGGAAGCCCTAGAGAAGACCAGAGCAGAATTAATACAGAAAATAACACAGATAAAAGTACATTCTGATTCATTGACCATACCTGTAACAATTGGTCCAGTAGTTCCATTATATGGTACTCAGGAAACTGTCCTCCACCGATACTTGCACCTACTCCTGTAAACGCTTCAAACCCTGAAGCAGTAGTAATGGTTGAAGATCACTTTAGTGACAGCGAATCCACAATATCATTGATGGATTTACCAATTCGAGATTCTGTCAATATTACTCCCAAGAGAACTACACCTGGGTGTTCAAAAGAGATAAGTCTAGTGACTTCATCAGGAGCGAAAAATGCCACAATAGTCACCCCAGAAGATTTAGAAAGGTGGGCACAAGAATCAGATAAACAGTGCACACCTCCAAAAATAATGGACATTCATAAATTGAAAGTCGAATTAGAAGAAATAATAGCAGGAAATGTAGGACTAGATCGCTTGAATACCTATGATGATGAAGAATTATTATTTATGTGCAGAAGTATCACAAGAAATGTAAGATTATTCCATGAAAAATTATCCAATCTAGCACTACAGATGGGAATAGAAATAGGGAGATCAAAGGTGTTGCAGAAACCCTATAGAGCAGAATTTTCAGAAAAAGATTTAGAAAACATGAATGCCTCTGGAAGAAAATTACAAGTAAAGGAATTAATGATAGTTTTACAAAAATGGGGAGATCTAGATAAATGGAGAACTAGGTGGGCCAAGAAAAAGGAAGAAGTACGATCAAGTAGATCAGTGTCGGAATATGTGATGAAGGAGACAGGGAAAGCAGACCAAATGTATCCAATGCGAGAAATTGCGGGAGGAGGATATGTACATGTCCCATGGAGCAGACAGGATATTTTATCATTTACGAATGATTTTCCAAAATTGAGAGAAAAACCAATTGAATGGTACAAGCAGGTTGAAAGTTTTGTAAATGTGTCAAAGGTATTGTTGAAGGACTTAGATGGTTTGTTTGACATAGTGGTACCTGCCGATTTGTGGACAGATTGTAAAATTACAGTTGATTGGCCAAGTGACGAGTATCCTAGAGATCAGAAAACAGGTGCTCCGTCAAATGATGTGATGAAAAAGTATCAGCAGGTGATAACTTCTTTGAAAGGGGAAATACCACCGAAAGAAACAGATTGGGTGAAAATAGACCGAACTACCCAAGAGGCTAATGAATCGGTACATTCCTACTATGAGCGTTTACTGCAGGTATTTAAACAGTATAGTGGATTTGAGGACATTGGAGACAAGAACATGAGTCAGTATGTGTATCGATTTCTTTTCGGTTTGAAGCCAGAAATTTGTCAGATGATTAAACAGCATATGCTGTGTTGGCAAGGGAAGCCGATTGATGAAATATTGAAATATGCAAAATATTGTGGAGACGATATTGAGGATAGACACAAGAAATTGCAGGAAAAAGTGATGTGGGCTCAGGTGAAAATGGCCGAGAAACAGGGAATTAATTTGGAAAATCCGAGTGAAAATCAGGGAAAGGATTCTGGAACGAGTGGTGATACTGGGAATGGTGGGAAAGTGAGAGGACGAATGAGTAGAGAAGAAGCTAAAAAGAAATGTCCTTGTCATGGATGCGGAAAATTGGGGCATTGGAAGGATGAATGTAAAAAGATTCGAAATAATAATGGCCCAAATCAAAATTTAAATCCACAGACGCAGAATGACTCACAGCAGGGGGTAAATCCTCAGAGTCAGCTGCCACCTGCACCTATTCAGGGTAATGTAAGCAGAGCAAAGCATGGTACAGACATCGGATATCAAGGAGGAAGTGGTAAGAATGATTATATAACCTCACAATTTCTTTTACAGTACGATTTCTGTCAATACAGTTCATGACGGTGCCTAAGAGAGGGGGAGAAGGAGTGTGTACTTGGCGCATCCTTATCGGTAGATCAGTCAGGTCCATATGTGGAAGGAAATGTGAAAGATAATGATATCACTTTTCTGTTGGATACTGGTGCTACCCGGTCTACTGTAAGAACAGCAGACATTCCAGACCTTCCTCTCTCTGGTGAAAATATCCAAGTAGTGGGAGTAGCTAATAAAAGGATTAGAACACCTCTTACCGAACCAATGGAAGTTAAAATAGGAAACTTCAGAGAAATGCATCAATTTGTAGTATGCGATTCTAGCCCAGTAAACTTATTAGGCAGGTATTTATTGTGCAAAATGAACTGCACAATTTTCTGCACACCGGATGGTGTGGCAGTTCAGACACCAGATGAAGACCATGTACATAAAATTATGATTGCAAAACAGGGTACAGAAGTAGATGAGATGTTTTCGGTATTAACAAAAGATGAGTTGCAAGAAGAATTAAAAGGTACAGTAAACCCCTTAGTTTGGGATTTCACAGGAAAAGAAGTAGGACTTATGGCTAAAATAGACCAAGTTAAAATTACTGTAAAAGAAGGTGCGATTTTCCCAAATACCAGACAGTACAAAATGAGTGCAGAAGTAAAGGCAGGAGTCATTGAAGAAATTAATCGAATGGTTGAACAAAACATACTAAAAGAAGTAATGAGTAGCCCATGTAATTCACCAATGAACCACTGTCCAGAGAGGTCCTGAGGAGGGGGCGGCGGAGTCCATTAGAAGGAAGGCACGGGAGAATCGAGGAGAAGCCGAGTATCAGAGAGGGGAACGACGCAGGTGTCGTTGTAGAGAGGTCACCGGTCCTGTCCTGATCCTGGAAGAAGTCTTTGCTCTTCATCCTTCCTGGGTCCTATGCTTTCCAACTCCTTGGCCAAGGGTTTGGTTCTCGCACTTAGGTAAATATAATGCAACCTTTAGTTGCGCTGCTGTCTCTATCCTCTCCTTTTCTGAGGGACCGTCATTGATTAGCAATAGTTATTCTATGCTTCATCTTGGGTATTGCGATTAAGTACCGTGTGGTTCTGTATTTTACTCTGCTAAATCTTTAGATAAACATTTTAAAACTTCCTGACTCAGTGGTTATTTCAGGATTATGTACTATAATGAATGTCACTCATTTTAAACTTCCCAATTAGCAAAGGATTCATTGGTAAGTCATTACTCTTCATTCAGAAGGTAATTGGTAGCAGGGATTTTGATAAACAGTAACAACTGATAAAACCCAGCGTAAGTATTAGCGTAGTATGAATGTATGGGCCCAAGTGAGTATCTGGTGTATGAATGCTGTTTGCTAATATCGCGCTGGATCAGTTTTCTGGTAATCAGAGGATGGTTACTGTTTGTTAATTGGGTAATGAGAATTTTATTTTTATGAACTAACATCCGTATATTCGAAGTTTTATTTTTATGTTGTCTAGAATTCCCCGGGGTAAAAAGAATAGCGGATGGTAAGTGGAAAGCATACTGCAGTGAGGTTATCTGTCAGGCAGAAATAGTGCTGAAAAGTTAAGCAGGACTATCAGTACTGGTTAGGGAATCTATGCGTGTGAGTAATAGCAAAAGAGTATGCTGGTGAAAATTTGATGTTATATCACCTAGAAAGGGTAACATTGAAGAAGTAACAGGTACTTCTGGAGCTTGGGTGAAGAGTAAACGGAAGGGTTTTACTAGTAGTGTATGTTTAGTAAACGGAAAGGTTTTACTAAGTGTGAAAGAAACTATCTTTTCAAATTTAGAGAAACTGGCACGATAGCGAATGTTGTTGTTACTGAAATTCCATTAAGAAATGTAGAGAAAAAAAGTTTGCGTAAGATTTTGTAAAGGGAGGGTCAGCTGCCGGAGAGGGAGCTGACGTCACAAACGCCGCGCTGGGATTGGTTGAATCAGCGGGTGTGGAACGACTCTTGTAAAGGAGGGGTTGATAGTCAGGAGTAGTACTGACGTCACAGGTGCCGCGCTGGGATTGGTTGAAACAGCGAGGGACAGTGAAGAGCAGATTGTAAAGGAGGGGTTGACAGACAAACGTCACAAAAAGGCCGCGCAAGGATTGGTTCGGGAATAAAAGATAGCAGACACTTGATTGGTTGATATTCTAGAAACAAAAATCTTACTGGGTAGAGATTCAACCCAGATCTGTGACTGGGGGTGAGTGTCTGAAAGGTTTCAGTGCTCCGTCCATCATCTCCTTGTGTTTGCTTTGTTCACCCTAAGTTGGCAGGGAATGCCCAGTCGTGGGTCCCTTGCTCACTTTGCCACTGGATTCAAACTAGCCTGGCTGATGAGGGGTGTCACCCCGAAACCAGGCCCAGTATGCTTGTTTCCGGTCCGGGGAAGACTTGGCTTGGCAGTTCGGGCTGGACTGTTCCCATGAGGCACAGGGTCAAGACTGATTTGCATATAGCTGGGTCTGAACTGGGGTGGCGAAGTGAGCTAAAGAACGATGAGAGATTAAACCCAGATTGGTGACTGGAGGTGAGTGTCTGAAAGTTTCAGTGCTCCGTCCGTCATTTCCTTGTGTTTGACATCCTAGCCTGAGCACTACATTAACACCCATGTGTGCGCCCAGATTGGCCTAGAGGTTGGAACTGCCGAAATCATCCACAAGGTTAAGATCAGCATCCTATCTGCACCCAGCCTAGGGAAGGTGTAACTGCTGACGACAATAGCTGCCAGTAGGAGCTGGCAAAGTGAAATCCCTGAAGTCTTCAAATTCCAAATGAAGCCACCACTGCAGCCCTGACAGCTCAATGGCCACCATCACAGAAGCAAGACCATTACATATGCCGGTCCCACAGATGTCAGGATTGTCACTCCAGGACAAGATAAACGTGGGTCATGAGGCTTGTGTGCAAATGAGAGAATGAATTGCGGACTGAGTCCTCTCATTCAAATTTAGGGCCGGATTTATCAAAGGTTTGTGTTGCCCTAGTGTCATGCACGGTGATGCAAGGGCAACTCAGGCCCTTAAGTGAGATTTACTATGCCACGCAGAGCCACCTTGCATGGTTCTGCGTAGCATAGTAAATCTGAAGCTATGCAAAGTAGTGCAAGTTGCCACCTTGCGTTACTCTTCCCAGAGAAGGTGTGTCATTGGGTGAAGCATGGGTGTTCCCATGCATCCATTCATGGTTTATGACACATTCCCATATTTACCTGGGAATGCATCAAAATGGTACAGCTTCCGAGGGTGGACATAACAAGAGAAATATGTTTATTTCTCTGAGTTTTCCCCTCTTACTATATTTGCTGTATTTTGGGGCACACATAGAAAGTGGAAAAAGCCTCTCTGAATGTTTTTTTACAGGAAGGTGCCCCTTCCTACAGAAAAAGAATCCTGGCTGTAATGCAGTGCGAGAGTGCCTGCATTGGGACTTGGCAGCCACAACCATTGCGGCTGCATTTCCCTACTTGTGATATGTAGCATTAAGTAAAGCTGGGTGATTAAAGTACTTTATTTTATTCAAAAGACAAGCACTGGACTGGGCAATACATTATTGTGTCTGTTGCTTGGTTGTTGAATTCTGAGCTCTTGTCATCCACGCTATCTTCTGAGAAGTATTTGATAGCACACCTTTGCTACTCTGAGACTAAAGGGCTGGAAAGGATGTACTTGGCCCAGTTTGCAGACTATAGTGCAAAGGACCCAAGGACCCCAGTAGCAAACAACCTCAACCACTATGGTTGTGACCGATCCGCATAAAAGCCCAGTCTGCCCTGTTCACCCCCTTCCCAACTTTGGGTATGACAGTGGCATACTGAAACAAACATTATTACATTGGCATTACTGAATGGTATGGCTTGCATTAGTATGGCAAAAACAGGCACACACCAGTCACAAAAATGTCACATATTGTTAGATGCCGGATGAAGCAAGGACTTCTTTAGATTCAGCTTGGCTTGCTTGAGGAAAGGTTGATGCCATCTGGTAGAAAATGGACCATTGCACGAAGTAATCTACACGAGTAGAGTACAAGTGTCTGCAAGGTCAATAAACTGGAAGAAACAGACAAACTGACAGAAAAAAACACCAGAGAGAGAGAGATGGAATCCAAGGAGGATAAAGGTCAACTCAGTCAACAGATTGTCTGCAGAATAGCATTAGAGTAAAACATAAGGCTGAACTCGCCAGTGGCCACTGGAGGTACACTAACTGTAAAAGATAAAAAAGGTCAACAAGGGACAGAAAGGTAACACGAGGGGTGACAAACCAATCAAAATAGATTTCCACTCCATTGAGATGCAGTCATAATAAGTTCAGGAAGGCTGGTCTACAACA
This sequence comes from Calotriton arnoldi, assembly GCA_963921515.1. Classification (NCBI taxonomy): domain Eukaryota; kingdom Metazoa; phylum Chordata; class Amphibia; order Caudata; family Salamandridae; genus Calotriton; species Calotriton arnoldi. The sequence goes on from CAWUFW010003333.1 coordinate 925,833, forward strand.
GCAATCAGGCTTACAATGAAGGCCCACAGGAAAGCTGAGTAGGAAACACCTGTTACCACATGCCAGAGGATGCAACACAAAACAGACTTTGAAAAATATAACACATAATTCATCAGGCAATCTGGCAGATATCCCTTTCTACCTTTCTCTGCTGCATTGTAGAAAGGGCCACTGGAATTATGCAATTGTATACTCGCAGCGTTTTTTGCATTATTATGGACTTGCCGCATTTGCCAAATATTCCAACGTCTGATGCATAATTTTCAGATTTTATTTTTAAAAAAATGTTATTTCTAGCTCAAACCGGTAAATAGTTACTACAAATGTAGCTACATGCTACTGCACAGTGGACGGCCCTTTGCAATGGTTAATTGGCCGCCCTTCTGTTGCTTTTTGCTATTTGTGAGTGTTAAACTGGTGTTTTGGAGTTGCAACCTATGCCCATACAGTATTAACAAGTGTAGAAAATGACAAAATAATTAAGTAATACTATTACAAAGAGTGCTGCATTCCGCCAGATAATTTGTCTTATCTTGATGCATACTTTAGTCAACCCTCTTGCATAAAATGGCCCTCTCCTGTTGTATAATTATAGTGACTGTGATTGTAGTCTTATGCATTTGAACAATTGTTTGCAAATTAACACAAGCTGGCAGGAAAAACATTGTTTGTCAGGTCATATTAGATAAAAGGGCTGACTGAAGGGCCTTCAAACCTGGCCATGGCTGCTGTCACCCATTTCTTCTGACCTGCATTCTTCTTGTGGAAGACTTGCTGACCCCTCTGCTGACCCCTTTAGATGGGATTAGCCAAAGTGAGGTAGTAGGGTGCTTTAGTCACCCTGCTGCCTTACATCATCTCAATACTGCTCCAAGTCTCCATATACACTTGCTCTTAAACCTGAAGCTGAGTAGGCTGCAGTAGTGGAGCTCCTGCCTGCCCACCTTGCAGAGGTATCTTTGTTAAAGTCATTGGCTTTACTGTCTTCATAGGAAGAGCATGGTGGTGAATATACTTTGATACTCCTGTCTTGTTTGGTAGTTTGGGCCTTCTGCTCCTGCAATTTAATCATGCCTTGTCTATGTCCAGCCAGCATGATTCTGCTGGGCCACACAGACCTGATGGAAAGCATATTGCAGCAATCAACCCATCAGCCTGGAATGTCTCTCTTAAATACAGCTCCATTTATTTGGAGAGTTGTGCTTTGAACCTGAGGATCCCAAACTGAGCACCGAAATAACCTCTATCGCAAGTGCCTGTATAACTCACATCTCTGTGAAGCATGTATGTGGACCAGATTCAGGCTCTGGAATGCCCAATTTACCCACCTCAATACCTTCTGGCTGACTGTTTCAAAGTATGCTATCTTTCCATGCTCACTGTTTATTTGTATATATATATATATATATATATATATATATATATATATATATATATATATATATATATATATATATACCGCAAAGTTACCTTAATAGAGGAGCCCACCACACGGGTAAGTATTTGCTTTACAATTTATTCAAGGCTGTTTGTCAAAGTAGGTAGGATCCACAAGCAGTCATTACGCCAGACGCGTTTCGGGCCCCTGCCCTTAATCATTGGCTGTGAACATCCTTATGCAGGAAAACATCGTGAGCACCTGGTATTTGATTAAGTCCGCCGCCCCAGTGGGCGCGGCCGCTCGCAAGGCCTTCTGGTCATTGTAGTGCCCAAACTTTGTATTACTCCAGTGAGCTGTTAAACCTGCAACAAAATAAAGTCCAATTATTTCCTCAGTGGGTGGCTTTGCTATCCTCCATAATTTTGACAAGCACCTCGCTGCCTTGAAATAATGCACCCGTCCTGTTCGTAGTGACTACCGTTTGGCATCACTCAGGTCTGCGTTGCCACAGCGGGACTCCTCCATGGCTAGGAAAGCCGTTAAACATAAATCCGCAAAGTTACCTTAACAGAGGAGCCCACCACACGGGTAAGTATTTGCTTTACAATTTATTCAAGGCTGTTTGTCAAAGTAGGTAGGATCCGCAAGCAGTCATTACGCCAGACGCGTTTCGGGCATTCTTCTTGTGGAAGACTTGCTGACCCCTCTGCTGACCCCTTTAGATGGGATTAGCCAAAGTGAGGTAGTAGGGTGCTTTAGTCACCCTGCTGCCTTACATCATCTCAATACTGCTCCAAGTCTCCATATACACTTGCTCTGAAACCTGAAGCTGAGTAGGCTGCAGTAGTGGAGCTCCTGCCTGCCCAACTTGCAGAGGTATCTTTGTTAAAGTCATAGGCTTTACTGTCTTCATAGGAAGAGCATGGTGGTGAATATACTTTGATACTCCTGTCTTGTTGGGTAGTTTGGGCCTTCTGCTCCTGCAATTTAATCATGCCTTGTCTATGTCCAGCCAGCATGATTCTGCTGGGCCACACAGACCTGATGGAAAGCATATTGCAGCAATCAACCCATCAGCCTGGAATGTCTCTCTTAAATACAGCTCCATTTATTTGGAGAGTTGTGCTTTGAACCTGAGGATCCCAAACTGAGCACCAAAATAACCTCTATCACAAGTGCCTGTATAACTCACATCTCTGTGAAGCATGTATGTGGACCAGATTCAGGCTCTGGAATGCCCAATTTACCCACCTCAATACCTTCTGGCTGACTGTTTCAAAGTATGCTATCTTTCCATGCTCACTGTTCATTTGTATATATATATATATATATATATATATATATATATATATATATATATATATATATATATATATATATATATATATATATGTATATGTATATATATTACCTACTGGCGGTCGCCAGTAGGTAGTTATAGTTAGGACCTATTTTCCATAGGAAATTCACAACATTCTATTCCCAATAACTTTGGTGCCGGTCAACGAATCTTCGCGAAATTTTCAAAACTCGTGGGGCGCTCCGGTCCGCTCCTATCTTGAAAGTTTCGGGGTGATTTGGCAAGCGGGGGCCGAGAAAAAAGGGGGGTCCCAAAACGTGTTTTCTCCATGTTATTTTCCATAGGAAACTTTAGACAAAGCTACAGCCCGAAGTGCTGAACGGAATTACACCAAATTTTGCAAAAAGGTAGCCCCTGGTTCAGAAAGAGCCCTTTTTGTTAAATGGTGTAAATCCGTTCAGTAGTTGCTGAGAAATTCAATAAATAAGAGTCTAAAAATCAATTTCCCATAGGGAACTTTGTGCAAGGCTACAGCGGAAACTACTGAACGGATTTACCCCACATTTGGCATAAAGGTACTGCTTGGCTCAGAAAGCGAACTTTTAAAAAATGGTGTAAATCCGTTCAGTAGTTTTTTAAATAATAAAGGAAAAAGAACTATATATATCTGGGCGGAGCCTAACCACACATGTCATCGTGAGATCTGATTGGCTGTCAGCACTTCATCCAAGAAGTGTTGGCAGCCATCTTGGGACCAATATACATGATAGCACCCCAATGAAATGCATTGTAGTGAATAGAAGATGTTGAGGGTCACCAAAAGGAGAACTATAAAGGGTGATACCAGACTTTAGTTGCATTAGAATTCATTTGTTGATGGTACCATACTAATTTTAGGAATTGTGGTGTGTTCTAGGGTGATTTTACCCTATGAAAAACCTTCTGCTGGGATTTCATGAATCATGTTTGAGAGAAAATAATGTTCTCATGCTTGTCCCACAGAGGTTTGGAAGGGGCTCCAGAAGCTAAAATGAGAGCATATTTTCGGTAAATTCACATTATCTTTCTCAGTCATGTGAGAATGAAGTCTGACATTCTCAGTAAAACATGTAAATCCAACAAGGGCAGAGACTGTCAGTTGATTCCTTTGTGTTCTACTGCAGCTTCCCAGAGTGTTCTTAAGAACAACTAGAGCGCTAACAACCTTACCTATGACAAAAGTATGGCACACCTGAAGCCATCTTGATTGGGATAAACTGGTAACACTTAAAACATTTAATTTAAAAAGGAACAAAATGATGGGGTTCATTTTGTCTTAGAAATTATGGTTAGTGCTGTAGAAAGAAAAATTAGGAAATGTTTTAAGTGAGATCTCAAATATCTTCCTGTTATATTTCAACAGGAGCAGCTTGCCAGTTGATTCCTTTGTGTTCTACTGCAGCTTCCCAGAGTGTTCTAAAGAACAACTAGAGCGCTAACAGCCTTACCTATGACAAAAGTATGGCACACGTGAAGCCATCTTGATTGGAATAAACTGGTTGTTGTACCACAACGGTTTCTATAAAGTTATTCAATCACTCTTGTTTGCACAACGCAATGTTCACACTTGCTGGTTCCATTGTGACGTGCAATGGAACCCTCTGATTGTATAAATGTGACGTCATGGAATGCCTGACATTCTTTCCCTGTCAGATGCTCATCTGACAGCCGCGCTCCTTGCCGGCTGCTTGTGGGCCTTTCGGTAACTAAATAAATAACCTTTTACATAACTTAAACTATCGGAGTTTATTTCATGACTCTCCGATACTTCAATTTGGCGACGAGGGTTTTTCGGCAATACTACGGAATATTATACGGGCCCACAATAGTCTTCGGAAAGAATCTACACTTGAATGTCAAAGTTTTCTACAAAAATCTTTCAGGCAAGTTACTACGTTGCTTATTTTATTCGAATCAGGCATTCCGTTTCTAATTGTTGAATGCTTTCTGCATTCAATTTCTTTGTGTCACTAGCTTACCTGCGATGTCGTTGACAGTTGATGCCGGCAGTTTGGTTTCCGTTAACTGCCTCTTCGCCTCTCAGCTGTAACGGTCAGGTGACGCATTTGCATAGGAGTCTATGGACGCAGAGCACGCAACGTGACGTGCGTGACTCCATTTTTTTTTTCTTCAAGCACCTTCTAAGTATCACATATGGAGCCTGCCTGTGTATGAAACTCATCGGCACAAAAGAATTCAGGTATTTGATGAACAAAATATTATATACTACCTTAACGAAATTCGTTGGCTGCCCAGTAACTTTTTATTTTAAGCATACCGCAGTATTGGTGCAATTCATAACCACCATAAGACACGTTACAAGTAAATACATTTCTATACATTCGTGTGTCGTGTTGCCACAAGACTGAGCAATAAATTTAATTTCCAAAGTTTTCCATCAAAATTACGTTCACTATTAAAGTGGAAAAATACTTTTTGCAGCCTACATGTCTCAGAACTCTAATATAAGTGCTCCAGTTCCATTTTTACCTGAACCTGGCAAACCCTCAATGAAATGGAGGAACTGGTTACGCGCATTTGAAAACTATTTGGTGGCAATAGATGGAAAGAAATACGAACCAGAAAGAAAAAAGCCATCATGTTTGGGTTACTGGGTGTTGCTGGCCAAGAGATTTTTGATAGTTTACCCGAGTATGAGGTTCCAGCTGATCAGTTGATTCCAATTGATGAATTCCAAGAAGCAGTTAAACGTCTAGAAAAACAGTTTGATGAGGAACCCAATATAATGATAGGCAGGCACAGGTTTGCTATGAGGAAACAACATGAAAATGAGAATGTTGAAGAATACATTGCCTGCTTGAGAGTATTGGCCACTAAATGTGAATATAATGATATGGTGGATGTATATTTTAGGGATCAATTTGTTTTCTATTGTTATGAAAAAAGATTCAGGAAAGACTGTTGTCATGTAGAAATCCTACGCTTCAAGAGGTAATAGACATTGCCAAAGGGATTGAGTGCTCTTTAGAAAGCTCAAAGGAACTTTCAGCTGCTCAGAATCCTAAAACTAATGTATTTTCCCTGCTGGATAAAAAGAAATATTGCCAGAAAAATGAGCCAGGAAACAAAACAAGTAATTTCGCAGATTCTAAAACCTTTGTCTGTTACAGATGCGGATCAAAATTTCACCAAGCTGATTTTCCGGGATGCCCAGCGATCGGTAAGAAATGTACAAAATGTTACAAGTTTGGGGGCATATTAACAACGGCCAGCGATAATTATCGCTGGCCGTGCTTAGCGTGAGGAATCCTATCGCCGGCTATCGCTGGAAATTATCGCCATGCTAGCGCTGTATTAACAACGCTTAGCGCAAAGGCGATAATTTTCCAGTGATAGCGATGTTTTCCATGGAACATCGCTGGTTTTCCAGCGATGTCCCATGGAAAACGGCGATATACTTGGCGATAGGGCCTGTGGTCTTAGCCACACAATCCACCCCCATGTTAGGTATGCCTTAGTCAGGAATTTAGCAGACATTAAATTCCTGCGTTAAGGCATACTTAACGCAATTTAAAATATCGCTAACCCACGTTGCTAATATGGCGATACCTGGGTTAGCGATATTTCCCCCTGTTGTTTTCACAGGCACGCCCCCTTTGCATCTCATTAGCGATGCGATGGGAGGCGTGCAGAAAACGGACGCTAAGTCAGGAATCACGCGCTAGCGTGTCCTTGTTAATTCGGCGATAAAATGATCGCCGCTTTTCGTCCGAAAACGGACGCTAAAGCGGCGATAATTCATTAACGCCGCCTTGTTAATATTCCCCTTGGACATTTTGCAGGTGTTTGCAAGCATTTTAAACAAAGTAATTTTCAAAAAGTAAAGGTGAGCAACGTCGAAGAATTTGACGAGGAGATGTGTTCGAACATTATACTGTCTATTGATGACAAAAATAGTGTGGTCAAAGGACCAATTGGAGTTGCCTACATTGGTGAAGTTGAGGTGAATATAATGGCAGACTCCGGGTCTCCCATCACTATTGTCTCTGACATAAAATATGAAAATAACTGGTCACATGTTGGGCTTATAGCATCAGATGTCAATCCGAAAGCATACGGTGATTTTGATATAAATATGTCGGGATTCTTTCAAAAGAATTTAAATGTGAAAGGCAGGTCAATTTCAACTAAAATTTATGTCGCTGAGCGAGGACGTAACATTGTAGGGTGGAAGGACTTAGCACGTTTAGGTATTATCCTCAAACCGGGTGCTGATGATCCAATAGTCCTGGATGATATCTTGGTTGCATCAGTCCAGTCTTGTTTCCATCCTTCTTCTCACTATAGCTTAGATGCTGTTCTAGGAAAATACGAATCGTTATTTGAAGATTGCATTGGTTGCGTTAAAGGTTACGAGCATTCTATCAAGATAAAGAAGAATGCCATACCCATCAAACATAAGGTAAGACCAGTACCTTTATCTATCAGAAAAGACTTGCAAAAATTACTTGATAGATTAGTGGAAGAAGAGATCATTGAACCAACTGATTCCTCCAAATGGATTTCGGCTATTGTTATTATTAAGAAAAAGAATGGTGATCTCCACCTGTGTGCCGACTTGAGGTCACTTAACAAAAATATTTTGGTGGATTGCCACCCCTTGCCTAAAATTCAAGAGATCTTGGCGGCTACCTCCGGCTCCAAATATTTTTCTTTAATCAACCTCAAGTCGGCCTATCATCAGGTTAAACTCTCTGATGATTCCAAAGACTACACTACTTTTGTGACCCCATTGGGAGCTTTCAGGTTTATTAGACTTCCTTTCGGGTTAGCGTCATCTGCTAGTGTGTTCCAAAAACTGATGGAAAATATTCTCAAGGGAGTGAAGGGTGTTGAGAAATTTCAGGACGATATTTTGATTCATGCTTCTACTGTTGATAAACACAACTACAGTCTTGATACCGTTCTTAATAAGCTCAATGAGAGAGGTATGACTGTTGCCAAAAGCAAGTGCAAATTTCTACAGCAGGAGATAGAGTATTTAGGCCATTTTATCAGCGGAAATGGCATCAGGCCCAAACTAGATTTAGTAAAAGCTATCTCTGATGCTCCAAGACCAGAAGACAAGGATTCACTTAGGTCTTTCTTGGGCCTCAGCGAATACTATGCACGATTCATTGAAAATTACGCAGGCAAGGTGGAACCTTTAAGGTGCCTTCTGAGTAAGGGAGTCAGATTTGATTGGTCCGCTTACCAGGATTTAGCTTTTTCTGAGATTAAATGTGCCATTATCAATGCCCCAACTCTACACCCTTTTGACTCTGAAGGCACCAATATTGTTACTGTGGATGCAAGTGCCGTGGGTATAGGAGCTATATTCACACAAAAAGTTAAGAATTCTATTCACACTGTGGCTTTCATTTCCAGGAGGTTGCATGATTCTGAGAAGCACGATAGAGAGGGAGACTCTGGCCTGTGTGTGGGCAATTGAGAAACTGAAAATGTACTTGTGGGGTAAGCAATTTGAACTTATCACTGATCACAAGCCGTTGACATATATGATAGACGGCTGTAGCAGAGGTAATGGTAAGGCCACTGCCAGGTTAGTTAGACTTATCGCAAGACTCCAAGAGTACAATTTTACCATCAAGCACATAGCAGGCAAAGATAATATTCGTGCAGACTTCTTGTCTAGGTTACCTGTAATGTCTTCAGAGCCACAGCTGGAAGAAGACACTGAGTGCGTAGTTGCCACAGTAGATATTGTGACAAACACTGAACAAGCTTGCAATGATTCTGAGTGGTTAGAACTCATCAACAAGGATGCTGTATTGAATAAAGTTAAAGTGTTTGTTGTAGGAAACTGGCCACCAGTAAGGAACTTGACCTCTGAGTTGAAAACATTTTGCCAGGTCAAAGATGAGCTGAGTATCGTGAATAATTTTCTCTTTCGGTGCGATATGTTGATTCCTCCATCCAAGTTGAGAAGAAGTTTAATTGAGATAGCACATAGAAGCCATCCTGGTTCTACCATGACAAAAAATGTTTTAAAAATGTACTATTGGTGGCCAGGAATGGATACTGGTGTAGACTTGTTTGTAGATGCTTGCATAGTTTGTTTGAAATCCGTTAAACATTGGATACCCAGGGTTAATGAGATGCAGATTGTATCCATCCCTAACAGTTCTTGGAACAAAATTGCAATAGATTTTGCCGGTCCATTTAACTTGCTGGAAATTGATTTTAAATTTTTGATAGTGATTACTGACTATTACAGCAAGTGGATTTATTTTGACTTTGTTGCGACCATCGACACCAGTACAGTTATATTATTTTTGGAAATGTGCTTTGCTATTGAAGGACTTCCTTGTACTTTGGTATCCGACAACGGAAAGCAACTAACACCAGAAAAAATGGTTTCATTTCTAAAGAGCAATGGCATTGTTCAAGAAAAAACTCCTTTCTATTCTCCTAAATCAAATGGACAAGTTGAGAGGATCAACAGATTTTTGAAAGAAGGCATTCAACTTGCCATTGCATCCAAACTTCCTGTTAAAGAATTCATACAGGAGAAAGTCAACATGTACAATTCTACTACAAATAGTGTTATCGGCCATTCTCCTTTTTTCCTGATGAGAGGCAGATTGTGTAAAACAAAGCTTACTCCTAATCTGGCTTGCTGTGAGAGAAATCAATCCAGTGTGGTAGAGGTCAACGATGAATCTTTGAAGGTACAGGCGAGAATTAAAGAACATCAGCTCAAATCCAAAGCCTATCATGACAAAATCCATAGAGCAGTGAGCAAAGACATAAAAAAAAGGTGACTGGGTCATTGTAAAAAAAACAGTTAAAGTTCAAAAAGGCGAATCCAAGTACACAACCCCCTCGGAAGTAATTGAAGCCACACATAGCTCTGTTCTTTTAGACAATTTAGGATGGAGAAGTAAAAGTGATGTTGTCAAACTCAAACCCGTTCAGAGAGAAATTATTGCAGATTCCATGAGTACCAATGTAGAATCTGAAAATGATTATTTATGGATGCCTGTTGACTCGTATGAGCGGGTTAGTAAAGGAACACCTATTACTTTCTGTACCTCAGATCCTGGGCAGGGTAAAATGGCTGTAAGTTTGAATTCCCCATCACCTGTTCAATTGCCAGCTACAGATGTTCAGGACTCTGAGAGTTCACTAGTAACCAATACCCCTAGCTCTGGATCTTATGTACCCATAGAAACTGTTGGGTCTGTTCCTAATGTATTTGAAGGCACATGTACCAGTTCTGGTAGAGTTTCACACATACCCTCCAAGTATAAGGAATATGTTATGTTTTAACCTTTTCTGTTAATTGTTACTGTTCGGAAAGGGAGATGTTGTACCACAACGGTTTCTATAAAGTTATTCAATCACTCTTGTTTGCACAACGCAATGTTCACACTTGCTGGTTCCATTGTGACGTGCAATGGAACCCTCTGATTGTATAAATGTGACGTCATGGAATGCCTGACATTCTTTCCCTGTCAGCTGCTCATCTGACAGCCGCGCTCCTTGCCGGCTGCTTGTGGGCCTTTCGGTAACTAAATAAATAACCTTTTACATAACTTAAACTATCGGAGTTTATTTCATGACTCTCCGATACTTCACTGGTAACACTTAAAACATTTAATTTAAAAAGGAACAAAATGATGGGGTTCATTTTGTCATAGAAATTATGGTTAGTGCTGTAGAAAGAAAAATTAGGACATGTTTTAAGTGAGATCTCAAATATCTTCCTCTTATATTTCAACAGGAGCAGCCTGCCAGTTGATTCCTTTGTGTTCTACTGCAGCTTCCCAGAGTGTTCTAAAGAACAACTAGAGCGCTAACAGTCTTACTTATGACAAAATTATGGCACACCTGAAGCCATCTTGATTGGAATAAACCGGTAACACTTAAAACATTTAATTTAAAAAGGAAAAAAATGAGGGGTTCATTTTGCCATAGAAATTATGGTTAGTTCTGCAGAAAGAAAAATTAGGGCATGTTTTAAGTGAGATCTCAAATCCTCTTCTATTTCATTAGAAAATTCTGACATGCAGACTGAAACAATCACTTTCAATACCAGCAGTAGACTTCCAGTTAACTCCCTGGTGAGCAGTAGCTTTACTACAGTGATCTAATGAGCAACTAGAGTGCTAACATTCTGAATTTATGGCAAATGTGTGACACATCTGAATGCCTTCTTGATGGAATCAAAGTAAAAAACTGAAAGCATTTCCTACTGAGGAGACTGCAGTAAATGAGGAAATTAGGAAACTTCATAACAAATAAGTATCCCAAGATGGCCACCAGAGAAAAAAGAGCCCAAATGTAGCACAAATATCACCCACATGTAGCCCACATATAGCCCAATGACAGAAGTGTGGAAAACACTTTTTATTTTTAGTTTTTTTGCAGTTTTATATAGTGCAGACTGGTCAGGTATTGGAGCGTTGCATCTTACTTGGACCCCTTATTGCATATTTTGCACGAAGTACATGAGATTGATCTTGCGAAACATTGAACTTTACTATTCTGTTAACCTGAAGTTGCTCTGAACCGGGCTTTGTAACACCCGTTTTTACCTACTGGTTTTAATTAATTCTCACTGAATTGTATTAAGAAAGAGGATTTACTGTTTTTATGTACACTTTTATGATCTATGTTTCTAAATCAGATCGAATAAAGTTTAATGAATGTAATTGAAGTCTCCCAAGATGGCCAGCAGAGAAAAATGAGCCCAAATGTAGCACAAATATCATCCAGATGTAGCCCACGTATAGCCCAATGACAGAAGTGTGGAAAACACTTTTTATCCTTTGCTTTTTGCAGTTTTATATAGTGCAGGCTGGTCAGATATTGGAGTGCTTTACATGAGCATTGGTTACATCATACAAGGACAAACTCATTTTGGTTGTAGGCATGGGGAGATTAAGTGATTTGACCAGAATCAAAGAATGACGAGCTGAAGCAGAAACTCCAACTTGGTAACACCACATTTTCTCCCCTAAGCGTAACATTTAATCAAGTGGTCAACTGGATAAAAAAACATAGAGATAACAAATAATTCAAAAGTGCTTTGTCGCTATTTGAGAACTGCTTGGCTCAGAAAGCGACCTTTTTAAAAATGGTGTAAATCCGTTCGGTAGTTGCTGAGAAATTGTAAAAAAACAAATATCGATATCTAGAAGCGCGGTGGATCCGCGAACCCTCCCGACCACGAGCTTCATTTTAATTGGCTGCCAACACTCCAAACCAGGAAGTGTTGGCAGCCATCTTGTGACTCGGTAGAACCGAGTCACAAGAAAACAGGGAAACAAAGGTGAAAAAGAAGAAAAGGGGGCAGGATAGAAACACCCTGACCCCCTAGGCCTGCTCAGGGGGTCCCACAAAGACCCCCAGGGCCAAAAAAAGCATTTTGTTAAAAGAAATTGGCGAAATTCGTGCTGGGGTCGCGAATCCCGCCGAAATGTAAAAAAAAAATGAAGCGCGGGATACCGCGCTTCATTTAATTGAGACCCCCGGGTGGGCCAGGTCCCGGGGGCATTGCCAACAAATATATGCAGGGCCCGCGGGGGCCCCCGCAGTCCCGGGGACCGCCACCTCGCGGGGCTTGTTTTTTTAATGTTTGGGGGGGCCTCCAAGGCCCTCACAAGCCCCGAGGACCGCCACCGCCAGGGCTTTTAGCAAATAGGGACCCTCAGGATTCAAGGGGAATTAATCCTCCAACTTACCCTGAGCACTACTGATGCAGTCCAGCCATCGCCCTGTCACTACCCATGCACTCCTCCAATCAACCAGCGAGCACCATGTACTTATCCAATCACTCCGCCAAAACACAAGCACTTATAAATTCACCATCCACTCTCCTTGCAGTACTCTAATCATCCAGTCAGTACCCATGTACTCATCCAATGACCCAGGCACTAACTCATGGCAAATACAGAGGAGGTCATGCTAATCACAGGGGTACCCCAACGCATAGTGTTCCCTAGTGTATGTAGGTGTTTTCACTGTATTCTAAGTGTCTTTTACCACCAGAGACAGAGTCAGTTACCACCAGTACCCATCAGCAAAACGTTGGGGGCACAGGAGTACTTTCTACTCCTCTGTTGGTTCTTTCTGCACATCTCTTCCTTCTTCTTGCACTTTTCTTTGTGTTTCTGGACTTCTGTTGCCTCTTTCTGCATTTGTCTTCCTTCTTTCTGCCCTTTTCTTCTTCTTTCTTCACATGTCTTACCTCTGTAGGCATAGTTAGAAACTAGCATTTAAAAAACCTTTGAAATTCACTTAAAAAACCATAGGTTTCAGGCATGTTATAGTTAGAAATTAGCATTTAAAAAACCTTTGAAATTCACTGAAAAAACCATAGGTTTCAGGCACGTTATAGTTAGAAATTAGCATTTAAAAAACCTTAGAAATTCACTGAACAAACCATAGGTTTTAGGGAAAGTTATAGTTAGTTGGACATTTCACTCGTACAAAACCAGAGAAATTCCCCCGTTATAGTTAGTTCAGCTAACTATAACTCGCGCCCCCGCAATGCACTGCTGATGACGTCACATATGACATCACTCATGACATGGTCAGCGACATCACTGATGACATCACTGATGACATCACTGATGACATCACTGATGACATCTCAAATGACATCACTGATGACATCATCCATGTGATAATTTGATGCATCTTCTCACACCCTAATGTAACCTTTGATACACCAACTCTAAATAACAGACTGCCATTCTCAAAACCATAGACACTCCAGCAGCAATAACTACATACCCACTCACTGATTCTTAGGTCTAAACACATATCCACTCACTCACCCGTACAGTCACTCATACTTACAATCACTCAGTACAGGACTATCATATGCACTCATACGCCTATATAGACACTCACACACCACCACTCATCCATAGAGGCACTCACACACCTAGTCAGTCATGCAAATAATTAATCACAATACCATTTACTCACCTATACAGTTATACACACACCAGCTCACTTACTCATACAAATACTCGGACATTCTTACGCTCTTATACAATCACTGATACAAGCACACACTCATCCATACAGTCACTCTCATAATCACACACTCTCACTTATAGCTATTCATATATTCCAACACACATATATACTGCCTTTCACATATGTAGTTACTCACACATGTACCACTGAGATATACATTCACTCACTAACACACCCATACACACACTCACACACCCATACAGTCCATCACAGATGCACTCTTGAAACCATGCACCCAGTGAATCACCCACTCACACATCTATGCACAGAGTCACACACACCCCACCCATACAAACACTTAGGCATCCATACAGATACTCAGACAACCAATCAATAACCCATATAGACACTCATGTAGCTATTCACAAACCCATGCAGCCGCTTACACACCAACAGACAGACGGATACAGACATTCACACAGTTTAGTCACTAACCCGTGCATTTAGTAAGATACATTTAATCACTCACTTATAGAGTCAGTCACACACCTACTAAATAATCCATTCAGACACTTAAACACCCACTCATTCTTCAATACGCCTTTCCCTATATATATTAAACATATTTAAACTTTACAGAAACACACAATCACTAGATGATGTCATCAGTGATGTCATCAGTGATGTCATTTGAGATGTCATCAGTGATGTCATCATTGATGTCACTGACCATGTCATGAGTGATGTCATATGTGACGTCATCAGCAGTGCATTGCGGGGACGCGAGTTATAGTTAGCTGAACTAACTATAACGGGGGAATTTCTCTGGTTTTGTACGAGTGAAATGTCCAACTAACTATAACTTTCCCAAAAACCTATGGTTTTTTCAGTGAATATATATATATATATATATACCCTCGTTAATAGGAAACAATATTTCAATGAAGCTATGAGACAACTTAGTGACACGGACTGTTATCTACCCATACACAGAAGGGAATATGAGAACTGTGTGATGAAATTTCAGGAACATTTGGTTACCTGGCGGGAGTGTGGGCTTTTGAATTCAGAAGAGTACCGTTTTTTGCTCTGTGAACACCCTGTACTTCTCACCTTTTATCACCTCCCTGAGGTGCAGAGGACATGACGAACCCACCAGGAAGACCCATTGTGGCCTCACAGAGTAGCCTACTAGAAAATGTCTCCATTTACATTGACTCGTTCCTATTTCCATTAGTTAAAGACCTGAGTTTCTATGTGAAAGACACACATGATTTTCTGAGACTCATTGACGGGATTAGCTGGGAAGAGGAGATGTTACTTATTACCCTTGACATCACCGGCCTATATACATGTATTGAGCATGAAAAGGGCCTCAATGCTACCAGATGGTTTCTTAGCAAAAGGGCACTGAAATTTAAAGAACACAATAATAGGTTATTAGATATGACTAGATTTTGTCTAGAGAATAACATTTTCATGTTCGCTGGTCAACTGTACCGACAGAGGCGGGGTACCGCGATGGGCACGTGCTTCGCCCCCAGCTACGCAAATTTATTTGTGGGCTGGTGGTAGAAGCACGTGGCCTGGGCGGACCAACAAGAACAATGGGTCGATAAGGTGACCCTTTGGGCCAGAAATATCGATGACTTGTTCATCGTTTGGAAGGGGACGCAGGAGGAGGCTTCAACCTATATAACTGTCCTCAATCAGAATGATTGTAATTTGATATTTACAGCTAACATCAGTGCCACTAATGTCTTTTATTTGGATCTAGAGGTGTTTGTAGAAGGTAACAAATTACTGACCAAACTGTACCGTAAGCCGGCAGTTGGAAACTCTATCTTACATGCAGGCTGCCAACACCCAAGAGCTCTGATCAAGAACATTCCATTTGGAGAATTACTGCGCCTGAAACTTAACTGTGCCAATGAAAACGAGTATCATAAAGCACGCAGTAGCGCAGTAGACAGATTCCAATGAAGAGGATACACAGATGGTATCCTACATGAGTCAGTCAGGAAGACAGATTTGATCAGTAGGCAACAACTTCTAGCAGACAAACCCAAGACACACAAAGACAAGAGTAAGGACACAGGGACCATTAGGATGATCACTGATTTTAATGAAAGGTCAAGCAAAGTATCCCCGATTTTTAGAAAGAATTGGCATATTATCCGTACCGATAACGTCATAAGAAAAGTGGTACCGTTAAAACCTCAGATCACCTATAGACGTAGCACTTCCATCAAAGATCACCTCGTACATAGCCATTACAAAACTACCCTGACTAATAAAGAAATGTGTAGTGGTTTCTTTCCATGCCTGAGGTGTAAGGCTTGTAAATTTAGCAAGAAAGTCGCAGAATATGAATTTGAATGACAGGGCGCTACCAAACGCAAGAAAATAACGAAATTACTGAATTGTAACTCTCAGTACACAATCTATTGCTTAGAATGCCCCAGCCCCAAAAGATATATTGGCAGCACTATACATCCTGCCAAAAAGAGGATACTTGAGCACATGCGTGCCATCACCAATAAGGACCAGAGTTATCCGGTTGCTCATCATTTTGAGCAGATACATAACAGCAACCGTGATTTATTGAAATTTTTCTGCATTGACCAAATACAAAAAGACGAGAGAGGAGGTGATAGGGTGAAAAAACTGTGAAGTCTGGAATCGAGATATATCATAGAACTGTCTACGAAAACTCAGTTGGCCTTAACAATGAAGAAGAGTTGTGGGTCCATTTAGGATAGTTGGGCGCCCTCAGCGAGAGATGTACACTCTTGGGGACAGTCGGCCCCTCCAATTTCCTAAGGGGCCACCCCGCCTAAGTCCCCCCTTTTTTGTTTTCTCTGACCCCTTTCTTTCTCCCCCTCTTTCTCCTCTGCATTTTCTTTTTCTTTCTCTTTTCCTCTTTCTTTCTCTCTTCCCTTTCCCGCTACCTTTTAACTGCCCATTCAGGGCTTGATTATTTGATAGGGAGCTCATTTCTGGCTTTGTACCCCAATGTAGTACAGTCGCTACTTTAATTTTAGATGATTGTATTTTTGTCACCTCCGCTTTACAAATATGAAGTATTATGTATTTGCCAGAAGCGATCCCTATGCCTCCTCGGTGAAACTTGAAATGCAATATTTAGAATTATTAATCTTTATTCACAAGTTAATGAACACACACATTCGGTACAATAATTGTAATGTATTATCAATATTATTTCGAGGATGTTCCTTTCCTATATCATTATGAATATAAATAATTGGCATGCATCTGTATGAATTGTGATGATTTTGTAACATATTATAAGATGGCCGCCACAGAATCCTTAGGAATGTATTAACTTTTGAACGTCCTCTCTTTCTATGTTTTTCGAATGTGTGATGCACTTCCTGAATATTTAAATACTTTTTGTTTTGAGAGCACAACTGACATTGATAAAGGCGTTGTTGCCGAAACGCGTCTGTCAGTACCCCGTGATTTAGCCCATTAAATCAACTTACGTATTATTCCTTTAGAGTGCCTCCGTTTTTATTCTGCACGACTGTGGATGTTGGAGTATAGCTTGGACGCGGTTCACCACCGCGTTGGAGTGCACCCGGGACGCGTGGTGCGGCGTATGGTGAACTTTGTTTTGGCGAACACGGTGGAACCTCATTAGGTTCCAACTCTAGCTGCACAGCCTTGTTGCTGAACGAATCAAATGAATCAAATTCATGTTTCTTCATCTAAAGTTTATCCATGTTTTACTCTGTTACTTTTTCACTCCATTTTTTTTATATTTCTTTCAATTCTTTTTACTCATTCAACTGCAATGCGAAGATGGTCACAAAGGCACAGGCGAAGAAATGGTTTCCACATGTCATGACTTTATTAAAACTTGCCCAATGTATTTCAGGGATTTCCCTTCATCAGGGGCATCTACAATACAAAAAAACATATCCATTTCACCATCCATCTACTTGTTTTCTAATTCGATGACAGTTAACCTATTCACACTAAATATGTACTGTTTAAGAACTACGCATGATATATTATATGTTTAATTACCAACTACTTTTAGATTATTTTAATCATTGATAAAACTGAAGCAACACTCCCTTTTCAAGCGTTCCCATCATTATAAGCTGCTACAATTCACAAAATCAGCCACCCAAGGTAGACTAACTCCTCTGCCATGTTGCCTATTTCTTCCCATAAACAACGCAGATATTCAAAGCGCTTACCGTGACATGTATAAAATTACTTCCATCAATAAAACAGCCCAAACACGCTGAGAATCAACTCCATATATACAAGCATCTTAACTTCCATATCAACATCTCAGTGATTTCTAGTGTGCCGAAGCACACACATCCCACGCGGTCTAACTCCATCAACTACTGAAAACTTTACTCGGCTGTTTATCACCCCTCCCCAACTGCCCACAGCTGATTTGTCACGTGAATATAAGTGAAAAAACATAGGTAGAGCCTCACAACGGACTACTGATGTTCTATGCTCCCCCTCGATCTCACCCATAATGAATGCAAACTACGCTTCCCAGAATGCCTTATACCAAATTCTTAATGATGTCAGCACTCACAACATCCCAATTCTCAAAAGGAATCATCATATTCAGGCATATTTAAAATAGTAGACTGGCACCAACATAAACAGATCAATACAAATCTGTCATAATATTGATCTTGATTTTTTTTTTTTAAACCAAAACAAACAGTTTGTGTCCATGACAGGAATAACATCTTACAGTCCTCTAAGTGTCCTTTGCATTTTAAGTAGCATAGATAATCAGCCATGACCGGAAACCCGACTCCTGTGCCGGTCGTCATTACGTGCATTTCCAACTTGTCCCATTATTTCTTTTGCATTTATAAGATTCATGTTCATCCCTTGTGGGTGCAATCTCACCGTTGTGGACGGAAACATTAACAATTAGCATCAAATATGGTAAGATGCACACCTTCGTACTCCCAAGTTTACATACGCTTGACAACTTCAGAACTGTGACGGCGTGCATGCTAGATACGCGCTCCGCCCAATTGCGCACCAATTTAAACGAACACGGTGGAACCTCATTAGGTTCCAACACTAGCTGCACAGCCTTGTTGCTGAACGAATCAAATGAATCAAATTCATGTTTCTTCATCTAAAGTTTATCCATGTTTTACTCTGTTACTTTTTCACTCCATTTTTTTCTATTTCTTTCAATTCTTTTTACTCATTCAACTGCAATGCGAAGATGGTCACAAAGGCACAGGCGAAGAAATGGTTTCCACATGTCATGACTTTATTAAAACTTGCCCAATGTATTTCAGGGATTTCCCTTCATCAGGGGCATCTACAATACAAAAAAACATATCCATTTCACCATCCATCTACTTGTTTTCTAATTCGATGACAGTTAACCTATTCACACTAAATATGTACTGTTTAAGAACTACGCATGATATATTATCTGTTTTATTACCAACTACTTTTAGATTATTTTAATCATTGATAAAACTGAAGCAACACCCTTTTCAAGCGTTCCCTCATTATAAGCTGCTACAATTCACAAAATCAGCCACCCAAGTTAGACTAACACCTCTGCCATGTTGCCTATTTCTTCCCATAAACAATGTGTCATGTAAAAAATTACTTCCATCAATAAAACAGCCCAAACACGCTGAGAATCAACTCCATATATACAAGCATCTTAACTTCCATATCAACATCTCAGTGATTTCTAGTGTGCCGAAGCACACGCATCCCTCACGGTCTAACTCCATCAACTACTGAAAACTTTACTCGGCTGTTTATCACCCCTCCCCAACTGCCCACAGCTGATTTGTCACGTGAATATAAGTGAAAAAACATAGGTAGAGCCCCACAACGGACTACTGATGTTCTATGCTCCCCCTCGATCTCACCCATAATGAATGCGAACTACGCTTCCCAGAATGCCTTATACCAAATTCCTCACGATGTCAGCACTCACAACATCCCAATTCTCAAAAGTAATCATCATATTCAGGCATATTTAAAATAGTAGACTGGCACCAACATAAACACATCAATACGAATCTCTCATAATATTGATCTTTATTTTTTTTTAAAACAGTTTGTGTCCATGACAGGAATAACATCTTATAGTCCACTAAGTGTCCTTTGCATTTTACGTAGTACAGATAATCAGCCATGACCGGAAACCCGACTCCTGTGCCGGTCGTCATTATGTGCATTTCCAACTTGTCCCATTATTTCTTTTGCATTTATAAGATTCCTGTTCATCCCTTGTTTGTGCAATCTCACCGTTGTGGACGGAATTATTAACAATTAGCATCAAAGATGGTAAGATGCACACCTTCGTACTCCCAAGTTTACATACGCTTGACAACTTCAGAACTGTGACGGGGTGCATGCTAGATAAGCGCTCCGCCCAAAAGCATGATGGATTTAACCCAGATCTCTTGACTGGGGGTGAATGTTTTGATTTGTTCTGCATTCCGTCCATCAATTGTGTGTCTTTTGCTTTCTCACTCTAAGTGCGCCGGGTATGCCCAGATGTGGGTCACGGGCTCACTGTGCCACTGGAATCAAGCTATCCTGGCTGATGAGGGGTGAAACCCCGAAACCGGTCCTAGGATGCTTGTTTCCGGTCCAGGGAGGACCTGGCTTAGCAGTTCGGGCTGGACTGTTCCCATGAGGCACAGGGTCAAGACTGATTTGCATATGGCCAGGTCTAACCTGGGGTGGCATGGTGAGCAAAAGAATGATGGATTTAACCCAGATCTCTTGACTGGGGGTGAATGTTTTGATTTGTTCTGCATTCCATCCATCAATTGTGTGTCTTTTGCTTTCTCGCCCTAAGTGCGCCGGGTATACCCAGACATGGGTCCCGGGCTCACTGTGCCACTGGAATCAAGCTATCCTGGCTGATGAGGGGTGAAACCCCGAAACCGGTCCTAGGATGCTTGTTTCCGGTCCAGGGAGGACCTGGCTTAGCAGTTCGGGCTGGAATGTTCCCATGAGGCACAGGGTCAAGACTGATTTGCATATGGCCAGGTCTAACCTGGGGTGGCATGGTGAGCAAAAGAATGATGGATTTTACCCAGATCTCTTGACTGGGGGTGAATGTTTTGATTTGTTCTGCATTCCGTCCATCAATTGTGTGTCTTTTGCTTTCTCGCACTAAGTGCGCCGGGTATGCCCAGACGTGGGTCCCGGGGTCACTGTGCCACTGGAATCAAGCTATCCTGGTTGATGAGGGGTGAAACCCCGAAACCGGTCCTAGGATGCTTGTTTCCGGTCCATGGAGGACCTGGCTTAGCAGTTCGGGCTGGACTGTTCCCATGAGGCACGGGGTCAAGACTGATTTGCATATGGCCAGGTGTAATCTGGGGTGGCATGGTGAGCAAAAGAATGATTGATTTAACCCAGATCTCTTGACTGGGGTGAATGTTTTGATTTGCTCTGCATTCCGTCCATCAATTGTGTGTCTTTTACTTTCTCGCCCTAAGTGCGCTGGGTATGCCCAGACGTGGGTCCCGGGCTCACTGTGCCACTGCAATAAAGCTATCCTGGCTGATGAGGGGTGAAACCCCGAAACCGGTCCTAGGATGCTTGTTTCCGGTACAGGGAGGACCTGGCTTAGCAGTTCGGGCTGGACTGTTCACATGAGGCACAGGGTCAAGACTGATTTGCATATGGCCAGGTCTAACCTGGGGTGGCATGGTGAGCAAAAGAATTATGGATTTAACCCAGATCTCTTGACTGGGGGTGAATGTTTTGAATTGTTCTGCATTCCGTCCATCAATTGTGTGTCTTTTGCTTTCTCGCCTTAAGTGCGCCAGGTATGCCCAGACGTGGGTCCTGGGCTCACTGTGCCACTGGAATAAAGCTATCCTGGCTGATGAGGGGTGAAACCCCGAAACCGGTCCTAGGATGCTTGTTTCCGGTACAGGGAGGACCTGGCTTAGCAGTTCGGGCTAGACTGTTCCCATGAGGCACAGGGTCAAGACTGATTTGCATATGGCCAGGTCTAACCTGGACTGGCATGGTGAGCAAAAGAATGATGGATTTAACCCAGATCTCTTGACTGGGGTGAATGTTTTGATTTGTTCTGCATTCCGTCCATCAATTGTGTGTCTTTTGCTTTCTCGCACTAAGTGCGCCAGGTATGCCCAGACGTGGGTCCCGGGCTCACTGTGCCACTGGAATCAAGCTATCCTGGTTGATGAGGGGTGAAACACCGAAACCGGTCCTAGGATGCTTGTTTCTGGTCCAGGGAGGACCTGGCTTAGCAGTTCGGGCTGGACTGTTCCCATGAGGCACAGGGTCAAGACTGATTTGCATATGGCCAGGACTAACCTGGGGTGGCATGGTGAGCAAAAGAATGATGGATTTAACCCAGATCTCTTGACTGGGGTGAATGTTTTGATTTGCTCTGCATTCCGTCCATCAATTGTGTGTCTTTTACTTTCTCGCCCTAAGTGCGCCGGGTATGCACAGACGTGGGTCCCGGGCTCACTGTGCCACTGGAATCAAGCTATCCTGGATGATGAGGGGTGAAACCCCAAAACCGGTCCTAGGATGCTTGTTTCCAGTCCAGGGAGGTCCTGGCTTAGCAGTTCGGGCTGGACTGTTCCCATGAGGCACAGGGTCAAGACTGATTTGCACATGGCCAGGTCTAACCTGGGGTGGCATGGTGAGCAAAAGAATGATGGATTTAACCGAGATCTCTTGACTGGGGGTGAAAGTTTTGATTTGTTCTGCATTCCGTCCATCAATTGTGTGTCTTTTGCTTTCTCGCCCTAAGTGCGCCGGGTATGCCCAGACATGGGTCCCGGGCTCACTGTGCCACTGCAATAAAGCTATCCTGGCTGATGAGGGGTGAAACCCCGAAACCGGTCCTAGGATGCTTGTTTCTGGTACAGGGAGGACCTGGCTTAGCAGTTTGGGCTGGACTGTTCCCATGAAGCACAGGGTCAAGACTGATTTGCATATGGCCAGGTCTAACCTGGGGTGGCATGGTGAGGAAAAGAATGATGGATTTAACCCAGATCTCTTGTCTGGGGGTTAATGTTTTTATTTGTTCTGCATTCCGTCCATCAATTGTGTGTCTTTTGCTTTCTCGCCCTAAGTGCGCCGTGTATGCCCAGACGTGGGTCCCGGGCTCACTGTGCCACTGGAACCAAGCTATCCTGGCTGATGAGGGGTGAAACCCCGAAACTGGTCCTAGGATGCTTGTTTCCCGTCCAGGGAAGACCTGGCTTAGCAGTTCGGGCTGGACTGTTCCCATGAGGCACAGGGTCAAGACTGATTTGCATATGGCCAGGTCTAACCTGTGGTGGCATAGTGAGCAAAAAAATGATGGATTTAACACAGATCCCTTGACTGGGGGTGAAAGTTTTGATTTGTTCTGCATTCCGTCCATCAATTGTGTGTCTTTTGCTTTCTCGCCCTAACCAGACGTGGGTCCCGGGCTCACTGTGCCACTGCAATAAAGCTATCCTGGCTGATGAGGGGTGAAACCCCGAAACCGGTCCTAGGATGCTTGTTTCTGGTACAGGGAGGACCTGGCTTAGCAGTTCGGGCTGGACTGTTCCCATGAGGCACAGGGTCAAGACTGATTTGCATATGGCCAGGTCTAACCTGGGGTGGCATGGTGAGGAAAAGAATTATGGATTTAACCCAGATCTCTTGACTGGGGGTGAATGTTTTGATTTGTTCTGCATTCCGTCCATCAATTGTGTGTCTTTTGCTTGCTCGCCCTGAGTGCGCCAGGTATGCCCAGACGTGGGTCCGGGCTCACTGTGCCACTGGAATCAAGCTATCCTGGTTGATGAGGGTGAAACCCTGAAACCGGTCCTAGGATGCTTGTTTCCGGTCCAGGGAGGACCTGGCTTAGCAGTTCGGGCTGGACTGTTCCCATGAGGCACAGGGTCAAGACTGATTTGCATATGGCCAGGTCTAACCTGGACTGGCATGGTGAGCAAAAGAATGATGGATTTAACCCAGATCTCTTGACTGGGGGTGAAGGTTTTGAGTTATTCTGCATTCCGTCCATCAATTGTGTGTCTTTTGCTTTCTCACACTAAGTGCGACGGGTATGCCCAGACGTGGGTCCCGGGCTCACTGTGCCACTGGAATCAAGCTATCCTGGTTGATGAGGGGTGAAACCCCGAAAACAGTCCTAGGGTGGTTGTTTCTGGTACAGGGAGGACCTGGCTTAGCAGGTCGGGCTGGACTGTTCCCATGAGGCACAGGGTCAAGACTGATTTGCATATGGCCAGGTCTAATCTGGGGTGGCATGGTGAGCAAAAGAATGATGGATTTAACCCAGATCTCTTGACTGGGGTGAATGTTTTGATTTGCTCTGCATTCCGTCCATCAATTGTGTGTCTTTTACTTTCTCGCCCTAAGTGCGCCGGGTATGCCCAGACGTGGGTCCCGGTCTCAATGTGCCACTGGAATCAAGCTATCCTGGCTGATGAGGGGTGAAACCCCGAAACCGGTACTCGGATGCTTGTTTCCGGTCCAGGGAGGTCCTGGCTTAGCAGTTCGGGCTGGACTGTTCCCATGAGGCACAGGGTCAAGACTGATTTGCATATGGCCAGGTCTAACCTGGGGTGGCATGGTGAGCAAAAGAATGATGGATTTAACCCAGATCTCTTGACTGGGGGTGAAAGTTTTGATTTGCTCTGCATTCCGTCCATCAATTGTGTGTCTTTTGCTTTCTCGCCCTAAGTGAGCCGGGTATGCCCAGACATGGGTCCCGGGCTCACTGTGCCACTGCAATAAAGCTATCCTGGCTGATGAGGGGTGAAACCCCGAAACCGGTCCTAGGATGCTTGTTTCCGGTACAGGGAGGACCTGGCTTAGCAGTTCGGGCTGGACTGTTCACATGAGGCACAGGGTCAAGACTGATTTGCATATGGCCAGGTCTAACCTGGGTTGGCATGGTGAGCAAAAGAATTATGGATTTAACCCAGATCTCTTGACTGGGGTGAATGTTTTGAATTGTTCTGCATTCCGTCCATCAATTGTGTGTCTTTTGCTTTCTCGCCTTAAGTGCGCCAGGTATGCCCAGACGTGGGTCCTGGGCTCACTGTGCCACTGGAATAAAGCTATCCTGGCTGATGAGGGGTGAAACCCCGAAACCGGTCCTAGGATGCTTGTTTCCGGTACAGGGAGGACCTGGCTTAGCAGTTCGGGCTAGACTGTTCCCATGAGGCACAGGGTCAAGACTGATTTGCATATGGCCAGGTCTAACCTGGACTGGCATGGTGAGCAAAAGAATGATGGATTTAACCCAGATCTCTTGACTGGGGTGAATGTTTTGATATGTTCTGCATTCCGTCCATCAATTGTGTGTCTTTTGCTTTCTCGCACTAAGTGCGCCAGGTATGCCCAGACGTGGGCCCCGGGCTCACTGTACCACTGGAATCAAGCTATCCTGGTTGATGAGGGGTGAAACACCGAAACCGGTCCTAGGATGCTTGTTTCTGGTCCAGGGAGGACCTGGCTTAGCAGTTCGGGCTGGACTGTTCCCATGAGGCACAGGGTCAAGACTGATTTGCATATGGCCAGGACTAACCTGGGGTGGCATGGTGAGCAAAAGAATGATGGATTTAACCCAGATCTCTTGACTGGGGTGAATGTTTTGATTTGCTCTGCATTCCATCCATCAATTGTGTGTCTTTTACTTTCTCGCCCTAAGTGCGCCGGGTATGCCCAGATGTGGGTCCCGGGCTCACTGTGCCACTGGAATCAAGCTATCCTGGATGATGAGGGGTGAAACCCCGAAACCGGTCCTAGGATGCTTGTTTCCGGTCCAGGGAGGTCCTGGCTTAGCAGTTCGGGCTGGACTGTTCCCATGAGGCACAGGGTCAAGACTGATTTGCATATGGCCAGGTCTAACCTGGGGTGGCATGGTGAGCAAAAGAATGATGGATTTAACCCAGATCTCTTGACTGGGGGTGAATGTTTTGATTTGTTCTGCATTCCGTCCATCAATTGTGTGTCTTTTGCTTTCTCACTCTAAGTGCGCCGGGTATGCCCAGACGTGGGTCACGGGCTCACTGTGCCACTGGAATCAAGCTATCCTGGCTGATGAGGGGTGAAACCCCGAAACCGGTCCTAGGATGCTTGTTTCCGGTCCAGGGAGGACCTGGCTTAGCAGTTCGGGCTGGACTGTTCCCATGAGGCACAGGGTCAAGACTGATTTGCATATGGCCAGGTCTAACCTGGGGTGGCATGGTGAGCAAAAGAATGATGGATTTAACCCGGATCTCTTGACTGGGGGTGAATGTTTTGATTTGTTCTGCATTCCATCCATCAATTGTGTGTCTTTTGCTTTCTCGCCCTAAGTGCGCCGGGTATGCCCAGACATGGGTCCCGGGCTCACTGTGCCACTGGAATCAAGCTATCCTGGCTGATGAGGGGTGAAACCCCGAAACTGGTCCTAGGATGCTTGTTTCCGGTCCAGGGAGGACCTGGCTTAGCAGTTTGGGCTGGAATGTTCCCATGAGGCACAGGGTCAAGACTGATTTGCATATGGCCAGGTCTAACCTGGGGTGGCATGGTGAGCAAAAGAATGATGGATTTTACCCAGATCTCTTGACTGGGGGTGAATGTTTTGATTTGTTCTGCATTCCGTCCATCAATTGTGTGTCTTTTGCTTTCTCGCACTAAGTGCGCCGGGTATGCCCAGACGTGGGTCCCGGGGTCACTGTGCCACTGGAATCAAGCTATCCTGGTTGATGAGGGGTGAAACCCCGAAACCGGTCCTAGGATGCTTGTTTCCGGTCCATGGAGGACCTGGCTTAGCAGTTCGGGCTGGACTGTTCCCATGAGGCACGGGGTCAAGACTGATTTGCATATGGCCAGGTGTAATCTGGGGTGGCATGGTGAGCAAAAGAATGATTGATTTAACCCAGATCTCTTGACTGGGGTGAATGTTTTGATTTGCTCTGAATTCCGTCCATCAATTGTGTGTCTTTTACTTTCTCGCCCTAAGTGCGCTGGGTATGCCCAGACGTGGGTCCCGGGCTCACTGTGCCACTGCAATAAAGCTATCCTGGCTGATGAGGGGTGAAACCCCGAAACCGGTCCTAGGATGCTTGTTTCCGGTACAGGGAGGACCTGGCTTAGCAGTTCGGGCTGGACTGTTCACATGAGGCACAGGGTCAAGACTGATTTGCATATGGCCAGGTCTAACCTGGGGTGGCATGGTGAGCAAAAGAATTATGGATTTAACCCAGATCTCTTGACTGGGGGTGAATGTTTTGAATTGTTCTGCATTCCGTCCATCAATTGTGTGTCTTTTGCTTTCTCGCCTTAAGTGCGCCAGGTATGCCCAGACGTGGGTCCTGGGCTCACTGTGCCACTGGAATAAAGCTATCCTGGCTGATGAGGGGTGAAACCCCGAAACCGGGCCTAGGATGCTTGTTTCCGGTACAGGGAGGACCTGGCTTAGCAGTTCGGGCTAGACTGTTCCCATGAGGCACAGGGTCAAGACTGATTTGCATATGGCCAGGTCTAACCTGGACTGGCATGGTGAGCAAAAGAATGATGGATTTAACCCAGATCTCTTGACTGGGGTGAATGTTTTGATTTGTTCTGCATTCCGTCCATCAATTGTGTGTCTTTTGCTTTCTCGCACTAAGTGCGCCAGGTATGCCCAGACGTGGGTCCCGGGCTCACTGTGCCACTGGAATCAAGCTATCCTGGTTGATGAGGGGTGAAACACCGAAACCGGTCCTAGGATGCTTGTTTCTGGTCCAGGGAGGACCTGGCTTAGCAGTTCGGGCTGGACTGTTCCCATGAGGCACAGGGTCAAGACTGATTTGCATATGGCCAGGACTAACCTGGGGTGGCATGGTGAGCAAAAGAATGATGGATTTAACCCAGATCTCTTGACTGGGGTGAATGTTTTGATTTGCTCTGCATTCCGTCCATCAATTGTGTGTCTTTTACTTTCTCGACCTAAGTGCGCCGGGTATGCACAGACGTGGGTCCCGGGCTCACTGTGCCACTGGAATCAAGCTATCCTGGATGATGAGGGTGAAACCCCAAAACCGGTCCTAGGATGCTTGTTTCCAGTCCAGGGAGGTCCTGGCTTAGCAGTTCGGGCTGGACTGTTCCCATGAGGCACAGGGTCAAGACTGATTTGCACATGGCCAGGTCTAACCTGGGGTGGCATGGTGAGCAAAAGAATGATGGATTTAACCGAGATCTCTTGACTGGGGGTGAAAGTTTTGATTTGTTCTGCATTCCGTCCATCAATTGTGTGTCTTTTGCTTTCTCGCCCTAAGTGCGCCGGGTATGCCCAGACATGGGTCCCGGGCTCACTGTGCCACTGCAATAAAGCTATCCTGGCTGATGAGGGGTGAAACCCCGAAACCGGTCCTAGGATGCTTGTTTCCGGTACAGGGAGGACCTGGCTTAGCAGTTTGGGCTGGACTGTTCCCATGAAGCACAGGGTCAAGACTGATTTGCATATGGCCAGGTCTAACCTGGGGTGGCATGGTGAGGAAAAGAATGATGGATTTAACCCAGATCTCTTGTCTGGGGGTTAATGTTTTTATTTGTTCTGCATTCCGTCCATCAATTGTGTGTCTTTTGCTTTCTCGCCCTAAGTGCGCCGTGTATGCCCAGACGTGGGTCCCGGGCTCACTGTGCCACTGGAACCAAGCTATCCTGGCTGATGAGGGGTGAAACCCCGAAACTGGTCCTAGGATGCTTGTTTCCCGTCCAGGGAAGACCTGGCTTAGCAGTTCGGGCTGGACTGTTCCCATGAGGCACAGAGTCAAGACTGATTTGCATATGGCCATGTCTAACCTGGGGTGGCATGGTGAGCAAAAGAATGATGGATTTAACCCAGATCTCTTGAATGGGGGTGAATGTTTTGATTTGTTCTGCATTCCGTCCATCAATTGTGTGTCTTTTGCTTTCTCGCCCTAAGTGCGCCGGGAATGCCCAGACGTGGGTCCTGGGCTCACTGTGCCACTGGAATCAAGCTATCCTGGCTGATGAGGGGTGAAACCCCGAAACCGGTCCTAGGATGCTTGTTTCCGGTCCAGGGAGGCCCTGGATTAGCAGTTCGGGCTGGACTGTTCCCATGAGGCACAGGGTCAAGACTGATTTGCATATGGCCAGGTCTAACCTGTGGTGGCATAGTGAGCAAAAAAATGATGGATTTAACACAGATCCCTTGACTGGGGGTGAAAGTTTTGATTTGTTCTGCATTCCGTCCATCAATTGTGTGTCTTTTGCTTTCTCGCCCTAACCAGACGTGGGTCCCGGGCTCACTGTGCCACTGCAATAAAGCTATCCTGGCTGATGAGGGGTGAAACCCCGAAACCGGTCCTAGGATGCTTGTTTCTGGTACAGGGAGGACCTGGCTTAGCAGTTCGGGCTGGACTGTTCCCATGAGGCACAGGGTCAAGACTGATTTGCATATGGCCAGGTCTAACCTGGGGTGGCATGGTGAGGAAAAGAATTATGGATTTAACCCAGATCTCTTGACTGGGGGTGAATGTTTTGATTTGTTCTGCATTCCGTCCATCAATTGTGTGTCTTTTGCTTGCTCGCCCTAAGTGCGCCAGGTATGCCCAGACGTGGGTCCGGGCTCACTGTGCCACTGGAATCAAGCTATCCTGGTTGATGAGGGGTGAAACCCTGAAACCGGTCCTAGGATGCTTGTTTCCGGTCCAGGGAGGACCTGGCTTAGCAGTTCGGGCTGGACTGTTCCCATGAGGCACAGGGTCAAGACTGATTTGCATATGGCCAGGTCTAACCTGGACTGGCATGGTGAGCAAAAGAATGATGGATTTAACCCAGATCTCTTGACTGGGGGTGAAGGTTTTGAGTTATTCTGCATTCCGTCCATCAATTGTGTGTCTTTTGCTTTCTCACACTAAGTGCGACGGGTATGCCCAGACGTGGGTCCCGGGCTCACTGTGCCACTGGAATCAAGCTATCCTGGTTGATGAGGGGTGAAACCCCGAAAACAGTCCTAGGGTGCTTGTTTCTGGTCCAGGGAGGACCTGGCTTAGCAGGTCGGGCTGGACTGTTCCCATGAGGCACAGGGTCAAGACTGATTTGCATATGGCCAGGTCTAATCTGGGGTGGCATGGTGAGCAAAAGAATGATGGATTTAACCCAGATCTCTTGACTGGGGTGAATGTTTTGATTTGCTCTGCATTCCGTCCATCAATTGTGTGTCTTTTACTTTCTCGCCCTAAGTGCGCCGGGTATGCCCAGACGTGGGTCCCGGTCTCAATGTGCCACTGGAATCAAGCTATCCTGGCTGATGAGGGGTGAAACCCCGAAACCGGTACTCGGATGCTTGTTTCCGGTCCAGGGAGGTCCTGGCTTAGCAGTTCGGGCTGGACTGTTCCCATGAGGCACAGGGTCAAGACTGATTTGCATATGGCCAGGTCTAACCTGGGGTGGCATGGTGAGCAAAAGAATGATGGATTTAACCCAGATCTCTTGACTGGGGGTGAAAGTTTTGATTTGCTCTGCATTCCGTCCATCAATTGTGTGTCTTTTGCTTTCTCGCCCTAAGTGAGCCGGGTATGCCCAGACATGGGTCCCGGGCTCACTGTGCCACTGCAATAAAGCTATCCTGGCTGATGAGGGGTGAAACCCCGAAACCGGTCCTAGGATGCTTGTTTCCGGTACAGGGAGGACCTGGCTTAGCAGTTTGGGCTGGACTGTTTCCATGAGGCACAGGGTCAAGACTGATTTGCATATGGCCAGGTCTAACCTGGGGTGGCATGGTGAGGAAAAGAATGATGGATTTAACCCAGATCTCTTGACTGGGGGTTAATGTTTTTATTTGTTCTGCATTCTGTCCATCAATTGTGTGTCTTTTGCTTTCTCGCCCTAAGTGCGCCGTGTATGCCCAGACGTGGGTCCCGGGCTCACTGTGCCACTGGAATCAAGCTATCCTGGCTGATGAGGGGTGAAACCCCGAAACCGGTCCTAGGATGCTTGTTTCCCGTCCAGGGAAGACCTGGCTTAGCAGTTCGGGCTGGACTGTTCCCATGAGGCACAGAGTCAAGACTGATTTGCATATGGCCATGTCTAACCTGGGGTGGCATGGTGAGCAAAAGAATGATGGATTTAACCCAGATCTCTTGACTGGGGGTGAATGTTTTGATTTGTTCTGCATTCCGTCCATCAATTGTGTGTCTTTTGCTTTCTCGCCCTAAGTGCGCCGGGAATGCCCAGACGTGGGTCCTGGGCTCACTGTGCCACTGGAATCAAGCTATCCTGGCTGATGAGGGGTGAAACCCCGAAACCGGTCCTAGGATGCTTGTTTCCGGTCCAGGGAGGCCCTGGCTTAGCAGTTCGGGCTGGACTGTTCCCATGAGGCACAGGGTCAAGACTGATTTGCATATGGCCAGGTCTAACCTGTGGTGGCATAGTGAGCAAAAGAATGATGGATTTAACCCAGATCTCTTGACTGGGGGTGAAAGTTTTGATTTGTTCTGCATTCCGTCCATCAATTGTGTGTCTTTTGCTTTCTCGCCCTAACCAGACGTGGGTCCCGGGCTCACTGTGCCACTGCAATAAAGCTATCCTGGCTGATGAGGGGTGAAACCCCGAAACCGGTCCTAGGATGCTTGTTTCTGGTACAGGGAGGACCTGGCTTAGCAGTTCGGGCTGGACTGTTCCCATGAGGCACAGGGTCAAGACTGATTTGCATATGGCCAGGTCTAACCTGGGGTGGCATGGTGAGGAAAAGAATTATGGATTTAACCCAGATCTCTTGACTGGGGGTGAATGTTTTGATTTGTTCTGCATTCCGTCCATCAATTGTGTGTCTTTTGCTTGCTCGCCCTAAGTGCGCCAGGTATGCCAAGACGTGGGTCCGGGCTCACTGTGCCACTGGAATCAAGCTATCCTGGTTGATGAGGGGTGAAACCCCGAAACCGGTCCTAGGATGCTTGTTTCCGGTCCAGGGAGGACCTGGCTTAGCAGTTCGGGCTGGACTGTTCCCATGAGGCACAGGGTCAAGACTGATTTGCATATGGCCAGGTCTAACCTGGACTGGCATGGTGAGCAAAAGAATGATGGATTTAACCCAGATCTGTTGACTGGGGGTGAATGTTTTGATTTATTCTGCATTCCGTCCATCAACTGTGTGTCTTTTGCTTTGTCACACTAAGTGCGCCGGGTATGCCCAGACGTGGGTCCCGGGCTCACTGTGCCACTGGAATCAAGCTATCCTGGTTGATGAGGGGTGAAACCCCGAAACCGGTCCTAGGGTGCTTGTTTCTGGTCCAGGGAGGACCTGGCTTAGCAGGTCGGGCTGGACTGTTCCCATGAGGCACAGGGTCAAGACTGATTTGCATATGGCCAGGTCTAATCTGGGGTGGCATGGTGAGCAAAAGAATGATGGATTTAACCCAGATCTCTTGACTGGGGTGAATGTTTTGATTTGCTCTGCATTCCGTCCATCAATTGTATGTCTTTTACTTTCTCGCCCTAAGTGCGCCGGGTATGCCCAGACGTGGGTCTCGGTCTCACTGTGCCACTGGAATCAAGCTATCTTGGCTGATGAGGGGTGACACCCCGAAACCGGTACTCGGATGCTTGTTTCCGGTCCAGGAAGGTCCTGGCTTAGCAGTTCGGGCTGGACTGTTCCCATGAGGCACAGGGTCAAGACTGATTTGCATATGGCCAGGTCTAATCTGGGGTGGCATGGTGAGCAAAAGAATGATGGATTTAACCCAGATCTCTTGACTGGGGGTGAAAGTTTTGATTTGCTCTGCATTCCGTCCATCAATTGTGTGTCTTTTGCATTCTCGCCCTAAGTGAGCCGGGTATGCCCAGACATGGGTCCTGGGCTCACTGTGCCACTGCAATAAAGCTATCCTGGCTGATGAGTGGTGAAACCCGAAACCGGTCCTAGGATGCTTGTTTCCGGTACAGGGAGGACCTGGCTTAGCAGATCGGGCTGGACTGTTCACATGAGGCACAGGGTCAAGACTGATTTGCATATGGCCAGGTCTAACCTGGGGTGGCATGGTGAGCAAAAGAATTATGGATTTAACCCAGATCTCTTGACTGGGGGTTAATGTTTTGAATTGTTCTGCATTCCGTCCATCAATTGTGTGTCTTTTGCTTTCTCGCCTTAAGTGCGCCAGGTATGCCCAGACGTGGGTCCTGGGCTCACTGTGCCACTGGAATAAAGCTATCCTGGCTGATGAGGGGTGAAACCCCGAAACCGGTCCTAGGATGCTTGTTTCCGGTACAGGGAGGACCTGGCTTAGCAGTTCGGGCTAGACTGTTCCCATGAGGCACAGGGTCAAGACTGATTTGCATATGGCCAGGTCTAACCTGGACTGGCATGGTGAGCAAAAGAATGATGGATTTAACCCAGATCTCTTGACTGGGGTGAATGTTTTGATTTGTTCTGCATTCCGTCCATCAATTGTGTGTCTTTTGCTTTCTCGCACTAAGTGCGCCAGGTATGCCCAGACGTGGGTCCCGGGCTCACTGTGCCACTGGAATCAAGCTATCCTGGTTGATGAGGGGTGAAACACCGAAACCGGTCCTAGGATGCTTGTTTCTGGTCCAGGGAGGACCTGGCTTAGCAGTTCGGGCTGGACTGTTCCCATGAGGCACAGGGTCAAGACTGATTTGCATATGGCCAGGACTAACCTGGGGTGGCATGGTGAGCAAAAGAATGATGGATTTAACCCAGATCTCTTGACTGGGGTGAATGTTTTGATTTGCTCTGCATTCCGTCCATCAATTATGTGTCTTTTGCTTTCTCGCCCTAAGTGCGCCGGGTATGCCCAGACGTGGGTCCCGGGCTCACTGTGCCACTGGAATCAAGCTATCCTGGATGATGAGGGGTGAAACCCCAAAACCGGTCCTAGGATGCTTGTTTCCGGTCCAGGGAGGTCCTGGCTTAGCAGTTCGGGCTGGACTGTTCCCATGAGGCACAGGGTCAAGACTGATTTGCACATGGCCAGGTCTAACCTGGGGTGGCATGGTGAGCAAAAGAATGATGGATTTAACCGAGATCTCTTGACTGGGGGTGAAAGTTTTGATTTGTTCTGCATTCCGTCCATCAATTGTGTGTCTTTTGCTTTCTCGCCCTAAGTGCGCCGGGTATGCCCAGACATGGGTACCGGGCTCACTGTGCCACTGCAATAAAGCTATCCTGGCTGATGAGGGTGAAACCCCAAAACCGGTCCTAGGATGCTTGTTTCAGGTACAGGGAGGACCTGGCTTAGCAGTTTGGGCTGGACTGTTCCCGTGAGGCACAGGGTCAAGACTGATTTGCATATGGCCAGGTCTAACCTGGGGTGGCATGGTGAGGAAAAGAATGATGGATTTAACCCAGATCTCTTGACTGGGGGTTAATGTTTTTATTTGTTCTGCATTCCGTCCATCAATTGTGTGTCTTTTGCTTTCTCGCCCTAAGTGCGCCGTGTATGCCCAGACGTGGGTCCCGGGCTCACTGTGCCACTGGAACCAAGCTATCCTGGCTGATGAGGGGTGAAACCCCGAAACTGGTCCTAGGATGCTTGTTTCCCGTCCAGGGAAGACCTGGCTTAGCAGTTCGGGCTGGACTGTTCCCATGAGGCACAGAGTCAAGACTGATTTGCATATGGCCATGTCTAACCTGGGGTGGCATGTTGAGCAAAAGAATGATGGATTTAACCCAGATCTCTTGACTGGGGGTGAATGTTTTGATTTGTTCTGCATTCCGTCCATCAATTGTGTGTCTTTTGCTTTCTCGCCCTAAGTGCGTCGGGAATGCCCAGACGTGGGTCCTGGGCTCACTGTGCCACTGGAATCAAGCTATCCTGGCTGATGAGGGGTGAAACCCCGAAACCGGTCCTAGGATGCTTGTTTCCGGTCCAGGGAGGCCCTGGCTTAGCAGTTCGGGCTGGACTGTTCCCATGAGGCACAGGGTCAAGACTGATTTGCATATGGTCAGGTCTAACCTGTGGTGGCATAGTGAGCAAAAGAATGATGGATTTAACCCAGATCCCTTGACTGGGGGTGAAAGTTTTGATTTGTTCTGCATTCCGTCCATCAATTGTGTGTCTTTTGCTTTCTCGCCCTAACCAGACGTGGGTCCCGGGCTCACTGTGCCACTGCAATAAAGCTATCCTGGCTGATGATGGGTGAAACCCCGAAACCGGTCCTAGGATGCTTGTTTCTGGTACAGGGAGGACCTGGCTTAGCAGTTCGGGCTGGACTGTTCCCATGAGGCACAGGGTCAAGACTGATTTGCATATGGCCATGTCTAACCTGGACTGGCATGGTGAGCAAAAGAATGATGGATTTAACCCAGATCTCTTGACTGGGGGGGAAGGTTTTGATTTATTCTGCATTCCGTCCATCAATTGTGTGTCTTTTGCTTTGTCACACTAAGTGCGCCGGGTATGCCCAGACGTGGGTCCCGGGCTCACTGTGCCACTGGAATCAAGCTATCCTGGTTGATGAGGGGTGAAACCCCGAAAACGGTCCTAGGGTGCTTGTTTCTGGTACAGGGAGGACCTGGCTTTGCAGGTCGGGCTGGACTGTTCCCATGAGGCACAGGGTCAAGACTGATTTGCATATGGCCAGGTCTAATCTGGGGTGGCATGGTGAGCAAAAGAATGATGGATTTAACCCAGATCTCTTGACTGGGGTGAATGTTTTGATTTGCTCTGCATTCCGTCCATCAATTGTGTGTCTTTTACTTTCTCGCCCTAAGTGCGCCGGGTATGCCCAGACGTGGGTCCCAGTCTCAATGTGCCACTGGAATCAAGCTATCCTGGCTGATGAGGGGTGAAACCCCGAAACCGGTACTCGGATGCTTGTTTCCGGTCCAGGGAGGTCCTGGCTTAGCAGTTCGGGCTGGACTGTTCCCATGAGGCACAGGGTCAAGACTGATTTGCATATGGCCAGGTCTAACCAGGGTGGCATGGTGAGCAAAAGAATGATGGATTTAACCCAGATCTCTTGACTGGGGGTGAAAGTTTTGATTTGCTCTGCATTCCGTCCATCAATTGTGTGTCTTTTGCTTTCTCGCCCTAAGTGAGCCGGGTATGCCCAGACATGGGTCCTGGGCTCACTGTGACACTGCAATAAAGCTATCCTGGCTGATGAGGGGTGAAACCCCGAAACCGGTCCTAGGATGCTTGTTTCCGGTACAGGGAGGACCTGGCTTAGCAGTTCGGGCTGGACTGTTCACATGAGGCACAGGGTCAAGACTGATTTGCATATGGCCAGGTCTAACCTGGGGTGGCATGGTGAGCAAAAGAATGATGGATTTAACCCAGATCTCTTGACTTGGGTGAATGTTTTGATTTGCTCTGCATTCCATCCATCAATTGTGTGTCTTTTACTTTCTCGCCCTAAGTGCGCCGGGTATGCCCAGACGTGGGTCCCGGGCTCACTGTGCCACTGGAATCAAGATATCCTGGATGATGAGGGTGAAACCCCGAAACCGGTCCTAGGATGCTTGTTTCCGGTCCAGGGAGGTCCTGGCTTAGCAGTTCGGGCTGGACTGTTCCCATGAGGCACAGGGTCAAGACTGATTTGCACATGGCCAGGTCTAACCTGGGGTGGCATGGTGAGCAAAAGAATGATGGATTTAACCGAGATCTCTTGACTGGGGGTGAAAGTTTTGATTTATTCTGCATTCCGTCCATCAATTGTGTGTCTTTTGCTTTCTCGCCCTAAGTGCGCCGGGTATGCCCAGACATGGGTCCCGGGCTCACTGTGCCACTGCAATAAAGCTATCCTGGCTGATGAGGGGTGAAACCCCGAAACCGGTCCTAGGTTGCTTGTTTCCGGTACAGGGAGGACCTGGCTTAGCAGTTTGGGCTGGACTGTTTCCATGAGGCACAGGGTCAAGACTGATTTGCATATGGCCAGGTCTAACCTGGGGTGGCATGGTGAGGAAAAGAATGATGGATTTAACCCAGATCTCTTGACTGGGGGTTAATGTTTTTATTTGTTCTGAATTCCGTCCATCAATTGTGTGTCTTTTGCTTTCTCGCCCTAAGTGCGCCGTGTATGCCCAGACGTGGGTCCCGGGCTCACTGTGCCACTGGAATCAAGCTATCCTGGCTGATGAGGGGTGAAACCCCGAAACCGGTCCTAGGATGCTTGTTTCCCGTCCAGGGAAGACCTGGCTTAGCAGTTCGGGCTGGACTGTTCCCATGAGGCACAGAGTCAAGACTGATTTGCATATGGCCATGTCTAACCTGGGGTGGCATGGTGAGCAAAAGAATGATGGATTTAACCCAGATCTCTTGACTGGGGGTGAATGTTTTGATTTGTTCTGCATTCCGTCCATCAATTGTGTGTCTTTTGCTTTCTCGCCCTAAGTGCGCCGGGAATGCCCAGACGTGGGTCCTGGGCTCACTGTGCCACTGGAATCAAGCTATCCTGGCTGATGAGGGGTGAAACCCCGAAACCGGTCCTAGGATGTTTGTTTCCGGTCCAGGGAGGCCCTGGCTTAGCAGTTCGGGCTGGACTGTTCCCATGATGCACAGGGTCAAGACTGATTTGCATATGGCCAGGTCTAACCTGTCGTGGCATAGTGAGCAAAAGAATGATGGATTTAACCCAGATCTCTTGACTGGGGGTGAAAGTTTTGATTTGTTCTGCATTCCGTCCATCAATTGTGTGTCTTTTGCTTTCTCGCCCTAACCAGACGTGGGTCCCGGGCTCACTGTGCCACTGGAATCAAGCTATCCTGGCTGATGAGGGGTGAAACCCCGAAACCGGTCCTAGGATGCTTGTTTCCCGTCCAGGGAAGACCTGGCTTAGCAGTTCGGGCTGGACTGTTCCCATGAGGCACAGAGTCAAGACTGATTTGCATATGGCCATGTCTAACCTGGGGTGGCATGGTGAGCAAAAGAATGATGGATTTAACCCAGATCTCTTGACTGGGGGTGAATGTTTTGATTTGTTCTGCATTCCGTCCATCAATTGTGTGTCTTTTGCTTTCTCGCCCTAAGTGCGCCGGGAATGCCCAGACGTGGGTCCTGGGCTCACTGTGCCACTGGAATCAAGCTATCCTGGCTGATGAGGGGTGAAACCCCGAAACCGGTCCTAGGATGCTTGTTTCCGGTCCAGGGAGGCCCTGGCTTAGCAGTTCGGGCTGGACTGTTCCCATGAGGCACAGGGTCAAGACTGATTTGCATATGGCCAGGTCTAACCTGTGGTGGCATAGTGAGCAAAAGAATGATGGATTTAACCCAGATCTCTTGACTGGGGGTGAAAGTTTTGATTTGTTCTGCATTCCGTCCATCAATTGTGTGTCTTTTGCTTTCTCGCCCTAACCAGACGTGGGTCCCGGGCTCACTGTGCCACTGCAATAAAGCTATCCTGGCTGATGAGGGGTGAAACCCCGAAACCGGTCCTAGGATGCTTGTTTCTGGTACAGGGAGGACCTGGCTTAGCAGTTCGGGCTGGACTGTTCCCATGAGGCACAGGGTCAAGACTGATTTGCATATGGCCAGGTCTAACCTGGGGTGGCATGGTGAGGAAAAGAATTATGGATTTAACCCAGATCTCTTGACTGGGGGTGAATGTTTTGATTTGTTCTGCATTCCGTCCATCAATTGTGTGTCTTTTGCTTGCTCGCCCTAAGTGCGCCAGGTATGCCAAGACGTGGGTCCGGGCTCACTGTGCCACTGGAATCAAGCTATCCTGGTTGATGAGGGGTGAAACCCCGAAACCGGTCCTAGGATGCTTGTTTCCGGTCCAGGGAGGACCTGGCTTAGCAGTTCGGGCTGGACTGTTCCCATGAGGCACAGGGTCAAGACTGATTTGCATATGGCCAGGTCTAACCTGGACTGGCATGGTGAGCAAAAGAATGATGGATTTAACCCAGATCTGTTGACTGGGGGTGAATGTTTTGATTTATTCTGCATTCCGTCCATCAACTGTGTGTCTTTTGCTTTGTCACACTAAGTGCGCCGGGTATGCCCAGACGTGGGTCCCGGGCTCACTGTGCCACTGGAATCAAGCTATCCTGGTTGATGAGGGGTGAAACCCCGAAACCGGTCCTAGGGTGCTTGTTTCTGGTCCAGGGAGGACCTGGCTTAGCAGGTCGGGCTGGACTGTTCCCATGAGGCACAGGGTCAAGACTGATTTGCATATGGCCAGGTCTAATCTGGGGTGGCATGGTGAGCAAAAGAATGATGGATTTAACCCAGATCTCTTGACTGGGGTGAATGTTTTGATTTGCTCTGCATTCCGTCCATCAATTGTATGTCTTTTACTTTCTCGCCCTAAGTGCGCCGGGTATGCCCAGACGTGGGTCTCGGTCTCACTGTGCCACTGGAATCAAGCTATCTTGGCTGATGAGGGGTGACACCCCGAAACCGGTACTCGGATGCTTGTTTCCGGTCCAGGAAGGTCCTGGCTTAGCAGTTCGGGCTGGACTGTTCCCATGAGGCACAGGGTCAAGACTGATTTGCATATGGCCAGGTCTAATCTGGGGTGGCATGGTGAGCAAAAGAATGATGGATTTAACCCAGATCTCTTGACTGGGGGTGAAAGTTTTGATTTGCTCTGCATTCCGTCCATCAATTGTGTGTCTTTTGCATTCTCGCCCTAAGTGAGCCGGGTATGCCCAGACATGGGTCCTGGGCTCACTGTGCCACTGCAATAAAGCTATCCTGGCTGATGAGTGGTGAAACCCCGAAACCGGTCCTAGGATGCTTGTTTCCGGTACAGGGAGGACCTGGCTTAGCAGATCGGGCTGGACTGTTCACATGAGGCACAGGGTCAAGACTGATTTGCATATGGCCAGGTCTAACCTGGGGTGGCATGGTGAGCAAAAGAATTATGGATTTAACCCAGATCTCTTGACTGGGGGTTAATGTTTTGAATTGTTCTGCATTCCGTCCATCAATTGTGTGTCTTTTGCTTTCTCGCCTTAAGTGCGCCAGGTATGCCCAGACGTGGGTCCTGGGCTCACTGTGCCACTGGAATAAAGCTATCCTGGCTGATGAGGGGTGAAACCCCGAAACCGGTCCTAGGATGCTTGTTTCCGGTACAGGGAGGACCTGGCTTAGCAGTTCGGGCTAGACTGTTCCCATGAGGCACAGGGTCAAGACTGATTTGCATATGGCCAGGTCTAACCTGGACTGGCATGGTGAGCAAAAGAATGATGGATTTAACCCAGATCTCTTGACTGGGGTGAATGTTTTGATTTGTTCTGCATTCCGTCCATCAATTGTGTGTCTTTTGCTTTCTCGCACTAAGTGCGCCAGGTATGCCCAGACGTGGGTCCCGGGCTCACTGTGCCACTGGAATCAAGCTATCCTGGTTGATGAGGGGTGAAACACCGAAACCGGTCCTAGGATGCTTGTTTCTGGTCCAGGGAGGACCTGGCTTAGCAGTTCGGGCTGGACTGTTCCCATGAGGCACAGGGTCAAGACTGATTTGCATATGGCCAGGACTAACCTGGGGTGGCATGGTGAGCAAAAGAATGATGGATTTAACCCAGATCTCTTGACTGGGGTGAATGTTTTGATTTGCTCTGCATTCCGTCCATCAATTATGTGTCTTTTACTTTCTCGCCCTAAGTGCGCCGGGTATGCCCAGACGTGGGTCCCGGGCTCACTGTGCCACTGGAATCAAGCTATCCTGGATGATGAGGGGTGAAACCCCAAAACCGGTCCTAGGATGCTTGTTTCCGGTCCAGGGAGGTCCTGGCTTAGCAGTTCGGGCTGGACTGTTCCCATGAGGCACAGGGTCAAGACTGATTTGCACATGGCCAGGTCTAACCTGGGGTGGCATGGTGAGCAAAAGAATGATGGATTTAACCGAGATCTCTTGACTGGGGGTGAAAGTTTTGATTTGTTCTGCATTCCGTCCATCAATTGTGTGTCTTTTGCTTTCTCGCCCTAAGTGCGCCGGGTATGCCCAGACATGGGTACCGGGCTCACTGTGCCACTGCAATAAAGCTATCCTGGCTGATGAGGGGTGAAACCCCAAAACCGGTCCTAGGATGCTTGTTTCAGGTACAGGGAGGACCTGGCTTAGCAGTTTGGGCTGGACTGTTCCCGTGAGGCACAGGGTCAAGACTGATTTGCATATGGCCAGGTCTAACCTGGGGTGGCATGGTGAGGAAAAGAATGATGGATTTAACCCAGATCTCTTGACTGGGGGTTAATGTTTTTATTTGTTCTGCATTCCGTCCATCAATTGTGTGTCTTTTGCTTTCTCGCCCTAAGTGCGCCGTGTATGCCCAGACGTGGGTCCCGGGCTCACTGTGCCACTGGAACCAAGCTATCCTGGCTGATGAGGGGTGAAACCCCGAAACTGGTCCTAGGATGCTTGTTTCCCGTCCAGGGAAGACCTGGCTTAGCAGTTCGGGCTGGACTGTTCCCATGAGGCACAGAGTCAAGACTGATTTGCATATGGCCATGTCTAACCTGGGGTGGCATGTTGAGCAAAAGAATGATGGATTTAACCCAGATCTCTTGACTGGGGGTGAATGTTTTGATTTGTTCTGCATTCCGTCCATCAATTGTGTGTCTTTTGCTTTCTCGCCCTAAGTGCGTCGGGAATGCCCAGACGTGGGTCCTGGGCTCACTGTGCCACTGGAATCAAGCTATCCTGGCTGATGAGGGGTGAAACCCCGAAACCGGTCCTAGGATGCTTGTTTCCGGTCCAGGGAGGCCCTGGCTTAGCAGTTCGGGCTGGACTGTTCCCATGAGGCACAGGGTCAAGACTGATTTGCATATGGTCAGGTCTAACCTGTGGTGGCATAGTGAGCAAAAGAATGATGGATTTAACCCAGATCCCTTGACTGGGGGTGAAAGTTTTGATTTGTTCTGCATTCCGTCCATCAATTGTGTGTCTTTTGCTTTCTCGCCCTAACCAGACGTGGGTCCCGGGCTCACTGTGCCACTGCAATAAAGCTATCCTGGCTGATGATGGGTGAAACCCCGAAACCGGTCCTAGGATGCTTGTTTCTGGTACAGGGAGGACCTGGCTTAGCAGTTCGGGCTGGACTGTTCCCATGAGGCACAGGGTCAAGACTGATTTGCATATGGCCATGTCTAACCTGGACTGGCATGGTGAGCAAAAGAATGATGGATTTAACCCAGATCTCTTGACTGGGGGTGAAGGTTTTGATTTATTCTGCATTCCGTCCATCAATTGTGTGTCTTTTGCTTTGTCACACTAAGTGCGCCGGGTATGCCCAGACGTGGGTCCCGGGCTCACTGTGCCACTGGAATCAAGCTATCCTGGTTGATGAGGGTGAAACCCCGAAAACGGTCCTAGGGTGCTTGTTTCTGGTACAGGGAGGACCTGGCTTTGCAGGTCGGGCTGGACTGTTCCCATGAGGCACAGGGTCAAGACTGATTTGCATATGGCCAGGTCTAATCTGGGGTGGCATGGTGAGCAAAAGAATGATGGATTTAACCCAGATCTCTTGACTGGGGTGAATGTTTTGATTTGCTCTGCATTCCGTCCATCAATTGTGTGTCTTTTACTTTCTCGCCCTAAGTGCGCCGGGTATGCCCAGACGTGGGTCCCAGTCTCAATGTGCCACTGGAATCAAGCTATCCTGGCTGATGAGGGGTGAAACCCCGAAACCGGTACTCGGATGCTTGTTTCCGGTCCAGGGAGGTCCTGGCTTAGCAGTTCGGGCTGGACTGTTCCCATGAGGCACAGGGTCAAGACTGATTTGCATATGGCCAGGTCTAACCAGGGTGGCATGGTGAGCAAAAGAATGATGGATTTAACCCAGATCTCTTGACTGGGGGTGAAAGTTTTGATTTGCTCTGCATTCCGTCCATCAATTGTGTGTCTTTTGCTTTCTCGCCCTAAGTGAGCCGGGTATGCCCAGACATGGGTCCTGGGCTCACTGTGACACTGCAATAAAGCTATCCTGGCTGATGAGGGGTGAAACCCCGAAACCGGTCCTAGGATGCTTGTTTCCGGTACAGGGAGGACCTGGCTTAGCAGTTCGGGCTGGACTGTTCACATGAGGCACAGGGTCAAGACTGATTTGCATATGGCCAGGTCTAACCTGGGGTGGCATGGTGAGCAAAAGAATGATGGATTTAACCCAGATCTCTTGACTTGGGTGAATGTTTTGATTTGCTCTGCATTCCATCCATCAATTGTGTGTCTTTTACTTTCTCGCCCTAAGTGCGCCGGGTATGCCCAGACGTGGGTCCCGGGCTCACTGTGCCACTGGAATCAAGATATCCTGGATGATGAGGGGTGAAACCCCGAAACCGGTCCTAGGATGCTTGTTTCCGGTCCAGGGAGGTCCTGGCTTAGCAGTTCGGGCTGGACTGTTCCCATGAGGCACAGGGTCAAGACTGATTTGCACATGGCCAGGTCTAACCTGGGGTGGCATGGTGAGCAAAAGAATGATGGATTTAACCGAGATCTCTTGACTGGGGGTGAAAGTTTTGATTTATTCTGCATTCCGTCCATCAATTGTGTGTCTTTTGCTTTCTCGCCCTAAGTGCGCCGGGTATGCCCAGACATGGGTCCCGGGCTCACTGTGCCACTGCAATAAAGCTATCCTGGCTGATGAGGGGTGAAACCCCGAAACCGGTCCTAGGTTGCTTGTTTCCGGTACAGGGAGGACCTGGCTTAGCAGTTTGGGCTGGACTGTTTCCATGAGGCACAGGGTCAAGACTGATTTGCATATGGCCAGGTCTAACCTGGGGTGGCATGGTGAGGAAAAGAATGATGGATTTAACCCAGATCTCTTGACTGGGGGTTAATGTTTTTATTTGTTCTGAATTCCGTCCATCAATTGTGTGTCTTTTGCTTTCTCGCCCTAAGTGCGCCGTGTATGCCCAGACGTGGGTCCCGGGCTCACTGTGCCACTGGAATCAAGCTATCCTGGCTGATGAGGGGTGAAACCCCGAAACCGGTCCTAGGATGCTTGTTTCCCGTCCAGGGAAGACCTGGCTTAGCAGTTCGGGCTGGACTGTTCCCATGAGGCACAGAGTCAAGACTGATTTGCATATGGCCATGTCTAACCTGGGGTGGCATGGTGAGCAAAAGAATGATGGATTTAACCCAGATCTCTTGACTGGGGGTGAATGTTTTGATTTGTTCTGCATTCCGTCCATCAATTGTGTGTCTTTTGCTTTCTCGCCCTAAGTGCGCCGGGAATGCCCAGACGTGGGTCCTGGGCTCACTGTGCCACTGGAATCAAGCTATCCTGGCTGATGAGGGGTGAAACCCCGAAACCGGTCCTAGGATGTTTGTTTCCGGTCCAGGGAGGCCCTGGCTTAGCAGTTCGGGCTGGACTGTTCCCATGATGCACAGGGTCAAGACTGATTTGCATATGGCCAGGTCTAACCTGTCGTGGCATAGTGAGCAAAAGAATGATGGATTTAACCCAGATCTCTTGACTGGGGGTGAAAGTTTTGATTTGTTCTGCATTCCGTCCATCAATTGTGTGTCTTTTGCTTTCTCGCCCTAACCAGACGTGGGTCCCGGGCTCACTGTGCCACTGCAATAAAGCTATCCTGGCTGATGAGGGGTGAAATCCCGAAACCGGTCCTAGGATGCTTGTTTCTGGTACAGGGAGGACCTGGCTTAGCAGTTCGGGCTGGACTGTTCCCATGAGGCACAGGGTCAAGACTGATTTGCATATGGCCAGGTCTAACCTGGGGTGGCATGGTGAGGAAAAGAATTATGGATTTAACCCAGATCTCTTGACTGGGGGTGAATGTTTTGATTTGTCCTGCATTCCGTCCATCAATTGTGTGTCTTTTGCTTGCTCGCCCTAAGTGCGCCAGGTATGCCAAGACATGGGTCCGGGCTCACTGTGCCACTGGAATCAAGCTATCCT
The DNA here is from genome assembly GCA_963921515.1 of Calotriton arnoldi. Taxonomy (NCBI): domain Eukaryota; kingdom Metazoa; phylum Chordata; class Amphibia; order Caudata; family Salamandridae; genus Calotriton; species Calotriton arnoldi. Next base: position 970,323 of record CAWUFW010003333.1, read on the forward strand.
GGTTGATGAGGGGTGAAACCCCGAAACCGGTCCTAGGATGCTTGTTTCCGGTCCAGGGAGGACCTGGCTTAGCAGTTCGGGCTGGACTGTTCCCATGAGGCACAGGGTCAAGACTGATTTGCATATGGCCAGGTCTAACCTGGACTGGCATGGTGAGCAAAAGAATGATGGATTTAACCCAGATCTCTTGACTGGGGGTGAATGTTTTGATTTATTCTGCATTCCGTCCATCAATTGTGTGTCTTTTGCTTTCTCACACTAAGTGCGCCGGGTATGCCCAGACGTGGGTCCCGGGCTCACTGTGCCACTGGAATCAACCTATCCTGGTTGATGAGGGGTGAAACCCCGAAACCGGTCCTAGGGTGCTTGTTTCTGGTCCAGGGAGGACCTGGCTTAGCAGGTCGGGCTGGACTGTTCCCATGAGGCACAGGGTCAAGACTGATTTGCATATGGCCAGGTCTAACCAGGGTGGCATGGTGAGCAAAAGAATGATGGATTTAACCCAGATCTCTTGACTGGGGGTGAAAGTTTTGATTTGCTCTGCATTCCGTCCATCAATTGTGTGTCTTTTGCTTTCTCGCCCTAAGTGAGCCGGGTATGCCCAGACATGGGTCCTGGGCTCACTGTGACACTGCAATAAAGCTATCCTGGCTGATGAGGGGTGAAACCCCGAAACCGGTCCTAGGATGCTTGTTTCCGGTACAGGGAGTACCTGGCTTAGCAGTTCGGGCTGGACTGTTCACATGAGGCACAGGGTCAAGACTGATTTGCATATGGCCAGGTCTAACCTGGGGTGGCATGGTGAGCAAAAGAATTATGGATTTAACCCAGATCTCTTGACTGGGGTGAATGTTTTGAATTGTTCTGCATTCCGTCCATCAATTGTGTGTCTTTTGCTTTCTCGCCTTAAGTGCGCCAGGTATGCCCAGACGTGGGTCCTGGGCTCACTGTGCCACTGGAATAAAGCTATCTTGGCTGATGAGGGGTGAAACCCCGAAACCGGTCCTAGGATGCTTGTTTCCGGTACAGGGAGGACCTGGCTTAGCAGTTCGGGCTAGACTGTTCCCATGATGCACAGGGTCAAGACTGATTTGCATATGGCCAGGTCTAACCTGGACTGGCATGGTGAGCAAAAGAATGATGGATTTAACCCAGATCTCTTGACTGGGGTGAATGTTTTGATTTGTTCTGCATTCCGTCCATCAATTGTGTGTCTTTTGCTTTCTCGCACTAAGTGCGCCAGGTATGCCCAGACGTGGGTCCCGGGCTCACTGTGCCACTGGAATCAAGCTATCCTGGTTGATGAGGGGTGAAACACCGAAACCGGTCCTAGGATGCTTGTTTCTGGTCCAGGGAGGACCTGGCTTAGCAGTTCGGGCTGGACTGTTCCCATGAGGCACAGGGTCAAGACTGATTTGCATATGGCCAGGACTAACCTGGGGTGGCATGGTGAGCAAAAGAATGATGGATTTAACCCAGATCTCTTGACTGGGGTGAATGTTTTGATTTGCTCTGCATTCCATCCATCAATTGTGTGTCTTTTACTTTCTCGCCCTAAGTGCGCCGGGTATGCCCAGACGTGGGTCCCGGGCTCACTGTGCCACTGGAATCAAGCTATCCTGGATGATGAGGGTGAAACCCCGAAACCGGTCCTAGGATGCTTGTTTCCGGTCCAGGGAGGTCCTGGCTTAGCAGTTCGGGCTGGACTGTTCCCATGAGGCACAGGGTCAAGACTGATTTGCACATGGCCAGGTCTAACCTGGGGTGGCATGGTGAGCAAAAGAATGATGGATTTAACCGAGATCTCTTGACTGGGGGTGAAAGTTTTGATTTATTCTGCATTCCGTCCATCAATTGTGTGTCTTTTGCTTTCTCGCCCTAAGTGCGCCGGGTATGCCCAGACATGGGTCCCGGGCTCACTGTGCCACTGCAATAAAGCTATCCTGGCTGATGAGGGGTGAAACCCCGAAACCGGTCCTAGGTTGCTTGTTTCCGGTACAGGGAGGACCTGGCTTAGCAGTTTGGGCTGGACTGTTTCCATGAGGCACAGGGTCAAGACTGATTTGCATATGGCCAGGTCTAACCTGGGGTGGCATGGTGAGGAAAAGAATGATGGATTTAACCCAGATCTCTTGACTGGGGGTTAATGTTTTTATTTGTTCTGAATTCCGTCCATCAATTGTGTGTCTTTTGCTTTCTCGCCCTAAGTGCGCCGTGTATGCCCAGACGTGGGTCCCGGGCTCACTGTGCCACTGGAATCAAGCTATCCTGGCTGATGAGGGGTGAAACCCCGAAACCGGTCCTAGGATGCTTGTTTCCCATCCAGGGAAGACCTGGCTTAGCAGTTCGGGCTGGACTGTTCCCATGAGGCACAGAGTCAAGACTGATTTGCATATGGCCATGTCTAACCTGGGGTGGCATGGTGAGCAAAAGAATGATGGATTTAACCGAGATCTCTTGACTGGGGGTGAAAGTTTTGATTTGTTCTGCATTCCGTCCATCAATTGTGTGTCTTTTGCTTTCTCGCCCTAAGTGCGCCGGGTATGCCCAGACATGGGTCCCGGGCTCACTGTGCCACTGCAATAAAGCTATCCTGGCTGATGAGGGGTGAAACCCCGAAACCGGTCCTAGGATGCTTGTTTCAGGTACAGGGAGGACCTGGCTTAGCAGTTTGGGCTGGACTGTTCCCGTGAGGCACAGGGTCAAGACTGATTTGCATATGGCCAGGTCTAACCTGGGGTGGCATGGTGAGGAAAAGAATGATGGATTTAACCCAGATCTCTTGACTGGGGGTTAATGTTTTTTTTTGTTCTGATTCCGTCCATCAATTGTGTGTCTTTTGCTTTCTCGCCCTAAGTGCGCCGTGTATGCCCAGACGTGGGTCCCGGGCTCACAGTGCCACTGGAACCAAGCTATCCTGGCTGATGAGGGGTGAAACCCCGAAACTGGTCCTAGGATGCTTGTTTCCCGTCCAGGGAAGACCTGGCTTAGCAGTTCGGGCTGGACTGTTCCCATGAGGCACAGAGTCAAGACTGATTTGCATTTGGCCATGTCTAACCTGGGGTGGCATGTTGAGCAAAAGAATGATGGATTTAACCCAGATCTCTTGACTGGGGGTGAATGTTTTGATTTGTTCTGCATTCCGTCCATCAATTATGTGTCTTTTGCTTTCTCGCCCTAAGTGCGCCGGGAATGCCCAGACGTGGGTCCTGGGCTCACTGTGCCACTGGAATCAAGCTATCCTGGCTGATGAGGGGTGAAACCCCGAAACCGGTCCTAGGATGCTTGTTTCCGGTCCAGGGAGGCCCTGGCTTAGCAGTTCGGGCTGGACTGTTCCCATGAGGCACAGGGTCAAGACTGATTTGCATATGGTCAGGTCTAACCTGTGGTGGCATAGTGAGCAAAAGAATGATGGATTTAACCCAGATCCCTTGACTGGGGGTGAAAGTTTTGATTTGTTCTGCATTCCGTCCATCAATTGTGTGTCTTTTGCTTTCTCGCCCTAACCAGACGTGGGTCCCGGGCTCACTGTGCCACTGCAATAAAGCTATCCTGGCTGATGAGGGGTGAAACCCCGAAACCGGTCCTAGGATGCTTGTTTCTGGTACAGGGAGGACCTGGCTTAGCAGTTCGGGCTGGACTGTTCCCATGAGGCACAGGGTCAAGACTGATTTGCATATGGCCATGTCTAACCTGGACTGGCATGGTGAGCAAAAGAATGATGGATTTAACCCAGATCTCTTGACTGGGGGGGAAGGTTTTGATTTATTCTGCATTCCGTCCATCAATTGTGTGTCTTTTGCTTTGTCACACTAAGTGCGCCGGGTATGCCCAGACGTGGGTCCCGGGCTCACTGTGCCACTGGAATCAAGCTATCCTGGTTGATGAGGGGTGAAACCCCGAATACGGTCCTAGGGTGCTTGTTTCTGGTCCAGGGAGGACCTGGCTTAGCAGGTCGGGCTGGACTGTTCCCATGAGGCACAGGGTCAAGACTGATTTGCATATGGCCAGGTCTAATCTGGGGTGGCATGGTGAGCAAAAGAATGATGGATTTAACCCAGATCTCTTGACTGGGGTGAATGTTTTGATTTGCTCTGCATTCCGTCCATCAATTGTGTGTCTTTTACTTTCTCGCCCTAAGTGCGCCGGGTATGCCCAGACGTGGGTCCCAGTCTCAATGTGCCACTGGAATCAAGCTATCCTGGCTGATGAGGGGTGAAACCCCGAAACCGGTACTCGGATGCTTGTTTCCGGTCCAGGGAGGTCCTGGCTTAGCAGTTCGGGCTGGACTGTTCCCATGAGGCACAGGGTCAAGACTGATTTGCATATGGCCAGGTCTAACCAGGGTGGCATGGTGAGCAAAAGAATGATGGATTTAACCCAGATCTCTTGACTGGGGGTGAAAGTTTTGATTTGCTCTGCATTCCGTCCATCAATTGTGTGTCTTTTGCTTTCTCGCCTTAAGTGCGCCAGGTATGCCCAGACGTGGGTCCTGGGCTCACTGTGACACTGCAATAAAGCTATCCTGGCTGATGAGGGGTGAAACCCCGAAACCGGTCCTAGGATGCTTGTTTCCGGTACAGGGAGGACCTGGCTTAGCAGTTCGGGCTGGACTGTTCACATGAGGCACAGGGTCAAGACTGATTTGCATATGGCCAGGTCTAACCTGGGGTGGCATGGTGAGCAAAAGAATTATGGATTTAACCCAGATCTCTTGACTGGGGTGAATGTTTTGAATTGTTCTGCATTCCATCCATCAATTGTGTGTCTTTTGCTTTCTCGCCTTAAGTGCGCCAGGTATGCCCAGACGTGGGTCCTGGGCTCACTGTGCCACTGGAATAAAGCTATCCTGGCTGATGAGGGGTGAAACCCCGAAACCGGTCCTAGGATGCTTGTTTCCGGTACAGGGAGGACCTGGCTTAGCAGTTCGGGCTAGACTGTTCCCATGATGCACAGGGTCAAGACTGATTTGCATATGGCCAGGTCTAACCTGGACTGGCATGGTGAGCAAAAGAATGATGGATTTAACCCAGATCTCTTGACTGGGGTGAATGTTTTGATTTGTTCTGCATTCCGTCCATCAATTGTGTGTCTTTTGCTTTCTCGCACTAAGTGCGCCAGGTATGCCCAGACGTGGGTCCCGGGCTCACTGTGCCACTGGAATCAAGCTATCCTGGTTGATGAGGGGTGAAACACCGAAACCGGTCCTAGGATGCTTGTTTCTGGTCCAGGGAGGACCTGGCTTAGCAGTTCGGGCTGGACTGTTCCCATGAGGCACAGGGTCAAGACTGATTTGCATATGGCCAGGACTAACCTGGGGTGGCATGGTGAGCAAAATAATGATGGATTTAACCCAGATCTCTTGACTGGGGTGAATGTTTTGATTTGCTCTGCATTCCATCCATCAATTGTGTGTCTTTTACTTTCTTGCCCTAAGTGCGCCGGGTATGCCCAGACGTGGGTCCCGGGCTCACTGTGCCACTGGAATCAAGCTATCCTGGATGATGAGGGGTGAAACCCCGAAACCGGTCCTAGGATGCTTGTTTCCGGTCCAGGGAGGTCCTGGCTTAGCAGTTCGGGCTGGACTGTTCCCATGAGGCACAGGGTCAAGACTGATTTGCACATGGCCAGGTCTAACCTGGGGTGGCATGGTGAGCAAAAGAATGATGGATTTAACCGAGATCTCTTGACTGGGGGTGAAAGTTTTGATTTATTCTGCATTCCGTCCATCAATTGTGTGTCTTTTGCTTTCTCGCCCTAAGTGCGCCGGGTATGCCCAGACATGGGTCCCGGGCTCACTGTGCCACTGCAATAAAGCTATCCTGGCTGATGAGGGGTGAAACCCCGAAACCGGTCCTAGGTTGCTTGTTTCCGGTACAGGGAGGACCTGGCTTAGCAGTTTGGGCTGGACTGTTTCCATGAGGCACAGGGTCAAGACTGATTTGCATATGGCCAGGTCTAACCTGGGGTGGCATGGTGAGGAAAAGAATGATGGATTTAACCCAGATCTCTTGACTGGGGGTTAATGTTTTTATTTGTTCTGAATTCCGTCCATCAATTGTGTGTCTTTTACTTTCTCGCCCTAAGTGCGCCGGGTATGCCCAGATGTGGGTCCCGGGCTCACTGTGCCACTGGAATCAAGCTATCCTGGCTGATGAGGGGTGAAACCCCGAAACCGGTCCTAGGATGCTTGTTTCCCGTCCAGGGAAGACCTGGCTTAGCAGTTCGGGCTGGACTGTTCCCATGAGGCACAGAGTCAAGACTGATTTGCATATGGCCAGGTCTAACCTGTGGTGGCATAGTGAGCAAAAGAATGATGGATTTAACCCAGATCTCTTGACTGGGGGTGAAAGTTTTGATTTGTTCTGCATTCCGTCCATCAATTGTGTGTCTTTTGCTTTCTCGCCCTAACCAGACGTGGGTCCCGGGCTCACTGTGCCACTGCAATAAAGCTATCCTGGCTGATGAGGGGTGAAACCCCGAAACCGGTCCTAGGATGCTTGTTTCTGGTACAGGGAGGACCTGGCTTAGCAGTTCGGGCTGGACTGTTCCCATGAGGCACAGGGTCAAGACTGATTTGCATATGGCCAGGTCTAACCTGGGGTGGCATGGTGAGGAAAAGAATTATGGATTTAACCCAGATCTCTTGACTGGGGGTGAATGTTTTGATTTGTTCTGCATTCCGTCCATCAATTGTGTGTCTTTTGCTTGCTCGCCCTAAGTGCGCCAGGTATGCCAAGACATGGGTCCGGGCTCACTGTGCCACTGGAATCAAGCTATCCTGGTTGATGAGGGGTGAAACCCCGAAACCGGTCCTAGGATGCTTGTTTCCGGTCCAGGGAGGACCTGGCTTAGCAGTTCGGGCTGGACTGTTCCCATGAGGCATAGGGTCAAGACTGATTTGCATATGGCCAGGTCTAACCTGGACTGGCATGGTGAGCAAAAGAATGATGGATTTAACCCAGATCTCTTGACTGTGGGTGAATGTTTTGATTTATTCTGCATTCCGTCCATCAATTGTGTGTCTTTTGCTTTCTCACACTAAGTGCGCCGGGTATGCCCAGACGTGGGTCCCGGGCTCACTGTGCCACTGGAATCAACCTATCCTGGTTGATGAGGGGTGAAACCCCGAAACCGGTCCTAGGGTGCTTGTTTCTGGTCCAGGGAGGACCTGGCTTAGTAGGTCGGGCTGGACTGTTCCCATGAGGCACAGGGTCAAGACTGATTTGCATATGGCCAGGTCTAACCAGGGTGGCATGGTGAGCAAAAGAATGATGGATTTAACCCAGATCTCTTGACTGGGGGTGAAAGTTTTGATTTGCTCTGCATTCCGTCCATCAATTGTGTGTCTTTTGCTTTCTCGCCCTAAGTGAGCCGGGTATGCCCAGACATGGGTCCTGGGCTCACTGTGACACTGCAATAAAGCTATCCTGGCTGATGAGGGGTGAAACCCCGAAACCGGTCCTAGGATGCTTGTTTCCGGTACAAGGAGGACCTGGCTTAGCAGTTCGGGCTGGACTGTTCACATGAGGCACAGGGTCAAGACTGATTTGCATATGGCCAGGTCTAACCTGGGGTGGCATGGTGAGCAAAAGAATTATGGATTTAACCCAGATCTCTTGACTGGGGTGAATGTTTTGAATTGTTCTGCATTCCGTCCATCAATTGTGTGTCTTTTGCTTTCTCGCCTTAAGTGCGCCAGGTATGCCCAGACGTGGGTCCTGGGCTCACTGTGCCACTGGAATAAAGCTATCCTGGCTGATGAGGGGTGAAACCCCGAAACCGGTCCTAGGATGCTTGTTTCCGGTACAGGGAGGACCTGGCTTAGCAGTTCGGGCTAGACTGTTCCCATGATGCACAGGGTCAAGACTGATTTGCATATGGCCAGGTCTAACCTGGACTGGCATGGTGAGCAAAAGAATGATGGATTTAACCCAGATCTCTTGACTGGGGTGAATGTTTTGATTTGTTCTGCATTCCGTCCATCAATTGTGTGTCTTTTGCTTTCTCGCACTAAGTGCGCCAGGTATGCCCAGACGTGGGTCCCGGGCTCACTGTGCCACTGGAATCAAGCTATCCTGGTTGATGAGGGGTGAAACACCGAAACCGGTCCTAGGATGCTTGTTTCTGGTCCAGGGAGGACCTGGCTTAGCAGTTCGGGCTGGACTGTTCCCATGAGGCACAGGGTCAAGACTGATTTGCATATGGCCAGGACTAACCTTGGGTGGCATGGTGAGCAAAAGAATGATGGATTTAACCCAGATCTCTTGACTGGGGTGAATGTTTTGATTTGCTCTGCATTCCATCCATCAATTGTGTGTCTTTTACTTTCTCGCCCTAAGTGCGCCGGGTATGCCCAGACGTGGGTCCCGGGCTCACTGTGCCACTGGAATCAAGCTATCCTGGATGATGAGGGGTGAAACCCCGAAACCGGTCCTAGGATGCTTGTTTCCGGTCCAGGGAGGTCCTGGCTTAGCAGTTCGGGCTGGACTGTTCCCATGAGGCACAGGGTCAAGACTGATTTGCACATGGCCAGGTCTAACCTGGGGTGGCATGGTGAGCAAAAGAATGATGGATTTAACCGAGATCTCTTGACTGGGGGTGAAAGTTTTGATTTATTCTGCATTCCGTCCATCAATTGTGTGTCTTTTGCTTTCTCGCCCTAAGTGCGCCGGGTATGCCCAGACATGGGTCCCGGGCTCACTGTGCCACTGCAATAAAGCTATCCTGGCTGATGAGGGTTGAAACCCCGAAACCGGTCCTAGGTTGCTTGTTTCCGGTACAGGGAGGACCTGGCTTAGCAGTTTGGGCTGGACTGTTTCCATGAGGCACAGGGTCAAGACTGATTTGCATATGGCCAGGTCTAACCTGGGGTGGCATGGTGAGGAAAAGAATGATGGATTTAACCCAGATCTCTTGACTGGGGGTTAAGGTTTTTATTTGTTCTGAATTCCGTCCATCAATTGTGTGTCTTTTGCTTTCTCGCCCTAAGTGCGCCGTGTATGCCCAGACGTGGGTCCCGGGCTCACTGTGCCACTGGAATCAAGCTATCCTGGCTGATGACGGGTGAAACCCCGAAACCGGTCCTAGGATGCTTGTTTCCCGTCCAGGGAAGACCTGGCTTAGCAGTTCGGGCTGGACTGTTCCCATGAGGCACAGAGTCAAGACTGATTTGCATATGGCCATGTCTAACCTGGGGTGGCATGGTGAGCAAAAGAATGATGGATTTAACCCAGATCTCTTGACTGGGGGTGAATGTTTTGATTTGTTCTGCATTCCGTCCATCAATTGTGTGTCTTTTGCTTTCTCGCCCTAAGTGCGCCGGGAATGCCCAGACGTGGGTCCTGGGCTCACTGTGCCACTGGAATCAAGCTATCCTGGCTGATGAGGGGTGAAACCCCGAAACCGGTCCTAGTATGTTTGTTTCCGGTCCAGGGAGGCCCTGGCTTAGCAGTTCGGGCTGGACTGTTCCCATGAGGCACAGGGTCAAGACTGATTTGCATATGGCCAGGTCTAACCTGTGGTGGCATAGTGAGCAAAAGAATGATGGATTTAACCCAGATCTCTTGACTGGGGTGAAAGTTTTGATTTGTTCTGCATTCCGTCCATCAATTGTGTGTCTTTTGCTTTCTCGCCCTAACCAGACGTGGGTCCCGGGCTCACTGTGCCACTGCAATAAAGCTATCCTGGCTGATGAGGGGTGAAACCCCGAAACCGGTCCTAGGATGCTTGTTTCTGGTACAGGGAGGACCTGGCTTAGCAGTTCGGGCTGGACTGTTCCCATGAGGCACAGGGTCAAGACTGATTTGCATATGGCCAGGTCTAACCTGGGGTGGCATGGTGAGGAAAAGAATTATGGATTTAACCCAGATCTCTTGACTGGGGGTGAATGTTTTGATTTGTTCTGCATTCCGTCCATCAATTGTGTGTCTTTTGCTTGCTCGCCCTAAGTGCGCCAGGTATGCCAAGACATGGGTCCGGGCTCACTGTGCCACTGGAATCAAGCTATCCTGGTTGATGAGGGGTGAAACCCCGAAACCGGTCCTAGGATGCATGTTTCCGGTCCAGGGAGGACCTGGCTTAGCAGTTCGGGCTGGACTGTTCCCATGAGGCACAGGGTCAAGACTGATTTGCATATGGCCAGGTCTAACCTGGACTGGCATGGTGAGCAAAAGAATGATGGATTTAACCCAGATCTCTTGACTGGGGGTGAATGTTTTGATTTATTCTGCATTCCGTCCATCAATTGTGTGTCTTTTGCTTTCTCACACTAAGTGCGCCGGGTATGCCCAGACGTGGGTCCCGGGCTCACTGTGCCACTGGAATCAACCTATCCTGGTTGATGAGGGGTGAAACCCCGAAACCGGTCCTAGGGTGCTTGTTTCTGGTCCAGGGAGGACCTGGCTTACCAGGTCGGGCTGGACTGTTCCCATGAGGCACAGGGTCAAGACTGATTTGCATATGGCCAGGTCTAATCTGGGGTGGCATGGTGAGCAAAAGAATGATGGATTTAACCCAGATCTCTTGACTGGGGTGAATGTTTTGATTTGCTCTGCATTCCGTCCATCAATTGTGTGTCTTTTACTTTCTCGCCCTAAGTGCGCCGGGTATGCCCAGACGTGGGTCCCGGTCTCACTGTGCCACTGGAATCAAGCTATCCTGGCTGATGAGGGGTGAAACCCCGAAACCGGTACTCGGATGCTTGTTTCCGGTCCAGGGAGGTCCTGGCTTAGCAGTTCGGGCTGGACTGTTCCCATGAGGCACAGGGTCAAGACTGATTTGCTTATGGCCAGGTCTAACCTCGGGTGGCATGGTGAGCATAAGAATGATGGATTTAACCCAGATCTCTTGACTGGGGGTGAAAGTTTTGATTTGCTCTGCATTCCGTCCATCAATTGTGTGTCTTTTGCTTTCTCGCCCTAAGTGAGCCGGGTATGCCCAGACATGGGTCTCGGGCTCACTGTGCCACTGCAATAAAGCTATCCTGGCTGATGAGGGGTGAAACCCCGAAACCGGTCCTAGGATGCTTGTTTCCGGTACAGGGAGGACCTGGCTTAGCAGTTCGGGCTGGACTGTTCACATGAGGCACAGGGTCAAGACTGATTTGCATATGGCCAGGTCTAACCTGGGGAGGCATGGTGAGCAAAAGAATGATGGATTTAACCCAGATCTCTTGACTGGGGGTGAATGTTTTGATTTTTTCTACATTCCGTCCATCAATTGTGTGTCTTTTGGTTTCTCGCCCTAAGTGCGCCGGGTATGCCCAGACGTGGGTCCCGGGCTCACTGTGCCACTGGAATCAAGCTATCCTGGCTGATGAGGGGTGAAACCCCGAAACCGGTCCTTGGATGCTTGTTTCCGGTCCAGGGAGGCCCTGGCTTAGCAGTTTGGGCTGGACTGTTCCCATGAGGCACAGGGTCAAGACTGATTTGCATATGACCAGGTCTAACCTGGGGTGGAATGGTGAGCAAAGGAATGACGTATTTAAACCAGATCTCTTGACTGGGGGTGAATGTTTTTATTTGTTCCGCATTCCGTCCATCAATTGTGTGTCTTTTGCTTTCTCGCCCTAAGTGCGCCGTGTATGCCCATACGTGGGTCCCGGGATCACTCTGCCACTGGAATCCAGCTATCCTGGCTGATGAGGGTTGAAACCCCGAAACCGGTCCTAGGATGCTTGTTTCCGGTTCAGGGAAGACTTGGCTTAGCAGTTCGGGCTGCACTGTTCCCATGAGGCACAGGGTCAAGACTGATTTGCATATGGCCAGGTCTAACCTGGGGTGGCATGGTGAGCAAAAGAATGATGGATTTAACCCAGATCTCTTGACTGGGGGTGAATGTTTTGATTTGTTCTGCATTCCGTCCATCAATTGTGTGTCTTTTGCTTTCTCGCCCTAAGTGCGCCGGGTATGCCCAGACGTGGGTCCCGGGCTCACTGTGCCACTGGAATCAAGCTACCCTGGCTCATGAGGGGTGAAACCCTGAATGCGGTCCCAGGATGCTTGTTTCCGGTCCAGGGAGGACCTGGCTTAGCAGTTCGGGCTGGACTGTTCCCATGAGGCACAGGGTCAAGACTGATTTGCATATGGCCAGGTCTAACCTGTAATGGCATGGTGAGCAAAAGAATGATGGATTAAACCCAGATCTCTTGACTGGGGGTGAATGTTTTGATTTGTTCTGCATTCCGTCCATCAATTGTGTGTCTTTTGCTTTCTTGCCCTAAGTACGCTGGGTATGCCCAGACGTGGGTCCCGGGCTCACTGTGCCACTGGAATCAAGCTATCCTGGCTGATGAGGGGTGAAACCCTGAAACCGGTCCTAGGATGCTTGTTTCCGGTCCAGGGAGGACCTGGCTTAGCAGTTCGGGCTGGACTGATCCCATGAGGCACTGGGTCAAGACTGATTTGCATATGGCCAGGTCTAACCTGGGGTGGCATGATGAGCAAAAGAATGATGGATTTAACCCAGATCTCTTGACTGGGGGTGAATGTTTTGATTTGTTCGGCATTCCGTCCATCAATTGTGTGTCTTTTGCTTGCTCGCCCTAAGTGCACCGGGTATGCCCAGACGTGGGTCCTGGGCTCACTGTGCCACTGGAATCAAGATATCCTGGCTGATGAGGGGTGAAACCCCGAAACCGGTCCTAGGATGCTTGTTTCCGGTCCAGGGAGGACCTGGCTTAGCAGTTCGGGCTGGACTGTTCCCATGAGGCACAGGGTCAAGACTGATTTGCATATGGCCAGGTCTAACCTGGGGTGGTATGGTGAGCAAAACAATGATGGATTTAACCCAGATCTCTTGACTGGGGGTGAATGTTTTGATTTGTTCTGCATTCCGTCCATCAATTGTGTGTCTTTTGCTTGCTCGCCCTAAGTGCACCGGGTATGCCCAGACGTGGGTCCTGGGCTCACTGTGCCACTGGAATCAAGATATCCTGGCTGATGAGGGGTGAAACCCCAAAACCGGTCCTAGGATGCTTGTTTCCGGTCCAGGGAGGACCTGGCTTAGCAGTTCGGGCTGGACTGTTCCCATGAGGCACAGGGTCAAGACTGATTTGCATATGGCCAGGTCTAACCTGGGGTGGTATGGTGATCAAAAGAATGATGGATTTAACCCAGATCTCTTGACTGGGGGTGAATGTTTTGATTTGTTCTGCATTCCGTCCATCAATTGTGTGTCTTTTGCTTTCTCGTCCTAAGTGCGCCGGGTATGCCCAGACGTGGGTCACGGGCTCACTCTGCCACTGGAATCAAGCTATCCTTGCTGATGAGGGGTGAAACCCCGAAACCTGTCCTAGGATGCTTGTTTCCGGTCCAGGGAGGCCCTGGCTTTGCAGTTTGGGCTGGACTGTTCCCTTGAGGCACAGGGTCAAGACTGATTTGCATATGGCAAGGTCTAACCTGGGGTGGCATGGTGAGCAAAAGAATGATGGATTTAACCCAGATCTCTTGACTGGGGTGAATGTTTTGATTTGCTCTGCATTCCGTCCATCAATTGTGTGTCTTTTGCTTTCTCGCCCTAAGTGCGCCGGGTATGCCCAGACGTGGGTCCTGGGCTCACTGTGCCACTGGAATCAAGCTATCCTGGCTGATGAGGGGTGAAACCCCGAAACCGGTCCTAGGATGCTTGTTTCCGGTCCAGGGAGGCCCTGGCTTAGCAGTTCGGGCTGGACTGTTCCCATGAGGCACAGGGTCAAGACTGATTTGCATATGGCCAGGTCTAACCTGTGGTGGCATAGTGAGCAAAAGAATGATGGATTTAACCCAGATCTCTTGACTGGGGTGAAAGTTTTGATTTGTTCTGCATTCCGTCCATCAATTGTGTGTCTTTTGCTTTCTCGCCCTAACCAGACGTGGGTCCCGGGCTCACTGTGCCACTGCAATAAAGCTATCCTGGCTGATGAGGGGTGAAACCCCGAAACCGGTCCTAGGATGCTTGTTTCTGGTACAGGGAGGACCTGGCTTAGCAGTTCGGGCTGGACTGTTCCCATGAGGCACAGGGTCAAGACTGATTTGCATATGGCCAGGTCTAACCTGGGGTGGCATGGTGAGGAAAAGAATTATGGATTTAACCCAGATCTCTTGACTGGGGGTGAATGTTTTGATTTGTTCTGCATTCCGTCCATCAATTGTGTGTCTTTTGCTTGCTCGCCCTAAGTGCGCCAGGTATGCCAAGACATGGGTCCGGGCTCACTGTGCCACTGGAATCAAGCTATCCTGGTTGATGAGGGGTGAAACCCCGAAACCGGTCCTAGGATGCATGTTTCCGGTCCAGGGAGGACCTGGCTTAGCAGTTCGGGCTGGACTGTTCCCATGAGGCACAGGGTCAAGACTGATTTGCATATGGCCAGGTCTAACCTGGACTGGCATGGTGAGCAAAAGAATGATGGATTTAACCCAGATCTCTTGACTGGGGGTGAATGTTTTGATTTATTCTGCATTCCGTCCATCAATTGTGTGTCTTTTGCTTTCTCACACTAAGTGCGCCGGGTATGCCCAGACGTGGGTCCCGGGCTCACTGTGCCACTGGAATCAACCTATCCTGGTTGATGAGGGGTGAAACCCCGAAACCGGTCCTAGGGTGCTTGTTTCTGGTCCAGGGAGGACCTGGCTTACCAGGTCGGGCTGGACTGTTCCCATGAGGCACAGGGTCAAGACTGATTTGCATATGGCCAGGTCTAATCTGGGGTGGCATGGTGAGCAAAAGAATGATGGATTTAACCCAGATCTCTTGACTGGGGTGAATGTTTTGATTTGCTCTGCATTCCGTCCATCAATTGTGTGTCTTTTACTTTCTCGCCCTAAGTGCGCCGGGTATGCCCAGACGTGGGTCCCGGTCTCACTGTGCCACTGGAATCAAGCTATCCTGGCTGATGAGGGGTGAAACCCCGAAACCGGTCACTCGGATGCTTGTTTCCGGTCCAGGGAGGTCCTGGCTTAGCAGTTCGGGCTGGACTGTTCCCATGAGGCACAGGGTCAAGACTGATTTGCTTATGGCCAGGTCTAACCTCGGGTGGCATGGTGAGCATAAGAATGATGGATTTAACCCAGATCTCTTGACTGGGGGTGAAAGTTTTGATTTGCTCTGCATTCCGTCCATCAATTGTGTGTCTTTTGCTTTCTCGCCCTAAGTGAGCCGGGTATGCCCAGACATGGGTCTCGGGCTCACTGTGCCACTGCAATAAAGCTATCCTGGCTGATGAGGGGTGAAACCCCGAAACCGGTCCTAGGATGCTTGTTTCCGGTACAGGGAGGACCTGGCTTAGCAGTTCGGGCTGGACTGTTCACATGAGGCACAGGGTCAAGACTGATTTGCATATGGCCAGGTCTAACCTGGGGAGGCATGGTGAGCAAAAGAATGATGGATTTAACCCAGATCTCTTGACTGGGGGTGAATGTTTTGATTTGTTCTACATTCCGTCCATCAATTGTGTGTCTTTTGGTTTCTCGCCCTAAGTGCGCCGGGTATGCCCAGACGTGGGTCCCGGGCTCACTGTGCCACTGGAATCAAGCTATCCTGGCTGATGAGGGGTGAAACCCCGAAACCGGTCCTTGGATGCTTGTTTCCGGTCCAGGGAGGCCCTGGCTTAGCAGTTTGGGCTGGACTGTTCCCATGAGGCACAGGGTCAAGACTGATTTGCATATGACCAGGTCTAACCTGGGGTGGAATGGTGAGCAAAGGAATGACGTATTTAAACCAGATCTCTTGACTGGGGGTGAATGTTTTTATTTGTTCCGCATTCCGTCCATCAATTGTGTGTCTTTTGCTTTCTCGCCCTAAGTGCGCCGTGTATGCCCATACGTGGGTCCCGGGATCACTCTGCCACTGGAATCCAGCTATCCTGGCTGATGAGGGTTGAAACCCCGAAACCGGTCCTAGGATGCTTGTTTCCGGTTCAGGGAAGACTTGGCTTAGCAGTTCGGGCTGCACTGTTCCCATGAGGCACAGGGTCAAGACTGATTTGCATATGGCCAGGTCTAACCTGGGGTGGCATGGTGAGCAAAAGAATGATGGATTTAACCCAGATCTCTTGACTGGGGGTGAATGTTTTGATTTGTTCTGCATTCCGTCCATCAATTGTGTGTCTTTTGCTTTCTCGCCCTAAGTGCGCCGGGTATGCCCAGACGTGGGTCCCGGGCTCACTGTGCCACTGGAATCAAGCTACCCTGGCTCATGAGGGTGAAACCCTGAATGCGGTCCCAGGATGCTTGTTTCCGGTCCAGGGAGGACCTGGCTTAGCAGTTCGGGCTGGACTGTTCCCATGAGGCACAGGGTCAAGACTGATTTGCATATGGCCAGGTCTAACCTGTAA
This sequence comes from Calotriton arnoldi, assembly GCA_963921515.1. Classification (NCBI taxonomy): domain Eukaryota; kingdom Metazoa; phylum Chordata; class Amphibia; order Caudata; family Salamandridae; genus Calotriton; species Calotriton arnoldi. The sequence continues at coordinate 986,635 of CAWUFW010003333.1, forward strand.
TGGCATGGTGAGCAAAAGAATGATGGATTAAACCCAGATCTCTTGACTGGGGGTGAATGTTTTGATTTGTTCTGCATTCCGTCCATCAATTGTGTGTCTTTTGCTTTCTTGCCCTAAGTACGCTGGGTATGCCCAGACGTGGGTCCCGGGCTCACTGTGCCACTGGAATCAAGCTATCCTGGCTGATGAGGGGTGAAACCCTGAAACCGGTCCTAGGATGCTTGTTTCCGGTCCAGGGAGGACCTGGCTTAGCAGTTCGGGCTGGACTGATCCCATGAGGCACTGGGTCAAGACTGATTTGCATATGGCCAGGTCTAACCTGGGGTGGCATGATGAGCAAAAGAATGATGGATTTAACCCAGATCTCTTGACTGGGGGTGAATGTTTTGATTTGTTCGGCATTCCGTCCATCAATTGTGTGTCTTTTGCTTGCTCGCCCTAAGTGCACCGGGTATGCCCAGACGTGGGTCCTGGGCTCACTGTGCCACTGGAATCAAGATATCCTGGCTGATGAGGGGTGAAACCCCGAAACCGGTCCTAGGATGCTTGTTTCCGGTCCAGGGAGGACCTGGCTTAGCAGTTCGGGCTGGACTGTTCCCATGAGGCACAGGGTCAAGACTGATTTGCATATGGCCAGGTCTAACCTGGGGTGGTATGGTGAGCAAAACAATGATGGATTTAACCCAGATCTCTTGACTGGGGGTGAATGTTTTGATTTGTTCTGCATTCCGTCCATCAATTGTGTGTCTTTTGCTTGCTCGCCCTAAGTGCACCGGGTATGCCCAGACGTGGGTCCTGGGCTCACTGTGCCACTGGAATCAAGATATCCTGGCTGATGAGGGGTGAAACCCCAAAACCGGTCCTAGGATGCTTGTTTCCGGTCCAGGGAGGACCTGGCTTAGCAGTTCGGGCTGGACTGTTCCCATGAGGCACAGGGTCAAGACTGATTTGCATATGGCCAGGTCTAACCTGGGGTGGTATGGTGATCAAAAGAATGATGGATTTAACCCAGATCTCTTGACTGGGGGTGAATGTTTTGATTTGTTCTGCATTCCGTCCATCAATTGTGTGTCTTTTGCTTTCTCGTCCTAAGTGCGCCGGGTATGCCCAGACGTGGGTCACGGGCTCACTCTGCCACTGGAATCAAGCTATCCTTGCTGATGAGGGGTGAAACCCCGAAACCTGTCCTAGGATGCTTGTTTCCGGTCCAGGGAGGCCCTGGCTTTGCAGTTTGGGCTGGACTGTTCCCTTGAGGCACAGGGTCAAGACTGATTTGCATATGGCAAGGTCTAACCTGGGGTGGCATGGTGAGCAAAAGAATGATGGATTTAACCCAGATCTCTTGACTGGGGTGAATGTTTTGATTTGCTCTGCATTCCGTCCATCAATTGTGTGTCTTTTGCTTTCTCGCCCTAAGTGCGCCGGGTATGCCCAGACGTGGGTCCTGGGCTCACTGTGCCACTGGAATCAAGCTATCCTGGCTGATGAGGGGTGAAACCCCGAAACCGGTCCTAGGATGCTTGTTTCCGGTCCAGGGAGGCCCTGGCTTAGCAGTTCGGGCTGGACTGTTCCCATGAGGCATAGGGTCAAGACTGATTTGCATATGGCCAGGTCTAACCTGTGGTGGCATAGAGAGCAAAAGAATGATGGATTTAACCCAGATCTCTTGACTGGGGGTGAAAGTTTTGATTTGTTCTGCATTCCGTCCATCAATTGTGTGTCTTTTGCTTTCTCGCTCTATCCAGACGTGGGTCCCGGGCTCACTGTGCCACTGCAATAAAGCTATCCTGGATGATGAGGGGTGAAACCCCGAAACCGGTCCTAGTTTGCTTGTTTCTGGTACAGGGAGGACCTGGCTTAGCAGTTCGGGCTGGACTGTTCCCATGAGGCACAGGGTCAAGACTGATTTGCATATGGCCAGGTCTAACCTGGGGTGGCATGGTGAGGAAAAGAATTATGGATTTAACCCAGATCTATTGACTGGGGGTGAATGTTTTGATTTGTTCTGTATTCCGTCCATCAATTGTGTGTCTTTTGCTTGCTCGCCCTAAGTGCGCCAGGTATGCCCAGACGTGGGTCCGGGCTCACTGTGCCACTGGAATCAAGCTATCCTGGTTGATGAGGGTTGAAACCCCGAAACCGGTCCTAGGATGCTTGTTTCCGGTTCAGGGAAGACTTGGCTTAGCAGTTCGGGCTGCACTGTTCCCATGAGGCACAGGGTCAAGACTGATTTGCATATGGCCAGGTCTAACCTGGGGTGGCATGGTGAGCAAAAGAATGATGGATTTAACCCAGATCTCTTGACTGGGGGTGAATGTTTTGATTTGTTCTGCATTCCGTCCATCAATTGTGTGTCTTTTGCTTTCTCGCCCTAAGTGCGCCGGGTATGCCCAGACGTGGGTCCCGGGCTCACTGTGCCACTGGAATCAAGCTACCCTGGCTCATGAGGGGTGAAACCCTGAATGCCGGTCCCAGGATGCTTGTTTCCGGTCCAGGGAGGACCTGGCTTAGCAGTTCGGGCTGGACTGTTCCCATGAGGCACAGGGTCAAGACTGATTTGCATATGGCCAGGTCTAACCTGTAATGGCATGGTGAGCAAAAGAATGATGGATTAAACCCAGATCTCTTGACTGGGGGTGAATGTTTTATTTTGTTCTGTATTTCGTCCATTAATTGTGTGTCTTTTGCTTTCTTGCCCTAAGTGCGCTGGGTATGCCCAGACGTGGGTCCCGGGCTCACTGTGCCACTGGAATCAAGCTATCCTGGCTGATGAGGGGTGAAACCCTGAAACCGGTCCTAGGATGCTTGTTTCCGGTCCAGGGAGGACCTGGCTTTGCAGTTCGGGCTGGACTGATCCCATGAGGCACTGGGTCAAGACTGATTTGCATATGGCCAGGTCTAACCTGGGGTGGCATGATGAGCAAAAGAATGATGGATTTAACCCAGATCTCTTGACTGGGGGTGAATGTTTTGATTTGTTCGGCATTCCGTCCATCAATTGTGTGTCTTTTGCTTGCTCGCCCTAAGTGCACCGGGTATGCCCAGACGTGGGTCCTGGGCTCACTGTGCCACTGGAATCAAGATATCCTGGCTGATGAGGGGTGAAACCCCGAAACCGGTCCTAGGATGCTTGTTTCCGGTCCAGGGAGGACCTCGCTTAGCAGTTCGGGCTGGACTGTTCCCATGAGGCACAGGGTCAAGACTGATTTGCATATGGCCAGGTCTAACCTGGGGTGGTATGGTGAGCAAAACAATGATGGATTTAACCCAGATCTCTTGACTGGGGGTGAATGTTTTGATTTGTTCTGCATTCCGTCCATCAATTGTGTGTCTTTTGCTTGCTCGCCCTAAGTGCACCGGGTATGCCCAGACGTGGGTCCTGGGCTCACTGTGCCACTGGAATCAAGATATCCTGGCTGATGAGGGGTGAAACCCCGAAACCGGTCCTAGGATGCTTGTTTCCGGTCCAGGGAGGACCTGGCTTAGCAGTTCGGGCTGGACTGTTCCCATGAGGCACAGGGTCAAGACTGATTTGCATATGGCCAGGTCTAACCTGGGGTGGTATGGTGAGCAAAAGAATGATGGATTTAACCCAGATCTCTTGACTGGGGGTGAATGTTTTGATTTGTTCTGCATTCCGTCCATCAATTGTGTGTCTTTTGCTTTCTCGCCTCCTATCCCAGACGTGGGTCCCGGGCTCACTGTGCCACTGCAATAAAGCTATCCTGGATGATGAGGGGTGAAACCCCGAAACCGGTCCTAGTTTGCTTGTTTCTGGTACAGGGAGGACCTGGCTTAGCAGTTCGGGCTGGACTGTTCCCATGAGGCACAGGGTCAAGACTGATTTGCATATGGCCAGGTCTAACCTGGGGTGGCATGGTGAGCAAAAGAATTATGGATTTAACCCAGATCTATTGACTGGGGGTGAATGTTTTGATTTGTTCTGTATTCCGTCCATCAATTGTGTGTCTTTTGCTTGCTCGCCCTAAGTGCGCCAGGTATGCCCAGACGTGTGTCCGGGCTCACTGTGCCACTGGAATCAAGCTATCCTGGTTGATGAGGGGTGAAACCCCGAAACTTGTCCTAGGATGCTTGTTTCCGGTACAGGGAGGACCTGGCTTAGCAGTTCGGGCTGGACTGTTCCCATGAGGCACAGGGTCAAGACTGATTTGCATATGGCCAGGTCTAACCTGGGGTGGCATGGTGAGCAAAAGAATAATGGATTTAACCCAGATCTCTTGACTGGGGTGAATGTTTTGATTTGCTCTGCATTCCGTCCATCAATTGTGTGTCTTTTACTTTCTCGCCCAAAGTGCGCCGGGTATGCCCAGACGTGGGTCCCGGACTCACTGTGCCACTGGAATCAAGCTATCCTGGCTGATGAGGGGTGAAACCCCGAAACCGGTACTGGGATGCTTGTTTCCGGTCCAGGGAGGTCCTGGCTTAGCAGTTCGGGCTGGACTGTTCCCATGAGGCAAAGGGTCAAGACTGATTTGCATATGGCCAGGTCTAACCTGGGGTGGCATGGTGAGCAAAAGAATGATGGATTTAACCCAGATCTCTTGACTGGGGGTGAAAGTTTTGATTTGCTCTGCATTCCGTCCATCAATTGTGTGTCTTTTGCTTGCTCGCCCTAAATGCACCGGGTATGCCCAGACGTGGGTCCTGGGCTCACTGTGCCACTGGAATCAAGATATCCTGGCTGATGAGGGGTGAAACCCCGAAACCGGTCCTAGGATGCTTGTTTCCGGTCCAGGGAGGACCTGGCTTACCAGTTCAGGCTGGACTGTTCCCATGAGGCACAGGGTCAAGACTGATTTGCATATGGCCAGGTCTAACCTGGGGTGGCATGGTGAGCAAAGGCTTGATGGATTTAACCCAGATCTCTTGAACGGGGGTGAATGTTTTGATTTGTTCTGCATTCCGTCCATCAATTGTGTGTCTTTTGCTTTCTCGCCCTAAGTGCGCCGGGTATGCCCAGACGTGGGTCCCGGGCTCACTGTGCCACTGGAATGAAGCTATCCTGGCTGATGAGGGGTGAAACCCCGAAACCGGTCCTAGGATGCTTGTTTCCGGTCCAAGGAGGCCCTGGCTTAGCAGTTCGGGCTGGACTGTTCCCATGAGGCACAGGGTCAAGACTGATTTGCTTATGGCCAGGCCTAACCTGGGGTGTCATGGTGAGCAAAAGAATGATGGATTTAACCCAGATCTCTTGACTGGGGGTGAATGTTTTGATTTGTTCTGCATTCCGTCCATCAATTGTGTGTCTTTTGCTTTCTCGTCCTAAGTGCGCCGGGTATGCCCAGACGTGGGTCCCGGGCTCACTGTGCCACTGGAATCAAGCTATCCTTGCTGATGAGGGGTGAAACCCCGAAACCTGTCCTAGGATGCTTGTTTCCGGTCCAGGGAGGCCCTGGCTTAGCAGTTTGGGCTGGACTGTTCCCATGAGGCACAAGGTCAAGACTGATTTGCATATGGCCAGGTCTAACCTGGGGTGGCATGGTGAGCAAAAGAATGATGAATTTAACCCAGATCTCTTGACTGGGGGTGAATGTTTTGATTTGTTTTGCATTCCGTCCATCAATTGTGTGTCTTTTGCTTTCTAGCCCTAAGTGCGCCGGGTATGCCCAGACGTGGGTCCCGGGATCACTGTGCCACTGGAATCCAGCTATCCTGGCTGATGAGGGTTGAAACCCCGAAACCGGTCCTAGGATGCTTGTTTCCGGTCCAGGGAAGACCTGCCTTAGCAGTTCGGGCTGCACTGTTACCATGAGGCACAGGGTCAAGACTGATTTGCATATGGCCAGGTCTAACCTGGGGTGGCATGGTGAGCAAAAGAATGATGGATTTAACCCAGATCTCTTGACTGGGGTGAATTTTTTGATTTGCTCTGCATTCCGTCCATCAATTGTGTGTCTTTTCCTTTCTCGCCCTAAGTGCGCCGGGTATGCCCAGACGTGGGTCCCGGGCTCACTGTGCCACTGGAATCAAGCTATCCTGGCTGATGAGGGGTGAAACCCTGAAACCGGTCCTAGGATGCTTGTTTCCGGTCCAGGGAGGCCCTGGCTTAGCAGTTCGGGCTGGACTGTTCCCATGAGGCAAAGGGTCAAGAATGATTTGCATATGGCCAGGTCTAACCTGGACTGGCATGGTGAGCAAAAGAATGATGGATTTAACCCAGATCTCTTGACTGGGGGTGAATGTTTTTATTTGTTCTGCATTCCGTCCATCAATTGTGTGTCTTTTCCTTTCTCGCCCTAAGTGCGCCGGGTATGCCCAGACGTGGGTCCCGGGCTCACTGTGCCACTGGAATCAAGCTATCCTGGTTGATGAGGGGTGAAACCCCGAAACCGGTCCTAGGATGCTTGTTTCCAGTCCAGGGAGGACCTGGCTTAGCAGTTCGGGCTGGACTGTTCCCATGAGGCACTGGGTCAAGACTGATTTGCATATGGCCAGGTCTAACCTGGGGTGGCATGGTGAGCAAAAGAATGATGGATTTAACCCAGATCTCTTGACTGGGGTGAATGTTTTGATTTGCTCTGCATTCCGTCCATCAATTGTGTGTCTTTTACTTTCTCGCCCTTAGTGCGACGGGTATGCCCAGACGTGGGTCCCGGGCTCACTGTGCCACTGGAATCAAGCTATCCTGGCTGATATGGGGTGAAACCCCGAAACCGGTCCTAGGATGCTTGTTTCCGGTCCAGGGAGGTCCTGGCTTAGAAGTTCGGGCTGGACTGTTCCCATGAGGCACAGGGTCAAGACTGATTTGCATATGGCCAGGTCTAACCTGGGGTGGCATGGTGAGCAAAAGAATGATGGATTTAACCCAGATCTCTTGACCGGGGGTGAATGTTTTGATTTGTTCTGCATTCCGTCCATCAATTGTGTGTCTTTTGCTTGCTCGCCCTAAGTGCACCGGGTATGCCCAGATGTGGGTCCTGGGCTCACTGTGCCACTAGAATCAAGATATCCTGGCTGATGAGGGGTGAAACCCCGAAACCGGTCCTAGGATGCTTGTTTCCGGTCCAGGGAGGACCTGGCTTAGCAGTTCGGGCTGGACTGTTCCCATGAGGCATAGGGTCAAGACTGATTTGCATATGGCCAGGTCTAACCTGGGGTGGTATGGTGAGCAAAAGAATGATGGATTTAACCCAGATCTCTTGACTGGGGGTGAATGTTTTGATTTGTTCTGCATTCCGTCCATCAATTGTGTGTCTATTGCTTTCTCGCCCTAAGTGCGACGGGTATGCCAAGACGTGGGTCCCGGGCTCACTGTGCCACTGGATTCAAGCTATCCTGGTTGATGAGGGGTGAAACCCCGAAACCGGTCCTAGGATGCTTGTTTCCGGTCCAGGGAGGACCTGGCTTACCAGTTCAGGCTGGACTGTTCCCATGAGGCACAGGGTCAAGACTGATTTGCATATGGCCAGGTCTAACCTGGACTGGCATGGTGAGCAAAGGAATGATGGATTTAACCCAGATCTCTTGACTGGGGGTGAATGTTTTTATTTGTTCTGCATTCCGTCCATCAATTGTGTGTCTTTTGCTTTCTCGCACTAAGTGCGCCGGGTATGCCCAGACGTGGGTCCCGGGCTCACTGTGCCACTGGAATCAAGCTATCCTGGTTGATGAGGGGTGAAACCCCGAAACCGGTCCTAGGATGCTTGTTTCCAGTCCAGGGAGGACCTGGCTTAGCAGTTCGGGCTGGACTGTTCCCATGAGGCACTGGGTAAAGACTGATTTGCATATGGCCAGGTCTAACCTGGGGTGGCATGGTGAGCAAAAGAATGATGGATTTAACCCAGATCTCTTGACTGGGGTGAATGTTTTGATTTGCTCTGCATTCCGTCCATCAATTGTGTGTCTTTTACTTTCTCCCCCTTAGTGCGCCGGGTATGCCCAGACGTGGGTCCCGGGCTCACTGTGCCACTGGAATCAAGCTATCCTGGCTGATATGGGGTGAAACCCCGAAACCGGTCCTAGGATGCTTGTTTCCGGTCCAGGGAGGTCCTGGCTTAGAAGTTCGGGCTGGACTGTTCCCATGAGGCACAGGGTCAAGACTGATTTGCATATGGCCAGGTCTAACCTGGGGTGGCATGGTGAGCAAAAGAATGATGGATTTAACCCAGATCTCTTGACCGGGGGTGAATGTTTTGATTTGTTCTGCATTCCGTCCATCAATTGTGTGTCTTTTGCTTGCTCGCCCTAAGTGCACCGGGTATGCCCAGATGTGGGTCCTGGGCTCACTGTGCCACTAGAATCAAGATATCCTGGCTGATGAGGGGTGAAACCCCGAAACCGGTCCTAGGATGCTTGTTTCCGGTCCAGGGAGGACCTGGCTTAGCAGTTCGGGCTGGACTGTTCCCATGAGGCACAGGGTCAAGACTGATTTGCATATGGCCAGGTCTAACCTGGGGTGGTATGGTGAGCAAAAGAATGATGGATTTAACCCAGATCTCTTGACTGGGGGTGAATGTTTTGATTTGTTCTGCATTCCGTCCATCAATTGTGTGTCTATTGCTTTCTCGCCCTAAGTGCGACGGGTATGCCAAGACGTGGGTCCCGGGCTCACTGTGCCACTGGATTCAAGCTATCCTGGTTGATGAGGGGTGAAACCCCGAAACCGGTCCTAGGATGCTTGTTTCCGGTCCAGGGAGGACCTGGCTTACCAGTTTGGGCTGGACTGTTCCCATGAGGCACAGGGTCAAGACTGATTTGCATATGGCCAGGTCTAACCTGGGGTGTCATGGTGAGCAAAAGAATGATGGATTTAACCCAGATCTCTTGACTGGGGGTGAATGTTTTGATTTGTTCTGCATTCCATCCATCAATTGTGTGTCTTTTGCTTTCTCGTCCTAAGTGCACCGGGTATGCCCAGATGTGGGTCCCGGGCTCACTGTGCCACTGGAATCAAGCAATCCTTGCTGATGAGGGGTGAAACCCCGAAACCTGTCCTAGGATGCTTGTTTCCGGTCCAGGGAGGCCCTGGCTTAGCAGTTTGGGCTGGACTGTTCCCATGAGGCACAGGGTCAAGACTGATTTGCATATGGCCAGGTCTAACCTGGGGTGGCATGGTGATCAAAAGAATGATGGATTTAACCCAGATCTCTTGACTGGGGGTGAATGTTTTGATTTGTTTTGCATTCCGTCCATCAATTGTGTGTCTTTTGCTTTCTAGCCCTAAGTGCGCCGGGTATGCCCAGACGTGGGTCCCGGGCTCACTGTGCCACTGGAATCAAGCTATCCTGGCTGATGAGAGGTGAAACCCCGAAACCGGTCCTAGGATGCTTGTTTCCGGTCCAGGCAGGACCTGGCTTAGCAGTTCGGGCTGGACTGTTGCCATGTGGCACAGGGTCAAGACTGATTTGCATATGGCCAGGTATAACCTGGGGTGGCATGGTGAGCAAAAGAATGATGGATTTAACCCAGATCTCTTGACTAGGGGTGAATGTTTTGATTTGTTCTGCATTCCGTCCATCAATTGTGTGTCTTTTGCTTTCTCGCCCTAAGTGCGCCGGGTATGCCCAGAGTGGGTCCTGGGCTCACTGTGCCACTGGAATCAAGCTATCCTTGCTGATGAGCGGTGAAACCCTGAAACCGGTTCCAGGATGATTTTTTCCGGTCCAGGGAGGACTTGGCTTAGCAGTTCGGGCTGGACTGTTCCCATGAGGCACAGGGTCAAGACTGATTTGCGTATGGCCAAGTCTAACCTGGGGTGGCATGGTGAGCAAAAGAATGATGGATTTAACCCAGATCTCTTGACTGGGGGTGAATGTTTTGATTTGTTCTGCATTCCGTCCATCAATTGTGTGTCTATTGCTTTCTCGCCCTAAGTGCGACGGGTATGCCAAGACGTGGGTCCCGGGCTCACTGTGCCACTGGATTCAAGCTATCCTGGTTGATGAGGGGTGAAACCCCGAAACCGGTCCTAGGATGCTTGTTTCCGGTCCAGGGAGGACCTGGCTTACCAGTTCTGGCTGGACTGTTCCCATGAGGCACAGGGTCAAGACTGATTTGCATATGGCCAGGTCTAACCTGGACTGGCATGGTGAGCAAAGGAATGATGGATTTAACCCAGATCTCTTGACTGGGGGTGAATGTTTTTATTTGTTCTGCATTCCGTCCATCAATTGTGTGTCTTTTGCTTTCTCGCACTAAGTGCGCCGGGTATGCCCAGACGTGGGTCCCGGGCTCACTGTGCCACTGGAATCAAGCTATCCTGGTTGATGAGGGGTGAAACCCCGAAACCGGTCCTAGGATGCTTGTTTCCAGTCCAGGGAGGACCTGGCTTAGCAGTTCGGGCTGGACTGTTCCCATGAGGCACTGGGTAAAGACTGATTTGCATATGGCCAGGTCTAACCTGGGGTGGCATGGTGAGCAAAAGAATGATGGATTTAACCCAGATCTCTTGACTGGGGTGAATGTTTTGATTTGCTCTGCATTCCGTCCATCAATTGTGTGTCTTTTACTTTCTCCCCCTTAGTGCGACGGGTATGCCCAGACGTGGGTCCCGGGCTCACTGTGCCACTGGAATCAAGCTATCCTGGCTGATATGGGGTGAAACCCCGAAACCGGTCCTAGGATGCTTGTTTCCGGTCCAGGGAGGTCCTGGCTTAGAAGTTCGGGCTGGACTGTTCCCATGAGGCACAGGGTCAAGACTGATTTGCATATGGCCAGGTCTAACCTGGGGTGGCATGGTGAGCAAAAGAATGATGGATTTAACCCAGATCTCTTGACCGGGGGTGAATGTTTTGATTTGTTCTGCATTCCGTCCATCAATTGTGTGTCTTTTGCTTGCTCGCCCTAAGTGCACCGGGTATGCCCAGATGTGGGTCCTGGGCTCACTGTGCCACTAGAATCAAGATATCCTGGCTGATGAGGGGTGAAACCCCGAAACCGGTCCTAGGATGCTTGTTTCCGGTCCAGGGAGGACCTGGCTTAGCAGTTCGGGCTGGACTGTTCCCATGAGGCACAGGGTCAAGACTGATTTGCATATGGCCAGGTCTAACCTGGGGTGGTATGGTGAGCAAAAGAATGATGGATTTAACCCAGATCTCTTGACTGGGGGTGAATGTTTTGATTTGTTCTGCATTCCGTCCATCAATTGTGTGTCTATTGCTTTCTCGCCCTAAGTGCGACGGGTATGCCAAGACGTGGGTCCCGGGCTCACTGTGCCACTGGATTCAAGCTATCCTGGTTGATGAGGGGTGAAACCCCGAAACCGGTCCTAGGATGCTTGTTTCCGGTCCAGGGAGGACCTGGCTTACCAGTTTGGGCTGGACTGTTCCCATGAGGCACAGGGTCAAGACTGATTTGCATATGGCCAGGTCTAACCTGGGGTGGCATGGTGAGCAAAAGAATGATGGATTTAACCCAGATCTCTTGACTGGGGGTGAATGTTTTGATTTGTTTTGCATTCCGTCCATCAATTGTGTGTCTTTTGCTTTCTAGCCCTAAGTGCGCCGGGTATGCCCAGACGTGGGTCCCGGGCTCACTGTGCCACTGGAATCAAGCTATCCTGGCTGATGAGAGGTGAAACCCCGAAACCGGTCCTAGGATGCTTGTTTCCGGTCCAGGCAGGACCTGGCTTAGCAGTTCGGGCTGGACTGTTGCCATGTGGCACAGGGTCAAGACTGATTTGCATATGGCCAGGTATAACCTGGGGTGGCATGGTGAGCAAAAGAATGATGGATTTAACCCAGATCTCTTGACTAGGGGTGAATGTTTTGATTTGTTCTGCATTCCGTCCATCAATTGTGTGTCTTTTCCTTTCTCGCCCTAAGTGCGCCGGGTATGCCCAGAGTGGGTCCTGGGCTCACTGTGCCACTGGAATCAAGCTATCCTTGCTGATGAGCGGTGAAACCCTGAAACCGGTTCCAGGATGATTTTTTCCGGTCCAGGGAGGACTTGGCTTAGCAGTTCGGGCTGGACTGTTCCCATGAGGCACAGGGTCAAGACTGATTTGCGTATGGCCAAGTCTAACCTGGGGTGGCATGGTGAGCAAAAGAATGATGGATTTAACCCAGATCTCTTGACTGGGGGTGAATGTTTTGATTTGTTCTGCATTCCGTCCATCAATTGTGTGTCTTTTGGTAAACCAACCATGGCATGGACAATCTGGCACTCAGAGAAAGAAGCCTTGTGATAGAAAAATATGATTGTTTTAGGTTTGCATACAGACCAAAATTGACACAACAACTAAAATACATCTATTTTAAAACTAACATTTCACTTTCATTTGCTTCTGAATTACCCGGGTGCATTTCATCCAATTTATCCACTGTAGAAACCTTAAACTCATGGAAAACTCATGTCTATCGATACCTCCATACCCTGGAAGAACAGGAACAAAGCTGGGGGTCAAGCCTTGGCAGGGATATGTTTCTGATCAAGGGAGAGTGGATAGAATTTCCATGTTGTGGTAACAAAACTTCAAATATCTGATAGCCATCACATTCAGTGTGATCTAACAGCCAGCCAGGGTGAGGAAAGTGTGGCACCTAGTAAAGACCTTTGGATAGTTAGATATTAAAAATATATGGTTTGGTATGTTTCCACACAGTCCATTGGCTATACTTGTGCCCAAACAACAGGTAGGCTAAACTTGCATTTTGCTTGCAATTGCTTTCCGAATTTCCAAAATGGACTGTACCCAGTTTATTTTCCGTGGGAACTCTGAACCCAAAAAAAACACATTCGTGCATAGCATCCATGCTTTGCAGGCCCACAGTAAGAAAGTTTCAGGCAAGCGTTGGTAGGAATATGTTCCTGTCTGAGGAAATCACCCTGTTTTGGAAAAAAAAACATGCTGAACATCTGACAAACGTCTTGTTATGTGCGAACACGTGGCAAGCCAGTGAGGGTGTAGGAAGTCTGGCACCCAGCAGTAGAAACCTTAGGATGTGTAGATGTTAAAGATATCTAGTTGTGGTATGTTTCTAAGTAGTCCAGGGGCAATACTTGTGACAAAAATACAGGTACCGGCTTTTCACTTTAAGTTTCTTTCCATATTTCCCAAATAAACTGCACACAGGTTTTAAGTTGTGGGCACCTGTGACCCATAAAAAACCCATACATGTCTGGAACCCCCTTTCTCATAAAACCCGGAGGAACAAACAGGTGTCAAGCCTTGCCAGGGATATTTTCATGCTCCAGGGATACTGGAGTGAATTAGAAATGTTTTAGAAAAGAAATGCTATAAATCTGAGAAATTTCATGTTCAATGTGATCTGTCCACCAAAGAACAAGGATTAGAGAGATCTGACTTGCACCAATAATTTACTTAGGGCTTACAGACTTAGACACAGTATAGTCTTTTTTTTTTAATTTCCATACTTTCCTAGCGTATATCTGTCCTCAAATGAACAGTGCACCACAAACATGATTATGCCACTATTTAGTGATCTGCTCTAATATTACATAAAATGATTGGGCAGACTGTATTCCCCAGGTAAACCCACACTTATTGATTTTGCCAGATTCCAGACATTTTGATCAACTTTTCATTGGTTAGATTTTCATGATTCACAATATTCAGCAAGTGTGTTAAAAATGAAAATGCTGCTACATTTTACCTTACATCTTCAGGCAGCAAAGAGTTATTGATGCAAGGTTTACATCATTATGTAGCCCTGAATGTCCCAAAAAGCATATCTTTTGAATGGATGTACAAAGAGACCAGGGGCCGTATTACAGATAGGTTGCGCTTTTACTGTTTGTTTCACGTTTCACCTTTAAATAGGTGCTGTGCGCATATAGGGAAAGTGCGTCCTGTTATGAAGAATGCACTGCCCTCCGGGCAGCCACATATTCATGCTGCCCTGGGGGCACTGCATTTAAGTGAATTACAGGACAGCTTCTTCAACGCCGCTCCATGTTTCCCTGTGCATGTGACAACCCGCCTGCACTTTGAGGAGGGATTAGAGATCCCCTTGCAGGCAGGTGCGGTTAGTGACTGCACCCACCTGCCAGGGGATGTCTAGGGGGTTCATGGGACTCCCTTTCATCCCTTGAGGGGGCTGCCTTCAGGGGGCACACAGAAAGTGCGCCACCTTTTTGTGGCGCACTTTTAGTGTCCCTCATAACAGCTTCAGTGCCTTTGCGCCCAAATCCATAACATGGCGTGGGTGCAGAGGTAAAGGGATTCCTTCATTTGCATGGGGCCACGCGCTTGAGATAGCACTGGCGCAACATGTGCGTCATCGTTATCTGTATCACCCTTCTGTAATAGCAAAGTGCCCCAGGGCACAGAAAGTAGATGCACATGCACATATTCTATGATAGGGCACCAGAGCTGTACACCTGTTAAACACTCCTACCCTGAAATTTTGAAAATTCTACAACACAGAGGTGCTCAAACATCCAGCAGTAAAGGGGTTAAAAGTTAAACATCAATGTCTGATCATGCTTAGAAAGCACTCTTCCATGCTATTAATTAAAACATTTTCAGAAGCCACAGTAATTGACTTTTAACATTCTCTTCAAACATTTTCTGTGGTCAGCCAGTGCCTTAAAAATTACTTTGAAGTAACTGGGCCCATGCTTATAAATGAGGCCTTGGATGTCATTAGAAGCATTCAGTGCGGGGAAAGTGATCCCATTGTTTTTCAAAACATATTTTACTAAAATAACGTTTACAAAACATATTTACATTAAAATGTTTTTCTATGTAGTTCATTTTGGCAAAAACATCTTTTTATAAATTTCGACCTACCCTACCATCTTTTTAATTATTTTAGCTTTTTATGTTACCTTTTTCCATTTATCAGTAACTCTCCACGCACACACACACACACACGCAGGCGCGCACACACACACACACACACATACATATTGTCCAGGCCACTAATCTGGCATCCCTGGTTAGTTGTTGCAGAGAAGTGGACCCTGCCACACTCCTGAAGAGGTACACCACACTCTGAAGTGTAGATGCCTAAACTGCGGGGGACACACACCAACGGGGGTGGGTCTATGGAGATGGAGGTGATTAAGCTCCTGATTCTGTTTTAGACACTCTGGGGCAGATTTACAAGCCCCTTGCGTCACTTTTACGCTGCTGTTGCGTCACTTTTGTGACGCAACGGCAGCGTAAAAAATGCGGCAAATTTACAACGTGACGCATCTAGGGAGATGCGTCACGTTGTAAAGCCCTGCGTGAGATTATACCTGCGTCAGGTATAATGTATGCAGGGTAGGCGTTCCCACACAGGAAAGCTTTGTAAAAGTGACGCAATGAAATCTACAAGATTTCACTGCGTGACTTTTAGGACACCACTGCGTCAAAACCTTACGCCTGCTTGAAGCAGGCGTAAGGAGTGACGCAGTTGATTGGGAATAGGCCGCAACACACATTGTTGGAGTTGCGTCGTGCTTGCGACACGACTCCAACAATGCATGACTTTTCCGCCAACAGATGCGTCAGAATTTCTGACGCATCTGTCAATCTTTGCGCCATATCTATTGTGGCGCAAGGGGTTGTCACGTAGGCACAGGGAATCTGACGCATCTATACAGATGCGTCAGTTTCCTGTAAATCTGCCCCTCTTAATTCTGTCCTTCTACTTCTTAACTACCAGTTCTCCTAGACTCAACACCAAATCTCTCTTTGGTTTTCTCGAGTGGAAATCCTAGGAACAGAACTTGCATTAGTGAACTATGCAGTACCACTTACTTAACTGTATACATTAGAAGGAAGCTTCACACAAAGTTACACTCTTTTCCTTCGTACAACCTTTACGAGTGTGTTGCTTTCACAGAACCTCTCGGTTTGGGTAATCAATCTCTAATCCAATTATTTGCATCGGCATAGCTCAACAGTTCAACAAAGGATCAGAAAGTCAAAATATCCCAATTTTGCGGTTTCTTTTCCTTGTCGCTCATAGGTAGAGAAACTAGGGGGCATATTAGCAAGACCCACGTTAAAATTATCGCCGTTTTAGTGGCAGGAAACTGCCGCTAAAACGGCGATAATGAGCTTGCTAATATGCGTTATGGAATTCCAATAGAAGCCCAGGTTAGATGTCCTGCACATCTAACCTGGGCTTCTATTGGAATCCATAACGCATATTAGCAAGCCCATTATCGCCGTTTTAGCGGCAGTTTCCTGCCGCTAAAACGGCGATAATTTTAACGTGGGTCTTGCTAATATGCCCCCAGATTCCTTTTTGTAAGTCAACACGTTGGAACGCTGCAACCACTTTATTGTTTACTCGAGTTTTCTAAACAACGTGAATGACTAATCTTGGAGTTCGCTATCAGGACTATGTGATCTGACATCAGCATGCTCTTTGCAGTTCGTGTGCCATGAAAATTATCTTTGATTATTATCTTCGAGCGGTTGATTCTTGATTATTTACCTTGACTCTTTCTTATTATGTTCAAAACTATGGGCCTGATTTATATATTGGTGGTATATACACCATTGCAACAGCGACGGAGTATACATATTGCCAATGTGGATGTCCGTCGCCTGATTTAAATGCGCGCAGATCTTCAGTTTGGCCACGGTGGAGACTCCTCTGTCTGCTGTGGACAAACTTCGCTGGCAGTTCTAGGGAGAAAGGGCCGTCAGAGAAATGGCTAAATGTCCACATGCCCAATTTGGATAGGCAGGCAAGTAATTTTTCACTGTTACTTACTGTCAGGTAAAACCTTGCGGTAACGAACAGTAAAGTTGTTATAGTGCCCCCCCCCACCACACCGTGGGAGAAGACTTGGTGGGACTTTCTTTTTTAAAAGAAGAAAAGATTACTCTGTGCTAAAGGGCTGTGCCCTGCCTGCATATCCCGGTAGGACAGAGCATTATGAATTGCCAAGAACCGCTATCACAGTGGCGCAATGCTTTTATAAATGACTGCCTGCTTGGCCGCCATTTATAAATTGGGAGGGCAGCCTCTCCACCATGAGGAAGCAGTAATTTACTCCGTTCCATTGGCAGAATGACAGGCTGGCTGCCTAAATGTAATGCAGTCCTTATGGCTTAAAAGAATCGATTGACTAGGAATGTTTGTTTCGGACACAACAGTCTTAAAACACACACATTTTCATAAAAGATTTAAAAACAGTTCAGATCGGAATTAAAAATTGTCTAAAAGGGGGGCAGTGGCCTGGCACCAGCTAAGATGGCCGTGTAATATCAGAGCTCTGTGCCGTACATCACATATCCGACCAAGATCCGGCATTTCTCTGCCCACACCCAGAGACTAAACTGCATCCTAGAGCCCCCAATCAAGAGAAGAGCCCAACGAAGCAATCGTGGATCAAAAGCGATACAGGACTGCGGAGATCGCACCGAGGATTATACGGCAGAGGAAAGGACGATAGTGGACGTGCCGGCCGCCGGGAATCTGCACCTCGAGAGCCGGGAGCTGAAGTGCGGGGGGACGCCCAGAACAGCTAACGCTCACCAAACCAGAGCCCCGGGCAGAATAGGAGCGGCACCTGAGACCCCCCTTACCCCCTGGAGGTGAGCACAGTGGGAAATGAGGAGCAGACCTGCTGATTGGCTCTAAGTGCTGGACCGGAGCAGGAGACTCCGCCCAGATTAAGAACGCCCTGGCCGAGGCCCGCACGACAACAGAGAGTGGACGGTAGGCCAGGGCCGGCGGAGCAGGGAAGCAGAAGCCAGTAAAGAAGGGCTCAGAGAAAGCCATAGCACAAGTAAGACACAGCACGTCAAACTGGGGCAAGAATCTAATAAAAGGGATTACCAGAGTGTCAAACACAGCTAACGGCCCACTACACCAGGGGAGATCAGGCAGAAAGGGAGGAGAGAAGACGTGGGCCGGATTATTACAAGTTAGCCCATAGACCCCCGAAACAAAGATTGACAAAATTAACATAGACGTTAATCTCCTTCAAACAGATATGAACAAAACCTCGGAGAAGGTTAAAACAGCGGCAACAAATATAGGAGAGGTGCAGACTGTAACCATATGACTAGAAGAAAAGATAAAATGGTTATCGCAACAACAGAAAGTAATGGCGGCAAAGTTGGAAGACCAGGAAGGGCGGGCCAGAAGAAACAACATAAGGGTGGTTGGGGTGCCGGAGGGAATGGAAGGACCCTCTGTAGACCTCTTTCTCGAAGACCTAGTCCTGAACCGGCTGAAACCCAAGCGTCTCTCCAGGTTCTTTACGATCAAGAGGGCTCACAGGGCTCCCGTACCCCCACCAAGACCAGGCGCCCCACCAAGAACAATAATAGCTAGGATATTAAATTACTGAGAACGCGATGCTATCTTGCAGGCGGCCCGGACTAAGGAAAGCTTGCTCTACGAGAATGAAATGATATGGTTCTTCCCAGACTACACCTTGCTGGTGCAATGGCAGTGACGGGCCTTTGATGAAGTTAAGAGGGCACTGAGAGAGGAGAAACTTAAGTATGAGATGCCCTTCCCAGCCAAACTAAGAGTGGTGGAGGAGGGCGAATCATGGTACTTCACGGCGTCAGAAGATGCGTGGGACTGGCTTGAAAGAAGGCAAAAAGGCGAAGCACAAAGGCGACAAAACCGAGACAGGAGGCAACAAACGGAGCGGGAAGACAACATGTCAGAAGGTGGGACAGAAAATACAGCGAGTGCCGGACCCACACACAACAAAGGACAGTCAGAGATGCACCCAGCCATTAAATAGTTGGCTAGAAAGCGTGACTGTGAAAGCTGGGGAAAAGGGGTTACTCAAGGAACATTGGACGATCCCTTGTGCTGAGAAGACACTGAGGGAAGAGGAGTTGGAGATTGGATCTGACTAACCCCCCACGAAACGGTACTGTAAGTGTTGATCGCAAAGGGACATATGATGAGACGCACAGGATATGTACGAGGGGCGGGTGAAGGGGGGAACGGCAGGGGAAAAGGAGAGACTTGGTGTCCACCGACCCCTACTAAGCAGAAGGTTCATGA
The DNA here is from genome assembly GCA_963921515.1 of Calotriton arnoldi. NCBI lineage: Eukaryota > Metazoa > Chordata > Amphibia > Caudata > Salamandridae > Calotriton > Calotriton arnoldi. Next base: position 1,005,537 of record CAWUFW010003333.1, read on the forward strand.
ACGGGTGACAGGCGCTCTGCAAATTAGGGCAGTGGGTAGTTCTAGACCTACAGTGCAGGGTGGCAGGGAGGGGGAGTTGAAACAAGGGAACGGTTTAGCTATTTGAATAATTGTTTGCAACAAATGTGGAAAGTTATTTTTAAGTTAGAGTTGAAGGCACCTAAGAGCTTGATACACAAACCACAGACACAAAGGGGAAGGGAGAGGGCGGGGTGAGAAAGAGGGGAGAAACCAAACATTAATTATGGTGACACAAACGACTAATGCCCTCACGATCCTGTCCTGGAACGTCAACGGTCTGGGAAACGAAATTGAATGCACATTGGTCCACCAATATTTACATAGGCACTCCCCAGACCTAGTGTTGCTTCAGGAGACCCATCTAAAAGGCAATTGCTACTTGGCACTGAACCGGTATGGCTACTCTCTAATAGCCCACGCGGGGTACACGACATGCTCAAGGGGGGCGGCAATACTTAGCAAAAACACAACCCCCTTCATGGCTGGCCATATCTGGCGAGACACCAAGGGCAAATATGTAGCATTGACTGGGAAGTGGGAGGGCAGAACTATTAATATATGCTCCCTCTACATACCACCAAAACTCCACTCAGAAACCTTTCCAAAGCTTAACAAAGCACTGCTTAAAATGCCCCAGGGACTCCTAATACTAGGAGGCGACATGAATGCAGTAATGTTCCCGGAGATAGACAGAGACACAAGACCTGAAGCAGCTGCTGGGCTGGGACAGCTGCAGCCGTTCGCGACAGCAATGGGACTTACAGACCTATGGAGAGCTCACAACCCAAATACTAGGCAGTACACACACATTTCTGCGGCGCACACCAGTGGGTCCCGCCTAGACTACATATTTACAAAAAACATACATGCGGGCTTATTTAGGGAAGCACGAAACAAAGCCAGAGGAATATCGGATCATTCACCAGGAGAAGTAGTGCTTCAGGGCCCGGTGAGGGAATGGGCCCTGCCTCCACAAGTACAACCCTGGCTCTTCAGCGATGAAGAATTTACAGACAAATTTAGGGAAAGAACGGAGCAATACTTTGAATAAAATACCGTGATTCGCTATGGGAGGCATATAAGGCAGTGGCAAGAGGGAATACGCACAGGCACTCATGGGTGGCAAAAGGAAAGAAGGACGGGCTAGATGCAAGGAGCTGGAGCGGGAGATAACTGAACTAGAGAAACAAATTGGTTGAGGGAACACAGTGGAGCCCACCATGAAACACAAATTGCGGATACGACAGTCAGAACTTAAAGACCTGGAAGAGAGAGCAGCCAGAGCTCAGGCAATAGCCACACAAAGGCAAGTTTATGATATAGGGTACAAAGCAAGTAAACTAACAGCGTGGCTAGAGAGGAGAGATAAAGCACACAATTGGGTCCTAGAAATACAAAACCCTGATGGCTCAATCAGTAAATCAAATGGTGAAATAGCTGAGGCCTTTGCAGCCTACTACAAGGCGATATATCACTCTGAAACGACTAGAACAGCTGAAGACAGTGCAGAACTTTTGAGGGGCCTCCAATTGACCGAACTTTCAGCAGAATAAAGGGACGACATAGACCTGACAGTAGAGGAAATAACAGGTGCCATAAGAGACTTGAAGATCTGGAAAGCGGCAGGGCCAAATGGGCTACCCGCGGAGCTGTACAAGTGTGTCATTGATAAGGTGGTACAGCCCATGTTAAACATGTTCCAATCACCGCTAGAAGGGGGTAAATTACCGGATGATATCAGATTGACTACAACAGCAGTAATACCCAAAGAAGGGAAACCTCTGGAGCAGTGCAGCTCATACAGGCCCATATCTTTCATTAATTGTGAAGCTAAGGTACTAGCTAAGGCCCTAGCAAATAGAGTACAACCAGTAATCTCAACAATAATTCACCCGGACCAGTCAGGATTTATACCACATAGAAGTACTAGGCTGAACCTTAGAAGACTCTTTGGAGTAATGCACGAAAAAGCGTCAAGGCAGGGGGAGGCAGTGGCTGTACTGGCACTGGATGCGCGTATGGCATTCAATATTATCGAAGGGCCATACCTGTTCGAGGTTCTGACCAGACTGGGATTCAGGCCGCGATTTTGGGCATGGATAGCCCTCTTATACAGCAACCCATTAGCGCGGGTGAGGGTATATGGAACAGTATCCAGGCCCTTTAAGACACACAGAGGGACACGTAAGGGGTGTCCACTCGCCCCTCTGATTTTTGCAATGGCAATGGAGCCACTCGCTGTGTGGGTACGCAAAGATCCTCTGGTATATGGGATTGACATAGGAGGAGGATGGGAGGAAAGCATCTCCCTCTACGTGGACGATGTACTGCTGTACACTCATAAACCACATCAGACAGTACATAGACTCATACACATACTCCAGCTATTCGGCAGCTACTCAGGCTACCAGATAAACTGGGATAAATCACTGGTATTCCCTCTGACGTTGGAACAACCAACACTTACATAGACATGTGCAACACTGAAGCGGAGGGAAGAATTCAGATATCTGGGAATAAATATTACCGTATCAGGGGCTGACTTCCGGGCGCTGAACTTGAACCCACAGTTGGTGAGATTACGAGGACACGTGGCCCACTGGTGATGGCTCCTGGTCACATTAATGGGTCAGGCGGTCCTATTTAAGATGATGGCGCTCCCCCGCCTACTGTATGTTCTGCAAAATATGCTGTATCAGATCCCTGATTCAGTATTCAAGACAATAGATGGCGAGCTTCGAAATCTATTATAGGACGGGGGGTCCCACGCATTGCACTAAGAAAATTACAACAAGGGGTTTACGAGGGTGGGTTGACGATCCCTGACATCAAAAGTTACTATTTGGTATCTCAATTGGTAAATGTAAATTAATGGGTTTTCTCACCTGTGATGGAACTGGCTTACCGGGTGGACAGGCAGGCCATGGGGAATGGGAACTATCTAAGGGCCTTATATTGTAAAAAAGCTCAGCAATCATATCCACCACATACACAGACGGTGGTACAAGCCTGGTGGGAGACCACAAAAAAGTTAGGGTGGGGGGGCCAAACTGACTGAACAGACCCCACTATGGGACAGTGACATATTGAGGGAAGTGGGGCAATTTCATGGATTCCAGAAATGGCACCTTATAGGTGTAGAACGGCTGGGGGACATATGGAAAAAGGGCTCAATGATTACGTTTGAAGAGTTGCAGACAGAATATCAGCTAGGCGGAATCTGAAAGGCTTCACTATTTCCAGCTCAGGCATGCCCTGAGGAAACATATAGCAGATGGGGATACACTATTGGAGTACTCCCCATTGGAAGGCAGGTTACTGTGAAACTGGATGATAGCCAAAGCAGTGTCCTTCACCTACCGGAAGATCATGAATAACTCACCTGACCCCACGGTTTCCCTGAGGGAGGCGTGGGAATCAGATCTTGGACTCCTGGAGTTAGATGACTAGATGGAAGCAATCCAAAGCCCTAGGGAGATTGCCACAAGATCAAGGTTCAGGTTGGTGCAGCTCCGGATCCTACACAGGTCCTATGCGCCTAGAACACTTCAGTATAGAGTGGGCCAGAGCGATTCGAATCATTGAATCAGGGGGTGCGAAGAGAGAGGTACCTAATTCCACAGAATCTGGACTTGTCCCCTGATACAGCGGTACTGGAATGGAGTGATTCAGACTATGACAGGGGTGGTGGGGCAGCAGATTTCGATAGATGCAAGGTGGCACCTACTGGGAGTGACCGGGTAAACCAGGTGGCCCACACATACCAGAAAATGGCTGATGCTAGCGGCGGCAGTGGCAAAAAGAGATATTGCTAGAAACGGGGGAAAAGAGGACCCTCCGAGAATTAAAGATTGGACAAATTACCTAGATTGGTGTCAACAGGCAGAAAAAACGATCTACCAGAGTAGAGGTTGCCCAGCAAAGTGGGAGAATATTTGGTCGGCATGGGAAACATATAGGGCTGAAATTGGGTAAATAACACAGGGTGGACTCCAGCATAGGGCGGACCAAGAAATAGTAGGACAGGATGTGTGAATGAACTAAATGTATTGTTATTTGTACTATGAATAAGATTGATAATACCCTGTGTCCAGACTCTTGTGATGGTGCACTAATTATCTGTTTAATAAAAATAAAGTTACAAAAAAAAATTGTCTAAAAGATACAAGACCAATAATTCATCTTATCTTATTCAAAATAGAAAATTTACTCTAAAATATTACACAAAGGAGAAATTGTAAAATAAATACATCAATGTATTAGCACCATCAAGGTTGTACTATATCGTGGGACATATGAACTATGCTGAAGTTAAACATTTTGCAATATTGTTAGTAATTGCATCTTCCGAGCTAGTTTCTAAGGTTCTCAAAGCTTTTTCACATTGTCTCAAGCCTAACAGATGACACACTAGCTTAATCCATTTCTTACTGGGGACTTTGTAAGCACTGTAGAAAAAAAACTTGTGGTGAACCATTTCAGTCTTAATTCTGAAGTCGGGCACATATTATTGGAGCAGTATTTCTTTCTCCATCATATACAAAAACTATTAATAGGCAGAATCCCATATCTGAATTTGATGTATTACTGCTTCGCTATAGGGCATGTAATTTTACCTGGGAATGATTCAAATAGTGTAATAGATTTGTGATCTAAAAATCTATCTCTCAGACTACTCACTTTAACACAAATAAGCGTCAGCAGGGGACTCCCAGAGAGCAGCTAGAACTAAACTATAGAGCATATTTTTAGCATTTGCTGCCCATGGGATTCTCATGTGATCCTTTGAACATAGTATTTCCTCAAGGGTAGCCTGTATGAGTGTAGCTGTTAGCCACAGTATTCACCAATACAAGAGATGGTTTGCCTTAACTAAGTTATTAATCAGATGCAAACCTAAATCAATGAATTGAGGTATATGAGGAGAACTCAGGGGGAGATTTAACAAAGAGCACATACATGTATTCCTGACCACTGCTAATTTCTTATCCTTTACATGTCCCCTTAACTCAGATCCATACAGGGTCAACCCCTTAGCCGTGACGCTACATATTTCTAGGGCAGGTGACAGCATTTCTTGCTTGGTGTTTGTATACAATTTAGAAATGGCCGTAGATCCCTGCTGTAATTTTAATGTGCTGGTATTAATCTGATGTGACCAGGAAGGATTGATACTCAAAAAAACTCTCAAAAAGTCAAAATCTGAAACCTCCTTAAGTATTTCTTTGTGTGCTTTTAAAGATGTCTTTGATAGATTTTTAAGGGATGAAGGACATGTATTTAGTTTTGTTTGTATGTAGCTTCAGCGCCCTTTCCATACAGAAAGTTAGGAAAAAATCAATCAAGCCCTGCAACCCAGCAAGGGTTTCGGAAATAAGAAGCATATCTTCTGCAAACAATAGCGCCGTTACTCTTAGGGCACCTATTTTGGGGGCGTCATTACCTGGAAAACCTAAATAGTTCACACCATAATTTAAGAGAGTTGAGGTTAGAACACATCCCTGCTAAACTTCCTTCTCTATTCTGATACAGCTACTCAACTTGCAACCCAATTAAAATGAATAGAATGTTGCCAGGAACTACCTTAGAACCCAGGACACCCAAGAGCTTGTGGCGAGGGATTACATCAAAAGCTGACTTGAGGTCAACGAATGCCATACATAGATGGCCATTCTCTAATGTTGCAGGTTTCCAGTATATTGCACACAATCGAAATATCATATAGATTGTGCTGATTTTCAAGCAAAAAGCTGCATGAAAGTCTAATAAGATTGTATTATTGTTGGCCCATTCAGTGCGTGTCCCCAATATTTATCGACAGAAGAGCTTCTGTAGTCCATCAATCATGCTGATGGGCCTATAGTTATAAGGATCTTCGAGACTACTCTTCTTATGAATAACGACAATTTCTGCTTCATGCCAAGATTTTGGTAACTCTCCAATATACAACTTGTAAGCCGGTTAAGATATGGGCCCCATGCGAGAGGTTCGGAAGTGTAAGTATCTCCTGAAATACATTCAGACCTGAATTCTTTCCATGAACTATCAATTGGAGGGTCTCAAAAGGCTCTTTGAGTGAAATATCTAGAGGACCTAACTTTTCATTCCTCACAGGTAGATCTGTAACTGATATCCCACTGGACACCTTATCAGCTTCCAAATATAAGCCCTCAACGTGCTTAACTCAAACCTGGGCTGCAGAAGAAAAACAACTTTAGTTATTGAGTCCCATATTTATAATTTTTTCATGCCGCTCAATGCAGAAAGCCACCTTGCTGAGCTGCACTGTATGAAAGGGAAAGGGCAGGTATGCAACATTTTTAACATTATACTGCACATTCCTGTCCTTTTCAAGCGTTGGTGCACTTTTGGCTGCCTAGCTCCAATGCAGGCACCCTTGCGTCATGGTGAAATGGTGCCTGCATTGTAGGCAGGATTGTTTTGGTGCAGGAAGGGACACCTTCCTGCACAAAAATAATCCTCAGAAGCATTTTCCTCTTTCTATGTATGCTGCAGAATGCAGCACATGTAGAAAGAGGAATAAACTAGGAGAAATAATGATATATCTCCTCGTTATAGCTCACCTAGGGAGGCATAGCATTTTGACTCATTCCCAGCTCTACCACTAATGGTAAATCTGGGAATGCACTAACATCCATGGGTGAATGCTTGGGAACACCCATGGAACGCCTCCATGAGGCAGAGTGATGCAAGACAGTGATTTGTGCTGCCTGCGTTACTCTAGATTTATCAAGTGATGCAGGGCCACGCAAGGTGGCCTTGCGTGGCTTGATAAATCTCACATAGGTTTTGCTTCTCCCTTGCGCTCTCTTGCGTGGTGCAAGGGTGACACAAAACATTGATACATCTGGCCCTAAATGTCGACGACCACGAGCTACTATATTCCTACAAAAACTTTTATCCCTTGTTCTGGCTGCGATCATCAGATTGTGCCATACTTCAGTCTCTCATTTTGATCTGGCTGTGTTAACAAGTTTGTAATTCCTCTTAGTTCATTTTATTGCTCCCGATCTTTAGTTTTTATAGAACTAAATAAAACCACCTTGGCTAAGTAGCATTTTATGTTATACCAATGATGTTTGAACTCTTGATGAAAGGCCCAATGCACTCCCTAGTGAATAGTTCCCATAGATAATCAAACAAGGCTTTGTTGGCCATCAATATGGGTAAAACTCCCTCCCAGAATACTTCTCTATTTCCCATTTATTCCACTGTGTCTGCCACTTTGTTATACATTTGGGACGTTAAATTTGGGTGACCTTTTACATAGGATCACTTTAGTGCCTACTTGTTGTTCGAAAGACTAAGGGGCATATTAGCAACGTGATTATCGCCGCTTTAGCGGGAAAAAGTCCTATTAGCAAGCTGTCGCTAACTGCTGTTAGCGACAGCTTTTAGGCGATAGCGACCGGGTTGGGTGCCGCTTTGCATACCAGCGATATTTATCGCTAATGGCATGCAAAGCAGGCGTTCCCAACCTAAAAGCGACTGGAAACAGTCGCTAAGGTCGCTATCGCCTATTAGCGAGGCAGGGGTGGTGATTAACGAACCAGCGCTAAACACGTTTAGCGCTTGTTTGTTAATGCCTGGTCCAAACCTGACTTAACCATGTAATCCAATGGGAGGTGGATTACATGGCTAAATCCCCCTCGCCCTATTACCAAGCTAACACTGGTCACAGTGCGAATATCACTTGTTTTCAAGCGATATTCACACTGTTCCCAGGGTTTCTATCGCTTTGGAGATAAGCGTTGCTGATAGCACGCAATCTCCGCGATAGAAACCTGCGATAACCGGCGATAATTATCCTAGCGCTAACTGCGCTTAGCGATAATTATCGCCGGTTATTGCTAATAGGCCCCTTAGTTCACCAAGGTGTGTAAAACTATGGACATTTCAATTAGTTGACAAATACCCTTTCATTGCTAAGTGTGGGGCACAGGTGTAGGGCATTAGCATTATGATCACTATCACGATCACTATCTGTCAAGGACTTTCATACCAACCATGTGTGGCCACAGTTGTCAGGCAAGCAAAATGTAGTCTATTCTACTTGATTGTTTTAACCTCTTAAAACTTTGAGCACCTGCTACATGAGAGGGGGAGCGGCCATTACATGACTGAAGTTCAAGTTAATTGTCATCCCCAGTAAATGGGTGGAAAGGCAGACCATCTTTTTACTGATGCAAGATCCAATTGCAGTATTCCCCAAGTAGCGTCTTCCTCTTCTGTAATGGCCATTTCTGAGTTGTTATTGGGTTCATAGGTAACATTAAAATCACCAGCAACAATTGCTGGCCCCAGTGACTAGCCTCATTCCATGTGAGACTCAAGGCTAACAAGTGTATTTGACTAAATGTTACGTCTTTTGTTCCTATTGTAAACATTAAAGATACAAAATGTATTGCAAAATTACTAGCCCACAAGCTGGTCTTCCTCTCCCCTGAGAGACAGCTTGAATAAAACATTGTAAAGCCAGATTTATAAACCGAGTCCACACACCAAGTCTCCTGAAATAAAGAAATATCAATAGAAACGATGAAATTCCGCCAGCTCAGATCTGACAATTTAGATTTAAGGCTGGCAGTGGTCCAAGAAAGTATATTCCATTCTTTATACATTTTTGTCAGAAGTGATGGGGATAGACGTTGAGGTACTTGCATACTAAGTCAATCCACTCCCTCCACATCTGAACAAGGATCGTCTGGGAGATCTTGGAGATTAACATAATTGATTTATTGACTTTCACCTTTAGCCAGGGATGGATTATACTTCAAGCATTATTCAATGAAACCAGAGATGAAGATCAAACCTCCAGTGCTATCAGCCCATCTGCCAGATCTTGTGATAGCAGTAGTACTTCCACATAATCATACTTGTCACCAGGTACTGAACAGTATGTGGCCCTCAGAATATCTGAAAGAGTTACTGATGAACATTTAAAGATATCTCGGATCAAATGGATCACTTTATTGATTAATAAGTCTCTATCTTGTCTAATGTCACAAGACAGTATAGTCACATTATATATATATATATTATCTACTGGCGGTCGCCAGTAGATAGTTATAGTTACAACCTATTATCCATAGGAAATCCGCGACATTCTATTTGAAATAACTCTCTTGCCGGTTGACGTATCTTCGCAAAATTTTCAAACTTTGTGGGGCGCTCCGGTCCGCTCCTACCCTGAAAGTCTCGGGGGATTCGTCAAGCGGGGGCCGAGAAAAAGGGGGTCCCAAAACGCGTTTTCCCCATGCAATTTTCCATAGGAAACTTTAGACACGGCTACAGCCCGAACTGCTGAACGGAATTACACCAAATTTGGCAAAGAGGTAGTTCTTGGTTCAGAAAGAACCCTTTTGTTAAATGGTGTAAATCCGTTCAGTAGTTGCTGAGAAAATGAAAAGTAAAAAAGATAGATATATCTAGGGCCGCGGATCCTCCCGAGCACGAGCTTTATGTTAATTGGCTGTCAACACTCCAAATCAGGAAGTGTTGGCAGCCATTTTGTCCCTCGGTAGAACCGAGGGACAGAAACAAGTGCGCAAAGCGCACAAAGGGGGCAGGGTAGAAACACCCTGACCCCCTAGGTCTGCTCAGGGGGTCCCACAAGGACCCCCTGGGCAAAAAAATTATTATTTTTTTTTTTTTTAAATCGGCAGGATGCGCTCAGGGAGCGCGAACCCTGCCGAAAAAAAAAAAAATCGAAGCGCGGTCTCCCGCGCTTCGATGTTAATTGGCCCCCGGGTGGGCCAAGTCCCGGGGGCATGCTGGGGGGGGGGTTAATTTTATGTGTGGGGGGCCTCTAAGGGCCCCCCAAGCCCCGGGGACCACCACCCCCCGGGGCTTTATGTAGAATGGTGCGGGAGGGCTCTGAGCCCTCCCGCAGCCCCGGGGACCACCACCTCCCCGGGGCTTCTTTTTTTTTAATTAAAAACCTGTGTGGGGGGGCTCCAGCCCCCCCACACGCCCCGGAGACCACCACCTCCCCGGGGCACTAAGAAAATTACAATGGGGGTCCGTTTTGGACCCCCAGAGCCCCGGGGACCACCACCTCCCCGGGGCTGTGCACTGAATGGGAGGGGGGCCGCGCGGCCCCCTCCTGGAGCCCTTGATAGCCCTGGGGACCACCACCCCCAGGGCCGGCTCCTGCAGTGTCCCGGGGTGCCTACCCCCGGGACACTGCTGTTTGCAATGACAGGACGGGAGCCTCGCGGCTCCCGTCCTGTCATTGCAAACTGCTTTGGATATTGGAAGAGAGAGCAGGAAACCTGCTCTCTCTTCCAATATCCAAAGCCGATTGCTTTCCACATGGGGAGCAGCATGTTAGCTGCTCCCCATGTGTAAAGCAATGCCGGCTCCCGTAGGACACGGGGAGCCGGCGGGACTGTGGGGGGATTGGGGACCCCCCACAGTCCCCAACGAGAGGAGCCAGCCCCGGGGATGGGGTCCCTGGGGCAAGTAGTGACCCGGGAGGGGGCCACGCGGCCCCCCTCCCCCAAAAAAAAAAAAACGATCGGGCCCGCAGGCCCCGCCCCTTCCTTCACCACTCTGCAAACGCGCCCCTGGCGCGTTTGCAGAGGGGAACGATTCCCCTTGAATACTGGGGTCCCTGGGGGCCAACTAGCCCACCAGGAACCTCCAGTATGCGCCAGAGGCTGCCTTGCAGAGAGGTGTACAGAGGCCACGCCCCTTTTTACACCTCTCTGCAACGCAGCTCTATGGCGCTTTTGGAGGTATATGGTGGGCTAGTTGCACCCCAGGGACCCTCAGGATTCAAGGGGAGTTAATCCCCCGACTTAAAACGCGCCACGGGGCGCGTTTGCACAGTGGTGAAGGGAGGGCGGGGCTTCAGGTGACATGTGTGCAAACAGGCCCCGTGGCGCGTTTTAAGATGGGGAATTAAATCCTCTTCAATCCTGAGGGTCCCTGGGGGCCAACTAGCCCAACAGGTACGTCCAGAAAGCGCCACAGAGCTGCGTTGCAGAGAGGTGTAAAAGGGGTGTGGCCTCTGTACATGTCTCTGCAACGCAGCCCCCTGGCGCATACTGGAGGTTCCTGGTGGGCTTGTTGGCCCGTAGGGACCCTCATGATTCAAGGGGACTTAATCCCCCAACTTAAAACGCACCACGGGGCGCGTTTGCACAGATGTCACCTCAAGCCCCGCCCCCTCCCTTCACCATTGTGCAAATATTCCTCTAAAATCAGCCGAAATCCGAATTCCGATTTACTCACCTGTTATCAGGAGAGACCTCAGTGCTGCATCTTTCAGCCCAGTACTGGTCCTGAAAAGTAATTTTAACAGTACTTACCAGTAACTTGAATTTCCTTACATATGCTAACATTGACTTGTTTCACTTGGAAATTCTTCTAAGTGTGGAGTTTTGGAACTTTAAAATATTCCTCTAAAATCAGCCGAAATACGAATTCCGATTTACTCACCTGTTATCAGGAGAGACCTCAGTGCTGCATCTTTCAGCCCAGTACTGATCCTCAAAAGTAATTTTAACCGTACTTACCGGTAACTTGAATTTCCTTCATAGGCTAACATTGACTGGTTTCACTTGGAAATTCTTCTAAGTGTGGAGTTTTGGAACTTTAAAATATTCCTCTAAAATCAGCCGAAATACGAATTCCGATTTACTCACCTGCTATCAGGAGAGACCTCAGTGCTGCATCTTTCAGCCCAGTACTGGTCCTGAAAAGTAATTTTAACCGTACTTACCGGTAACTTGAATTTCCTTCATAGGCTAACATTGACTGGTTTCACTTGGAAATTCTTCTAAGTGTGGAGTTTTGGAACTTTAAAATATTCCTCTAAAATCAGCCGAAATACGAATTCCGATTTACTCACCTGTTATCAGGAGAGACCTCAGTGCTGCATCTTTCAGCCCAGTACTGATCCTCAAAAGTAATTTTAACCGTACTTACCGGTAACTTGAATTTCCTTCATAGGCTAACATTGACTGGTTTCACTTGGAAATTCTTCTAAGTGTTGATTTTTGAAACATACAAATATTCCTCTAAAATCAGCCGAAATACGAATTCCGATTTACTCACCTGTTATAAGGAGAGACCTCAGTGCTGTATCTTTCAGCCCAGTACTGGTCCTGAAAAGTAATTTTAACCGTACTTACCAGTAACTTGAATTTCCTTCCATAGGCTAACATTGACTGGTTTCACTTGGAAATTCTTCTAAGTGTGGAGTTTTGGAACTTTAAAATATTCCTCTAAAATCAGCCGAAATACGAATTCCGATTTACTCACCTGTTATCAGGAGAGACCTCAGTGCTGCATCTTTCAGCCCAGTACTGATCCTCAAAAGTAATTTTAACCGTACTTACCGGTAACTTGAATTTCCTTCATAGGCTAACATTGACTGGTTTCACTTGGAAATTCTTCTAAGTGTTGATTTTTGAAACATACAAATATTCCTCTAAAATCAGCCGAAATACGAATTCCGATTTACTCACCTGTTATAAGGAGAGACCTCAGTGCTGTATCTTTCAGCCCAGTACTGGTCCTGAAAAGTAATTTTAACCGTACTTACCAGTAACTTGAATTTCCTTCCATAGGATATCATTGCCTGCTTTTTGCTGAAAAAGTTTCTAAGTGTTGATTTTTGAAACATACAAATATTCCTCTAAAATCAGCCGAAATACGAATTCCGATTTACTCACCTGTTATAAGGAGAGACCTCAGTGCTGTATCTTTCAGCCCAGTACTGGTCCTGAAAAGTAATTTTAACCGTACTTACCAGTAACTTATATTTTCTTCCATAGGAATCCATTGTCTGGTTTTCAGCAGAAAAGTTTCAAAGTGTCGATTTTCACAAACTACAAATATTCCTTAAAAATCGCCTGTATGACTTAAACGCATTCTTTCAACTGTTTACAGGAGATGCACCAGTGCTGGATCCAGGATCCAACACTGAGTAAGAAAAAGTAACGATAACAGTTTTTACCTGCTAAGTGAATTTCCTTCCATAGGATAACATTGGTGATTCTATGAGAAAAAGTTTCTAAGTGTCAACTTTTAAAATACAATAATATTCCTTAAAAATCACGACTGTAACCAAAACGCTTTTACTCAACTGTTTACAGGAGATGTACCAGGACTGAATCTAGGATCCAGTCCTGTGGTTAGAAAAGTAATCCATAAAGTAACTAATTGCATTTAACTAGAAATTCACATTGAGCTGAATGTTGCATTGTGTTTGAAAATGTGTTGCCCATTGCAACAACTGTAACTACTGTACTTAAAAGTCTATTGCCTATGTGCAAAGTATTTAAACTAAAGTAATTCATTCTGAGAAAGTATTTTTTGTAATGTAATGTATAATGTAATTACAATGTAATTTAAAAAATAAAATATGTAAAAGAAATTGTTTCTAAAAATGTAGTAAATCAGTATGAAAAAAATTAATATAAAAATTAATACATTTAAAAATTGTCATTTAAAAAACCTTTGAAATTCACTGAAAAAACCGTAGGTTTCAGGCACGTTATAGTTACAAATTAGCATTTTAAAAACCTTTGAAATTCACTGAAAAAACCATAGGTTTCAGACACGTTATAGTTAGAAATTAGCATTTAAAAAACCTTTGAAATTCACTGAAAAAACCAGAGGTTTTAGGGACAGTTATAGTTAGTTGGACATTGCACTCGTACAAAACCCGTGAAATTCCCCCGTTATAGTTAGTTCAGCTAACTATAACTCGCGCCCCGCAATGCACTGCTGATGACGTCACATATTACATCACTCATGACATGGTCAGTGACATCACTGATGACATCACTGATGACATCTCAAATGACATCACTGATGACATCATCCACGTGATAATCTGATGCAGCTCCTCACACCCTAATATAACCTTTGATACACCCAATCTAAATTACAGAGTGCCATTCGCAAAACCATAGACACTCCAACACCAATAACTACATACCCACTCACTGATTCTTAGGTCCACTCACTCACCCGTACAGTCACTCATACTTATGGTCACTCAGTACAGGACTATCATATGCACTCTTACTCCTATATAGACACTCAAACACCGCCACTCATCCATAGAGGTACTCACACACCTAGTCAGTCATGCAAATAATTAAACACACTGCCATTTACTCACCTATACAGTTATACACACACCAGCTCACTTAATCATACAAATACTAGCACATTGTTACGCTCTTATACAATCACTGATACAAGCACACACTCATCCATACAGCCACTATCACAATCACTCACTCTCGCTTATAGCTATTTATATACTCCAATACACATATATACTGCCTTTCACATATTTAGTTACTCACACATGTACCACTGGGACATACATTCACTCACTAACACACTCTTACACACACTTACCCACCCATACAGTCTATCACAGATGCACTCTTGAAACCATCCACCCAGTGAATCACCCACTCACACATCTATGCACAGTCGCACACACCCCATCCACACAAACACTCAGGCACCCATACAGATACTCATAGAACCAATAAATAACCCATATAGACACTCATGTAGCTATTCGCAAATCCATGTATCCACTTACACACCAACAGACGGATACAGACATTCACACAGTTTAGTCACTAACCCATGCATTCAGTAAGATACGTTTAATCACTCACTTGTAGAGTCAGTCACGCACGTACTAAATCATCCATTCAGACACTTATACACCCACTCATTCTTCAATACGCCTTTCCCTATATATATATTAAACATATTTAAACTTTACAGAAACACACAGTCACTGGATGATGTCATCAGTGATGTCATTTGAGATGTCATCAGTGATGTCATCAGTGATGTCACTGACCATGTCATGAGTGATGTAATATGTGACGTCATCAGCAGTGCATTGCGGGGCGCGAGTTATAGTTAGCTGAACTAACTATAACGGGGAATTTCACGGGTTTTGTACGAGTGCAATGTCCAACTAACTATAACTGTCCCTAAAACCTCTGGTTTTTTCAGTGAATATATATATATATATATATATATATATATATATATTATCTACTGGTACCAGTAGATAGTTATAGTTAGGACCTATTTTCCATAGGAAATCCGCAACATTCTATTTAAAATAACTCGTCCGTCGGTTGACGAATCTTCGCGAAATTTTCAAACTTTGTGGCCCGCTCCGGTCCGCTCCTATCCTGAAAGTCTTGGGGTGATTCGTCAAGCGGGGGCCGAGAAAAAAGGGGGGTCCCAAAACATGTTTTCCCCATTCATTTTCCCATAGGAAACTTTAGCCACGGCTACAGCCCGAACTGCTGAACGGAATTACACCAAATTTGGCAAAGAGGTAGTTCTTGGTTCAGAAAGAACCCTTTTTTTTAAATGGTGTAAATCCGTTCAGTAGTTGCTTAGAAAATCAAAAGTAAAAACACATATATATCTATGGCCGCAGAGGGTCCGCGCACCCTCTCGATGACCAGCTGTATGCTAATTGGCTGTCAACACTCCAAACCAGGAAGTGTTGGCAGCCATCTTGTGACTCGGTAGAACGAGTCACAAGAAAACAGTAAAAACAATGCGCAAAACGCAAAAAGGGGGCAGGGTAGAAACACCCTGACCCCCTAGGCCTGCCCAGGGCCCCAAAAAAAAATATATATATTTTTTAAAAATCGGCAAAAACGTGCTGGGTGCGCGGATCCTGCCAATTAAAAAAAAAAGGAAGCGCGGGCTCCCGCGTTTCCTGGTTAATCGGCCCCCGGGTGGGCCAAGTCCCGGGGGCATGCAGGGTTTAATTTAAAAATAATATGGGGGGCCTCTAAGGCCCCCCCGGGGACCGCCACCCCCCGGGGCTTTAGAAAAATAATGGTGGCGGGGGCACGCGGCCCCCCGCAGCCCCGGGGACCGCCACCCCGCGGGGCTTCTTTTTTTAATTTTTAAATTGCCTGTGTGGGGGGGCTCGAGCCCCCCCACACGCCCCGGGGACCGCCACCTCCCCGGGGCACTAAATAATAAAGTGTGGGGGTCCCGGGGACCACCACCTCCCCAGGGCTGTGCACAGGATGGGAGGGGGGCCGCGCGGCCCCCCTCCTGGAGCCCTTGATGGCTCTGGGGACCACCACCCCCCAGGACCAGCTCCTGCAGTGTCCCGGGGTGCTTACCACGGGACACTGTAGTTTGCAATGACAGGACGGGAGCCTCGCGGCTCCCGTCCTGTCATTGCAAACTGCTTTGGATATTGGAAGAGAGAGCAGGAAACCTGCTCTCTCTTCCAATATTCAAAGCACATTGCTTTTCCACACGGGGAGCTGCATGTTAGCAGCTCCCCATGTGGAAAAGCAATGCTGGCTCCCGCAGGAGGCGGGGAGCCGGCATGGTCCGTGGGGGAGTTGGTGTCCCCCCACGGACCCCAAAGGATAGGGCCAGCCCCGGGGGATGGGGTCCCCGGGGCAAGTAGTGGCTCGGGAGGGGGCCACGCGGCCCCCTCCCCAAAAATAATGAAAAAAAAATGTAAAAAAGGCCGGCTCGGGGGATGGGGTCCCCAGGGCCTAAGGAGGCCTGAGGAGGGGGGCAACGCAGCCCCCCTCCATGTAAAAGAAAAAAATATATGTGGAATGACCCGGGGGATGGGGTCCCCGGGCCGAAATTGGCCACGGGAGGGGGGCCCACACGGTCCCCTTCCCGTTCCATTTTAAAAAAAAATAAATAAAAGGGGGTCAGGCCCTGGGGGATGGGGTCCCCAGGGCCCAAAATAATTAAAAAGAAGGTGGGCCACACAGCCCCCTTTAAAAAAAAAAAGACCGGGATCGCGCCGGAGGCCACGCCCTCCTTGGCAGCACACTGCAAACGCGCCCCTGGCGCGTTTGCAGAGGGGGAACGAATTCCCCTTGAATACTGGGGGTCCCTGGGGGCCAACTAGCCCAGCAGGAACCTCCAGTATGCGCCAGGGGGCTGCGTTGCAGAGAGGTGTACAGAGGCCACGCCCCTTTTTACACCTCTCTGCAACGCAGCTCTGTGGCGCTTTTTGGAGGTACATGGTGGGCTAGTTGGACTCCAGGGACCCTCAGGATTCAAGTTGACTTAATCCCCCAACTTAAAACGCGCCACAGGGCGTGTTTGCACAGTGGTGAAGGAAGGGGGCGGGGCTTGAGGTGACATGTGTGCAAACAGGCCCCGTGGCGCGTATTAAGATGGGGAATTAAATCCCCTTCAATCCTGAGGGTCCCTGGGGGCCAACTAGTCCACCAGGTATGTCCAGAAAGCGCCACGGAGCTGCGTTGCAAAGTGTTGTAAAAAGGGGCGTGGCCTCTGAACACCTCTCTGCAACGCAGCTCTCTGGCGCATACTGGAGGTATCTGGTGGGCTAGTTGGCCCCTAGGGACCCTCGGGATTGAGGAGGAATTAATTCTCCAACTTAAAACGCGCCACAGGGCGTGTTCGCAGACATGTCACCTCAGGCCCCACCCCCTTCCTTCACCATTGTGCAAATATTCCTCTAAAATCAGCCGAACTACGAATTCCAATTTACTCACCTGTTATCAGGAGAGACCTCAGTGCTGCATCTTGGAGCCCAGTACTGATCCTGAAAAGTAATTTTAACCGTACTTACCAGTAACTTGAATTTCCTTCCATAGGATATCATTGCCTGCTTTTTGCTGAAAAAGTTTGTCGATTTGTGAAACATACAAATATTCCTCTAAAATCAGCCGAACTACGAATTCCGATTTACTCACCTGTTATCAGGAGAGACCTCAGTGCTGCATCTTTGAGCACAGTACTGATCCTGAAAAGTAATTTTAACCGTACTTACCAGTAACTTGAATTTCCTTCCATAGGCTAACATTGACTGGTTTCACTTGGAAATTCTTCTAAGTGTGGAGTTTTGGAACTTTATAATATTCCTCTAAAATCAGCCGAAGTACGAATTCCGATTTACTCACCTGTTATCAGGAGAGAACCCAGTGCTGCATCTTTTAGCCCAGCACTGACCCTGAAAAGTAATTCTAACCGTACTTACCAGTAACTTGTATTTCCTTCCAAAGGAATCCATTGTCTGGTTTTCAGCAGAAAAGTTTGTGTCGATTTTCACAAACTACAAATATTCCTTAAAAATCGCCTGTATGACTTAAACGCATTCTTTCAACTGTTTACAGGAGATGCACCAGTGCTGGATCCAGGATCCACCACTGAGTAAGAAAAAATAACGATAACACTACTTACCTGCTAAGTAAATTTCCTCCCATAGGATAACATTGTTGATTCTATGTGAAAAAGTTTCTGTCAACTTTTAAAATACATTAATATTCCTTAAAAATCACTACTGTAACCAAAACGCTTTTACTCAACTGTTTACAGGAGATGTCCCAGGACTGAATCTAGGATCCAGTCCTGTGGTTAGAAAAGTAATCCATAAAGTAACTAATTGCATTTAACTAGAAATTCACATTGAGCTCAATGTTGCATTGTGTTTGAAATTGTGTTGCCCATTGCAACAACTGTAACTACTGTACTTAAAAGTCTATTGCCTATTTGCAAAGTATTTAAACTAAAGTAATTCATTCTGAGAAAGTATATTTTGTAATGTAATGTATAATGTAATTACAATGTAATTTAAAAAATAAAATATCTAAAAATAAATAGTTTAAAAAAATGTAGTAAATCAGTATCCAAAAAATAAATATAACAATTAATACATTTAAAAATTGTCATTTACAAAACCTTTGAAATTCACTGAAAAAAACCATAGGTTTCAGACATGTTATAGTTAGGAATTAGCATTTAAAAAACCTTTGAAATTCACTGAAAAAACCATAGGTTTCAGGCACGCTATAGTTAGAAATTAGCATTTAAAAAACCTTACAAATTCACTGAAAAAACCATAGGTTTTAGGGACAGCTATAGTTAGTTGGACATTGCACTCGTACAAAACCCGTGAAATTCCCCCGTTATAGTTAGTTCAGCTAACTATAACTCGCGCCTCGCAATGCACTGCTGATGACGTCACATATTACATCACTCATGACATGGTCAGTGACATCACTGATGACATCACTGATGACATCTCAAATGACATCACTGATGACATCACTGATGACATCATCCACGTGATAATCTGATGCACCTCCTCACACCCTAATATAACCTTTGAATCACCCACTCTAAATTACAGACTGCCATTCGCAAAACCATAGACACTCCAACACCAATAACTACATACCCACTCACTGATTCTTAGGTCTACACACACACATCCACTCACTCACCCGTACAGTCACTCATACTTACGGTCACTCAGTACAGGACTATCATATGCACTCATACTCCTATATAGACACTCAAACACCGCCACTCATCCATAGAGGTACTCACACACCTAGTCAGTCATGCAAATAATTAAACACACTGCCATTTACTCACCTATACAGTTATACACACACCAGCTCACTTACTCATACAAATACTAGCACATTCTTACGCTCTTATACAATCACTGATACAAGCACACACTCATCCATACAGTCACTCTCACAATCACACACTCTCGCTTATAGCTATTTATATATTCCAACACACATATATACTGCCTTTCACATATGTAGTTACTCACACATGTACCACTGGGACATACATTCACTCACTAAAACACTCTTACACACACCCACCCAAACAGTCTATCACAGATGCACTCTTGAAACCATTCACCCAGTGAATCACCCACTCACACATCTATGCACAGAGTCACACACACCCCACCCACACAAACACTCAGGCACCCATACAGATACTCAGACAACCAATCAATAACTCATATAGACACTCATGTAGCTATTCACAAACCCATGCACCACTTACACAGCAACAGACAGACGGATACAGACATTCACCCAGTTTAGTCACTAACCCATGCATTCAGTAAGATACGTTTAATCACTCACTAATAGAGTTAGTCACGCACCTACTAAATCATCCATACAGACACTTATACACCCACTCATTCTTCAATACGCCTTTCCCTATATATATTAAAAATATTTAAACTTTACAGAAACACACAGTCACTGGATGATGTCATCAGTGATGTCATTTGAGATGTCATGAGTGATATCATCAGTGATGTCACTGACCATGTCATGAGTGATGTAATATGTGACGTCATCATCAGTGCATTGCGGGGGCACGAGTTATAGTTAGCTGAACTAACTATAACGGGGGAATTTCACTGGTTTTGTACGAGTTCAATGTCCAACTAACTATAACTGTCCCTAAAACCTATGGTTTTTTCAGTGAATATATATATATATATAACCCCTTCTGGGCTGATGGCATGGTTCCCAAGCGGCTTAAAAGTGGCTTTCTGGCAGAATGCAAAGAAGTAGAACGAGGGCCGTTGATAGACTCTTGTGGAAAGAAATACTGAGCAGCCGATGCTGATGGATGAGAATGAATATACCTATTTCCCTTCTGGAATGGATAGAACCTTTTGTGAGGAACGGCAAAGGGGTTTCTTTGTTTGGCCTGACTTTAATCAATGCCAAGGTGTTAGACCTGGTACCATTGGCGTGAGTCTCCCTTCCACTTTTTTCTGATTGCCTCCTCCGTTTTTGATCTGTTTGATGGTTTTAGATGCTTTGGGCACTGTGCCACTGCTATTCAGTGCCACAGTGCAAGTGCTCCCTATGTTAAATTTATGTATTGATTAGTGACTCCATGATTGGATCATTTGATTTACTTGTCAGACCCTAGTATAGTGCACCAGGTGTGCCCAGGGCTTGTAAATCAAATGATGCTGGTGGGTTTGCAGCACTGGTTGTGCCACCCACAGAAGCAGCTTGTAAACTGTGTCTCAGGCCTGCCATTGCAGAGCCTGTGTGCAGTCTGTGACTGCCATGTCGACTTGGCAAGTACACCTACTTGCCAGTCCCTAAACCTTCCCTTATCTTCATATCAGACACCCCTAAGGTAGGCCCAAGGGCAGGGTGCATTGTAAGTATAAGGTAGGACATGCCCTGGTGTGTGTGGTATGTCCTAATAGTGAATTACAGCCATTTTCGTTTTTCACCATTGCAAGGCTACCTGTTCTCCATAGGCCAGAATGGGCAGTTTGATTATAACATCTAATAATTCTAACTGACCCAGGGAACATGGTAGAAAAACGAATTTAGGGGCATATTATCAAGAATCGGCGTTAAAATTATCGCTGGTTTAGCGGCAGAAAACTGCAGCTAAAGCGGCGATAATGGGCTTGATAATAAGCCCTTGAGAATTCCAATAGAAGCCCATGTTCTGGTGTCAACATGGGCTTCTATTGGAATTCTCAAGGGTATATTATCAAGCCCATTATCGCCGCTTTAGCGGCAGGTTTCTGCCGCTAAAGCGGCGATAATTTTAACGCCGTTCTTGATAATATGCCCCTTAGTATGCCTCAACTCAGGATGATAAAATACATCTTTTAGTAAAGTTGGTTTTAACATTCTGTGTTTGAAAATACCACTTTTAGAAAGTAGGTATTTTCTTGCCTAAACTGTCCAAGCCTGCCTCTGCTAGGTTGTGTATTGTGTGTCTGGCTTTGTGAGTGACAGGGGCTGGGGGATTCCAGGAGACAGGGTGAGTCAGCACAGGGCTGAATAGACCTATCTGCATGTAGAGTAGTGGGAGGAGTTGCACCTGGGTCTGAATAGGGCTGTGCCTGCCTTCCACAATGCTGGCTCCACCTCCTGTGGTGTGTCTGATGTCCCTGGCCCACTCTGTCAAAGGAAAGAAGGAGTCCTGTAAACAAAGTGCTCCAGGACTGCACAGAACTGGTTTTGACTAGGCAAAGGCCCCTCTGCCTCCAGAGGACAAAGGATTTTGCAGTATAAATATTGGGGCCCTGACCCCAGAACATTAGATCACTTCTGGAACAACAAGACGAACCTCTGCCAAGGAGAAGAACCAAAGGAAGCTGTAGGAGTTGGACTGCCCTCTGCCAGTGTGCTGTGTTGCTGGGTTGGCCTACAGTGGTGTCTTCAGTGCCAAGGAGAGGAGAAGGAACATTTAAAGAACTTTCATCATCTTGCAGAATATTACTCCAAGGGGTTGAACTTGTGCTTGCCTCCTGCTGAAGTCTCAGGGACATAAGACTTCACCACCAGCTCCCCTCTGAATTTCCTTGCTGGGAATTCTGTCTGCAGAAGCCTGCGTGTCGCTGGGAGCGTGACTCAACGAGAAGAAGTGTGTCACAGTCGCAGCTGTTGCCGTCGCATTGCCGGAGAAGTGTGTCACCGCCGCAGAGGTCACCGCCGCATCGCCAGAGAAGCGAGCCTTCGTCAAAGCTGTCACCCGACGCATCACCGGAGAAGCGTGTCGCCGCCGTAGAGGTCGCTGGCACATCACCGGAGAAGCGTGTCACAGGGCCTGTCGCGGCTCCAAAGTTACAGAGTCGCCGCCGGGCGTGCACACATCGTCTTTACATCATCGCATCAAGGGCGCCATCTTATCGCATCGCACCGGATTGTCGCATCGAAGCACCATCTTGCCGCATCGCAACCGGAACGCAGTAAGAGAACCTACGCATCACCTCCTCTCCGGTAAGGAACAAGACACATCCCCTACTCTGCGCAAGCATTGAGGCGCGATGCATCGTCTCCCCCGAAGCAAGGAACCGACGCATCTCCATCCCTGCGAACCTTTTGTTTGTTTTGCGTTACGCATCCAGGTACTTTTGTGAGAACTTTGTCGCACTTATCCTCAACTTGAACTAAGTTACTTCTACCATCTTTAAGTCAATTTTGAGTACAGTATTGTGGAGTTTTGTCGTTTGTGGTCTTGTGTTAAGTCTATATAAAGAATACTTATTTTTATAAAACCTGTGTGGTGTCCATCTGTAGTTTTCACTGTATTACTGTATGTATTCACAAATGCTTAACACACTGCCTCTGAGATAAGCCTGTCTGCTCGTGCCAAGCTACCAAGGGGGTGAGCAGGGGTTATCCAGTAGTGTAACTCCTTTGCCCTGACGTAGAAGCAAGGGTCCCTATTTGGTCAAAGGTACCTACCTCTGCCAACTAGAGACCCCCAGTTCTAACATTGGTGGTCAGCGGTGGGGATTCTGGACCTGCATTTGTGACTCATATACAGTAATTGGTGTACACTACTAGTGAGTGCAGACCAAACGCAACCACATACTTTTGTTGGTAGAATTTTTTTTTTTCCTTGGACTGTTATTTTTCCTGAGAACTGCCAATTCTTACTGCCATGAGTAGACCAGCATCTGTTGCATCTATGGATCTAGATTTTGAGGAGGAGAGGTTGGAAACCTACAATTTGAAACAGCTCAAGCATCTCTGCAAGAAATTGAAAGTGGCTACACCAGGCATTTCTAAAAAGGATGACTACCAAAAGGCGCTGAGGGCCTGGGTAGAAGCAAGAAATGCCCCTGAGTTGGTGGGGGAGCCAGCTGGGGATGCAAATGGGCAACTGGATAGGCCAGAGTTTCCAGCCAGGGGAGGGGTACCGTCCCCACCTGGCAGTAGCATCTCTTCGAAAGACCTGTCCCCCAGAGAGTTGGAAGACAGGGAGAGAAATAGGGCACACAAGCTGGAGATGGCTAAGCTTAAGATGGAGGGTCAGAGGGAAATAGAGAATAACAGGTTGTCCTTGGAGAGAGAGAGAGAATGAGAATGGAGCATGAGAGAATGTTGAGGGAGTTAGAGATCAAAGCGCAGGGCTTAGAAGTCAATCCCTCTGGTGGCAGCGCACCATCTGTGCCTTCAGAAGGCAGGGTATATATTCCCAAGGATGTCATCAAAGATTTCCATAAGCATGAAGATATTGGGCAGTGGTTTGCAGCCTATGAGATAGCAATGTTGGCCCACCGGGTCCCTGAGAAGGATTGGGGAGCTGGGTTGTGGGGTCGCTTTGTGAGTGAGGGGAGGGATACTTTGCTAGACCTACCCAGTGAAAATAGGATGTCTTATGCCCACATGAAGGAAGCCCTGATGACAAGGTATGGTTTGACCCCAGAACTCTATGGACAGAGGTTCAGGAATTGTAAGAAACTGGAGGCAACCACTTGGGTAGAATATGTATCTTTCTTTTGCAGAGCTATGGATGGTTGGGTGAAGGGTAGCAAAGTGGATACTTTTGAAGCGCTCTATGATTTGTTTGCATGGGAGCACTTGTCTAATAATTGTTTTCCAGAGCTACGCCAGCACCTTATTGATAGCAAGCTAACTAACCCTAGGAAGCTTGCTGAGGAGGCGGACCGCTGGGTCAGTACCCGGGTCCACAAGGGTCATGTGGGAGATTCTGCCAAAGGTGGGCAGGGTCCCCAGCAGAAGAGTGGGGGGGACAAGGGTAAACAGAGGGAGTTCCAGAAAGGGCCCCAAAGTAATTCCCAAGGGAACCAAGGGAAGGGTTCCCAGCCTCCCCCTGAGAAGAAGCTAGAGGCCCCGACAGGTAAACCTGTTCAGAGGGGCCCCTACAAGTGCTTTACGTGTGGTCAAGTGGGCCACCATTGGTATGAGGCACAGTATCCCATGAAGGATTCCAAAGCACCACCCCGTGCACCACCCTATGCATCACCCCGTCAGTTGGCGAGTGTAGCCCTGGGAGGGGAGGAGATGGGTGCCCAAGCTGGGTGGGGTCCCACAGAAAAGTCCCTTGTCTCTTTAGGAGACTTTGAGATGGTCCCTGAGACCCAGCTGCCTGATAACACTAAGAAGTACAGGCAGTGGGTGACCATCAATGGCCATAGGGTGGAGGCTCTGAGGGACACCGGGGCTACTGTGACAGCTGTCAATTGCCGGTTGGTGTCCAAGGAGCAGGTTATCCCTCATGCATTCTTCCCTGTAGTGGCCGCGGACAACTCGCAGAGCCAGTGTAAGGTGGCTCAAGTTCCCTTTGAATGGGGGGGGTCTCAGGTACTCTCCAAGTTGCTGTGAGGCCAGCCATGCCTGTTGATTGTCTGTTGGGCAGTGATTTAGAAAGCTCCCCTTGGGCTAAGGTGGAGAGGAAGTCTCATTTGGAGACGTTGGGTCTGCCTGAGTGGGCGTGTGTCACCATTCGGTCTATGGCAGCCAGTAAGGGTGTTCAAGAGATCCTGGAGCCTGAAAGTATGGCCCAGGAACCTGCCTTAAAGAGAAGAGGTGGGGGGCGTGGGAAACCAGCCCCCATTGTTGCCACGGTCCAGGAGGAGGCAGACCTTGAGGGGGATGCCCTGGAACCTACAGGGGAACAAGTTGCTGAACTGGGGGACCTGCCTGAGCTGACCCATTGGCAGCAGGAAGGAGGCCCCTCCAGGGAGGAATTTTGTGCAGAGCAAAGGAAGTGCCCTTCTCTTGAGGGTGTGTGGCAACAGGCCACAGCCCAGGCAGCAGGTGATCAGTCTGGATCACATTGGATCTACTGAGAGAACGACCTCCTGTATGGTGAGCCTAAGGTTGCTGAGCCTGGGTCTGCCCGTGTGCTGGTGGTACCCCAGCGCTTCAGAGCCTTCCTACTGGGTTTGGCTCATGATGTACCTTTAGCTGGACATCTGGGGCAGAACAAGACCTTTGAAAGGCTTGTCTCCCACTTCCATTGACCCCAGATGCGGAAGAGTTCAGACATTCATTGTAGGACATGTCAAACTTGCCAGGCACGTGGGAAAAGTGGAAGGAAGCACAAGGCTCCTCTCCAACCTTTCCCTGTAGTCAGTACCCCCTTTGAACGGGTGGGCATTGACATTGTGGGGCCACTCGACCCCAAGACAGCCATGGGCAACAGGTTTATCCTGGTCTTGGTGGACCATGCTACCCGGTACCCGAAAGCCATCCCGCTCAGGACAATGACGGCCCCCGTGGTGGGACGTGCACTGATGGGGATTTTCTCCCATGTGGGGTTCCCCAGAGAGGTGGTGTCAGACCATGGTACAAACTTCATATCCAACTATATGAAGTCCCTGTGGAAAGAGTGCGGTGTTACTTACAAGTTCACCACTCCTTACCACCCCCAAGGTAATGGGCTGGTTGAGAGATTCAACCGGACCCTCAAAGGCATGATAATGGGTCTTGAGGAACCTATGAGGCGTAAGTGGGACGTCCTCTTGCCATGCCTCCTGTTTGCTTACCATGAGGTGCCACAGAAGTCCTTAGGGTTCAGTCCCTTTGAACTGCTCTATGGTTACCAGGTAAGAGGACCTTTGAGTCTGGTCAAGGAAGGCTGGGAGAAATCTCCCAGGAAACCTCCCCAGGATGTATAAAGTTACCTGCTGGCCTTCAGGAACCAGACCAGGCGATTCAGGCAACTCGCTGAGGCGAATCTGGAAACCAGCCAGGAAGAGATGAAGCGGTGGTACGATCAGAATGCCACTCTGATTGAGCTTCAACCTGGACAGAAAGTTTGGGTCATGGCCCCTGTAGAGCCTTGTGCGCTCCAGGACAGGTGGACTGGACCATTTGAGGTGGTGGAGCGCAAGAGTGATGTCACCTACCTGGTGAACTTAAGGTCTCCAAGGAACCCTTTGCGCGTCCTGCATGTTAACCGCCTGAAGCCCCACTTAGAAAGGTCCGAAGTGGGCATGCTCCTAGCGACAGATGATAGAATGGAGGAGGAGACTGAGCCTCTTCCTGACCTCGTGTCTGCAACAGAGCAAGATGGGTCAGTGGATGGTGTCAGCCTCTCTGCCACCCTGACCCCTGATCAGCAGCAAGATTGTCGCCAACTGTTGGGACAATTCTCTGATTTGTTTTCCCTGATACCTGGTGTCACTGAGTGGTGCGTCCATGATGTGGACACTGGGGACAGTCCTCCTGTGAAACACAAGGCTTACAGAGTGACTGACAAGGTCAGAGCTTACATCAAGGAGGAAGTCTCCAAGATGTTTGCCTTAGGGGTGATTGAGTCCTCTCACAGTCCTTTGGCCAGCCCAGTGGTCTTGGTCCCAAAGGCTGCCGCGCCTGGTGCCACACCCGAACTCCGGTTCTGTGTGGACTACCGAGGACTCAATTCAGTCACCAGGACTGACGCGCACCCCATCCCCAGAGCTGATGAGCTCCTTGATCGGTTGGGGCTGCACGGTACCTCAGCACGTTTGATTTGACGTCTGGGTACTGGCAGATCGCCTTGACTGATGGGGCCAAAGAGAGGTCAGCATTCTCCACACCAGATGGGCACTACCAATTCTGGGTTATGCCCTTTGGGATGAAGAATGCCCCTGCCACCTTTCAGAGGTTGGTCAACCAGGTGTTGGTTGGACTGGAGGATTTCAGTGCCGCCTACCTGGATGACATTGCAGTGTTCAGCGCCAGTTGGGAAGAACATCTGCACCACCTCTGGGAAGTGTTGATGGCACTGTGAAAGGCAGGCCTCACGATCAAGGCGAGTAAGTGCCAGATCGGGCAGGGTTCCGTGGTGTACTTGGGGCACCAGGTAGGGAGCGGCCAGGTGGTGCCCCTACAACCCAAGATTGATACCATCCTGGCATGGGAACCCCCAAAGACTCAGACACAGGTGAGAGCCTTTTTAGGACTCACAGGGTACTACAGGAGGTTTGTCAAGGGGTATGGCAACATTGTTGCACCCTTGACTGAGTTGACTTCCAGGAAGCAGCCCAAGAAAGTGAACTGGACTGACACCTGTCAGACGGCTTTTGACGCCCTGAAGACTGCCATGTGCACAGCACCCGTGCTTCAGGCGCCCAACTTCTCAAAGGAATTCATTGTTCAAACAGACGCTTCAGAGCATGGTGTGGGGGCTGTTCTATCACAGATAAATGAGGAGGGCCTAGACCAACCTGTTACCTTCATCAGTAGGAGGTTACTTCCACGGTAACAGAGGTGGAGTGCAATTGAGCGTGAGGCATTTGCTGTGGTCTGGGCACTGAAGAAGTTGAGACCATACCTGTTTGGGACTCACTTCCGGGTTCAGACAGACCACAGGTCCCTCAGATGGCTGATGCAGATGAGGGGTGAGAACCCAAAGTTGTTGAGGTGGTCCATTTCCCTACAGGGGATGGACTTTACGGTGGAACACCGCCCTGGTACAGAACACGCCAATGCTGATGGTCTGTCCAGATTTTTCCGCCTTAGTGATGAGAATTCCCAAGGGGAAGGGTAGTTCTCCCCACATTTCAGCTGGAGGGGACACGTGTTAGACCTGGTACCATTGGCGTGAGTCTCCCTTCCACTTTTTTCTGATTGCCTCCTCTGTTTTTGATCTGTTTGCTGGTTTTAGATGCTTCGGGCACTGTGCCACTGCTATTCCGCGCCACAGTGCAAGTGCTCCCTATGTTAAATTGATGTATTGATTAGTGACTCCATGATTGGATCATTTGATTTACTTGTCAGACCCTAGTATAGTGCACCAGGTGTGCCCAGGGCTTTTAAATCAAATGCTGCTGGTGGGCTTGCAGCACTGGTTGTGCCACCCACAGAAGCAGCTTGTAAAGTGTGTCTCAGGCCTGCCATTGCAGAGCCTGTGTGCAGTCTGTGCTGCCATGTCAACTTGGCAAGTACACCCACTTGCCAGTCCCTAAACCTTCCCTTATCTTCATATCAGACACCCCTAAGGTAGGCCCAAGGGCAGGGTGCATTGTAAGTATAAGGTAGGACATGCCCTGGTGTGTGTGGTATGTCCTAATAGTGAATTACAGCCATTTTCGTTTTTCACTATTGCAAGGCTACCTGTTCTCCATAGGCCAGAATGGGCAGTTTGATTATAACATCTTATAATCCTAACTGACCCAGGGAACATGGTAGAAAAACGAATTTAGTATGCCTGAACTCTGGATGATAAAATACATCTTTTAGTAAAGTCGGTTTTAATATTCTGTGTTTGAAAATACCACTTTAAGAAAGTAGGTATTTTCTTGCCTAAACTGTCCAAGCCTGCCTCTGCTAGGTTGTGTATTGTGTGTCTGGCTTTGCGAGTGACAGGGGCTGGGGGATTCCAGGAGAAAGGGTGAGTCAGCACAGGGCTGAATAGACCTATCTGCATGTAGAGTAGTGGGAGGAGTTGCACCTGGGTCTGAATAGGGCTGTGCCTGCCTTCCACAATGCTGGCTCCACCTCCTGTGGTGTGTCTGATGTCCCTGGCCCACTCTGTCAAAGGAAAGAAGGAGTCCTGTAAACAAAGTGCTCCAGGACTGCACAGAACTGGTTTTGACTAGGCAAAGGCCCCTCTGCCTTCAGAGGACAAAGGATTTTGCAGTATAAATATTGGGGCCCTGACCCCAGAACTTTAGATCACTTCTGGAACAACAAGGCGAACCTCTGCCAAGGAGAAGAAGCAAAGGAAGCTATAGGAGTTGGACTGCCCCCCTGCCAGTGTGCTGTGTTGCTGGGTTGGCCTACAGTGGTGTCTTCAGTGCCAAGGAGAGGAGAAGGAACTTTTAAAGAACTTTCATCATCTTGCAGAATATTACTCCAAGGGCTTGAACTTGTGCTTGCCTCCTGCTGAAGTCTCAGGGACAAAAGACTTCACCACCAGCTCCCCTCTGAATTTCCTTGCTGGGAATCCTGTCTGCAGAAGCCTGCGTGTCGCTGGGAGCTGGAAGCGCGACTCAACGAGAAGAAGTGTGTCGCAGTCGCAGCCGTTGCCGTCGCATTGCCGGAGAAGCGTGTCACCGCCGCAGAGGTCGCCGCCGCATCACCAGAGAAGCGAGCCTTCGTCAAAGCTGTCACCCGACGCATCACCGGAGAAGCGTGTCGCCACCGTAGAGGTCGCCGGCGCATCACCGGAGAAGCGTGTCACAGGGCCTGTCGCGGCTCCAAAGTTACAGAGTCGCCGCACAGCCGCCGGGCGTGCACGCATCGTCTTCACGTCATCGCATCAAGGGCGCCATCTTATCGCATCGCACCGGATTGTCGCATCGCATCGAAGCGCCATCTTGCCGCATCGCAACCGTAACGCAGTATGAGAACCTACGCATTACCTCCTCTCCAGTAAGGAACAAGACGCATCCTCTACTCTGCGCAAGCATTGAGGCGTGACGCATCGTCTCCCCCGAAGCAAGGAACCGACGCATCTCCATCCCTGCGAACCTTTTGTTTGTTTTGCGTTACGCATCCAGGTACTTTTGTGAGAACTTTGTCGCACTTATCATCAACTTGGACTAAGTTACTTCTACCATCTTTAAGTCAATGTGGATTTTTGTTGTTTGTGGTCTTGTGTTAAGTCTATATAAAGAATACTTATTTTTATATAACCTGTGTGGTGTCCATCTGTAGTTTTCACTGTATTACTGTATGTGTTCACAAATGCTTAACACACTGCCTCTGAGATAAGCCTGTCTGCTCGTGCCGAGCTACCAAGGGGGTGAGCAGGGGTTATCCAGTAGTGTAACTCCTTTGCCCTGACGTAGAAGCAAGGGTCCCTATTTGGTCAAAGGTACCTACCTCTGCCAACTAGAGACCCCCAGTTCTATCTTCCCATCCAAAGAGATAAGGCCACTTGAGCTGGTCTCTAATGTGCCAAATGACTACGTCCCTCCAAAAGCTGGTGGCGGCGCTTGTCTACAGGGCTTGAGCCAGCATCACTACCACGTTGAAAAAATATATTAGCTTGATCATTTGAAAGAGCAGGTTGTTGTAGGGAAGGTTAAATTAGTGTCAGTTGGATGGTTAGTGACTTTACCAATGCCTTGAGTTCTGCTTCCTCAGACTTGAGGTCATTCACAAACTCGAGCATATCGCAATTCGGCGGGATTTGTTGGATGTTACTATTAGTGGAGGGAGGGCTGTTTACATTATTAGCATTACACAAAGTGTCAGGAACGTGCACTGCCAAAATAGCAAATCCATTTTTAAAAAGCCACACTAGGGACCCTATTTATGAGTCCAGCTGCTTCGCACTTGCACCATGCAGCATGTTGCATGTGCTTCGCAACTCAAAAATGAGGTTTATGGAGCCACTCAGGGCCACTTTGTTTGGCCCTGAGAGGATTCATATATCTGGAGTAACTCAATGCAGCGTAAATCCGAATTTGAAGAGTATTCGTGTGAACACTCTCATTAATAACAGCTGGGAGAGGGCTTCTCTGCAAGCTGGATGTTTAACGTAGCTTGCATAGCTTCTTAGAAAATATTTTTGCTATTGGTTTACTTCTAGAAGGAGAGCTAGTGTTAGTGTTAGATTTCAAAACGGTCTCGACTTTGTCAATTAAGTCATTGATTTCTCTCAGCGTTCTACTCTTTGAAGGTAGTTTAGCTGATTTTTTTGGCATTGATGTTCCCAACAGAGTCTCAGCTGCTTTTCTTTTCCCTATTTTACGCTTACACACCTTGGCAAAAAGTGTACTTATGCAGTGCCGGTCACAGAATTTAGTCCTTGATCCCTAGCAATAAAACAACATTATTCACAATGTGTCAACCTCCCTTTGGTTCTCAAAGTCACATACTTTCCGTATCCAAACTGCAACTAAGGAGGGTAGCCTAGCCCAGCTCTTCCAGCTCATGACTGGCAAGGACTGGCCCACTTCTGGCCCAGTCTTCGCCCATGTACTTGCCCGGGCATGTTCCATGCATCCTGTGCTGCATGCCAAGAATGTTTTAAAGAGCTATGGACCATGGCCCCATCTCCAACGAATCACAGCAGTAAGAGCAGTGTGGGCTTTGATGTCTTGCCCTGTTCTGTCCTGCCCCCGAATCTGTAACAGTGTGTCAATTAACTATAACTCATGCCCTAAGGTAACTATAATTAGAACATTGGAATGTGGAGCACTCCATTGAATACAATGGAGTGCTCCGACCTTCTACGGGCCGGTAAAAGCCCGCAAAGCAACATTCCAATGTTGTTTTACAAAGGCCTCTCGGAGCCCGAGGGGATTTAAACCCCCTCGAACTCCGAGAGGCCTTTGTTTTATTTGTTAGTACATTCTACCCTCTAGTGGCAAAATGTTCTAATAGCCTTATAGCCCTTCGTAGCTGGGCTATACCGGCTATTAAAGTCCCGCTCCCTTGTTAAAGGCCCTCGTCTTTGGCTCGGGCCTTTAACGCTGGAGTGGGCCTTTAATAGCCGGTATAGCCTGCTACGGCGGGCTATAAGGCTATACTCATGCCCTTGCCATGCACTGCTAATTACCCACATATTACATACTCATGACATCTTTAATGACATCATTGATAATATCAAGCAACTTTTTCAGTAAATTATTGATTATTGATGAGAAAATTGTACATGGAGGGGTGCAAGTAATATTACCTTACGGCATAAGATACAGTTACTTGAGCTGGTAAATTTATGTGATTTTTTGAGTTATGTTACGTTGTCACTGAATATTTCACCTAATTATAACTCTCTAACCTTTGTGTTTTTCAGAGAGTATATATAAAAGGTTAAACATAAGTTAATAGTTAGGAAAACTTTTTTTATGTTTGGTATACAAGGCCAAATTAAAATCCACAAACATTAGAAATAGTTATCTCTTAATTTTATGATATCTGTACCACTTATGCACTTATTTTTATCTTATTTGTGCCAAACACACCTTAAACTACACAACAATGACAAATTCAAAACATATCTGTTGAAATGATCATTTACGCACCACTTTCACATTACTATTAGGGATGGTCACTAAACTTCACTCCTCCAGTTTGGAGCGCGGAGTCTCGGAAAAACTCAACCTACCACCGCACAGTGGAGTTTTCTCTCAAATGGTAAGTTAGCGAGAGAGAAAATCAAGGGGTAGACCATCTACCGGCAAGATTTCCCAACACGGACAGTTGCAACAGGTTGCTACCGCTCACATTGGAAAAGCTGCCGCTCAAGTAGAAAATCTACTCGAGAGGCAGAAAGAAGAAGTGCCCTCTGGTGTGCTGCACGGTGCCATTCGTGCTGATTTTACAGTGTGGAACTAACTCCCAGCTCTAAAAATCAGCATGAACAGTGCAACTGACCGTAACTCTGCCGCTTGTGAAACTACACAGAATCTCACAGAATTTTTGGGCGACTCCGCGGAACTCTGAGGCGTGAAACTATGCAAGTCCTGCCCATGCTTGATTACTATATGTCATACTTATAACTCATATTTATACATATACACCACCTATAAATTAACTCCTGTTACCTTACTCACAACATTACATTAACTATAACTTGCCCCTTCTCCATGCACTATCTATACCCTTGAATATTACCTAAGTTATAGCATGTGAAATCATTGCAGTAATTAAAACATTTATGACATCAAAAACTATATGATTTGCCAGAACACAGTGCATGGTAACACCGGGGTCTGGGTTCAGCGGCGCTGTAGAGAACCCCAGGAAGGTACGCCGCACTTGAAAAACTTGACCAGCGCAGTATGTAATCCTGCTGTGAGTTACACAGTACTGGATATTCCACGACCTTGCCAATACATACAGTGTGCTGAAGCCCGGTGTGACTAAAAACCTGCTCCAGTTGAGACCGCAATCCAATATAACGCGGACAGGAGGGGAAACGTGCACCAGATACACAACTGCAGAGTCAACTGGTGCAAATCGTCTCGCATAACTATCACGGAGGTAGGAACGCTGGGGAAGCAAATCACCTACACCAACATACATTAGAAGGGCAGATAGCCAGCTGCGCTGTACTACTGTCACAAGAAGTGAAGACTACCAACATACAGCATAGCGCAGGCAATATACGCCCCTAACGCGTTGCGATCGCATCTAACACTGTTGGATTATCAGAGCTTTGGGCAAACCTGACCGGCAGCAATCAAAACTATCATTTGACACCCGCCGCACGCCTAAACCAGCAACGGCACACTCGGACACTGAATTAGATGCGGACAAATCAAGACAGCCAAATATGGATGCCGCACTGCAAGCAATACAGGCTAGTCTACAAGCAATAAATGGCAAATTAGACACACTTGCACAGAGAGTGGATAATATATCATCCAAACTTGATAAACAGGGCGAGAGACTAAATGAAGCGGAAGTGCGAATATCAGCAGT
Organism: Calotriton arnoldi; assembly: GCA_963921515.1. Lineage (NCBI taxonomy): Eukaryota > Metazoa > Chordata > Amphibia > Caudata > Salamandridae > Calotriton > Calotriton arnoldi. The sequence goes on from CAWUFW010003333.1 coordinate 1,039,475, forward strand.
CGAAGACGAATCCCATGCAACGACGAGCAAGTGCGCAGAGATGGAAAAGGCGCTGGAAGCGATCAAACAAAAAAATGAAGATTTGGAAGCGAGATCTCGCCGTAACAATGTGCGCATTATTGGGATTCCAGAGAGCACAAACACGGGACGACTTGAGACATATGTTGAAAACATGCTGCGCGACATCTTCGGGGCAGACAACTTCTCCTCAGTGTTCATTGTGAAAGAGCCCATAGGTCATTGACAACTGTGCCGCCGCCGGGCGCTCCACCGAGACCCATCATATCTCGCATACTGAATTACAGAGACAGGGACGTAGTGCTACGAATGGCCAGAGACAAGCAACAAATTTCATATCAAGGCAGCGCTGTCTCATTTTATCCTGACTTTACCATGTCAGTGCAGGTGGCACGGAAAGAGTTTAATACCACCAAAAAGAAGCTAAAGGAAATGGGAATTGAATATGCGATGTTATACCCTGCCCGTCTGCGTATAACACATGAAGGTCGAGTGACAATTGCACACACCCCAAAGGCAGCGCAAGAATTCATAAAAAGACGCTGGCTAGAAGACGAGCACAAAGCCATAAAACAGCTGATCCGGACTCGGACTAACGTGCCTGAGACAGGTGGTAATGTAGAATGGGTGTCCTCTTATTCTAGGATCAATGAGGTATATACGACACTCTGTATTATGCAGTAATGTTTTATGAATCTAAAAGTGATAAGCAGATACGTTGAACACGCCTCTTTAAGTTGAATCTGCATTGACTCTGTTGGATGTAGGGAGGTTTGGCCTCCGGAGGAATGTAAATGAGCACTCGGTCTGGGCAGATGGCAGAAACTTGTATACTCTATGTATATATGGGTTAAAACTGTACTAGATCCTTAAAACCGCCGAGAGTGTCCGAGTATAGCATATGCATGTATACGAAAACCTGTGTTGCCACATTGCGATAGTATGTTGTAACAACGTGTAAATGTAGACAGTTCACCAAGTTAATTAGATAATTCCCGACCACGCTCGTACACACGAGTGTAGAGGTGAGCACTCAGCGACCCCCCAGAGGGTGCTCCCCGCAACTGTTAGTACAAATGGTACTGTTGTTGAATGGGGTATGTCTTCGGCATAATTGGGATGCTGAAGTGGGTGGGGGGATAAGGGGTATATGTTTTATTGTTTACGGGCTTATGCAATGCACATACAACATGCAGCAAGAGATAAGTAGCAGACACCACATAACAAGATCATGGATATCTCATACGCCCTGGGCACTATATCTAGGCCACTTAGTGTTAACATATGGGAACTAAATTAAAATCCCCCAAATTGCGCTTAATGTCCTGGAATATTAGAGGTTTAAATAACCCGAAAAAAATTAGGCAAATGTTTGCATACCTGGACAGACAGAATATTGATATAGTGATGTTGCAGGAGACCCACCTCGCCAATACCGGGAAAAGCTCATTCGGTAAGAAATGGGCTGAGACGGTTATAATGTCCTCCTATTCTAGCTATGCCAGAGGGGTACTAATTCTGGTGAAGAAAGGGGTGCAGTTTCGGGTGACCCACACCATAACAGACGATACGGGTCGATATATTATAGTCACGGGGCAGATCCGGGGATACCGAATAGGTTTAATTAACACGTACGGCCCAAATAGAGATGACCCCGAATTCTTTCAAACTATCTGGCGGCAATTAAGGGAACTACCTGAAATGGAACTGTTGTGGGGGGGAGACTTAAATCTGGCACTCAGTGAGGAATTGGATAGGTCGGGAAGCACGAAAGAACCCCATAAGAAGGCAGTGCAATGTATCATAGATGGAATGCTAGAATTCCAAATGCAAGATATATGGCGGTTGAGACACCCACATCACAGGGAAGCAACACATCACTCCAATATACATAATAGCTGGTCACGCATTGACTACTGGCTGGTGACTGAAAAAGTGGCCATATGGACAACAGATGCCCAACACTTGCCAAAAACCCTATCGGACCACAAACCAGTCCTACTGGTTATTGAACCTCCCGATTATATACCACCCCCATATATATGGAGATTTAATGCTAGAGCATTGGTGGATCCCGTATACAAGGAAACTATTAGGCAAGCTTTTGAGGAATATTTCCTACTAAACAAACCTTCAGTGGATGACCCTAGTCTACTGTGGGAAGCCTTTAAAGCCACCATACGAGGAGTCTGTATAAGCACCACCGCAGGTATACTAAAAGATATAAGACCGCAACTCACAAAACGGGAAGCCAAATTGAAGGCACTGGAACAGCAGTATGAACGGACTCAAAACACGGTCTTGCTAGGAGACATTAGAAACATTATGTCTGAGTACCAAAACTTTGCTGATGAGGAACTTAAATACATTTCAAAAAGACGCAATGCTAGAGCCTACGGCGAAAATGGTAGACCAGGGCGCACATTAGCACACAAAATCTGCACAGGCCGCGCAACAAACACAGTGGTGCAAATTAGAGATAGGCATAACATAATGCAATACAACACTGAAGGTATACTACAGGCATTCATGGATATGTATGGTGAGTTGTATCACGTGCGCAGCACTACAAGTACACAAGATATACTGCACTATCTAGAAGATATTGCAATAGCGTGGTTAACTGACCATCAAATGGACTATCTGTCACAAGCCATCACAGTAGAAGAAATAACGGAAGTGATAAAAACACTGCCAAATGGGAAAGCCCCCGGACCGGACGGCTTTACAGGTGAATTTTATAAGGAATATGCCGATCTGCTGGCCCCTCATTTGGTGGAAATGTATGGCGATGCGCACGAGAAAGAGATATTGCCCCCCACATTACGTGAAGCGCTGATAATAACACTCTTGAAGCCCGAAAAAGACCCAGAATTATGTGAATCATTGTAGGAGAGTATGATCTGCCTCTTATGTTGCCCCCACTTTTTTTCTGATGTTTACACTGGTTTCTGGCTCTAGTCTGGCTGGGTCCCTGCCAATCAGGGCCCCAGCCTCTCTGTTCTCTCTAAACGACTTGGAGTGCCCCCTAGGTGCACTAGTGATTGGATACTGTGGTACCTTATGAGTCCCTAGTATATGGTACCTTAGGTACCAAGGGCATAGGTACTTCACAGGCCTACCAGGGGCTGAAGCATGTATTATGCCACCCCTGGGAAGCAGACTAAATCTGACACCACAGGCCTGCTACTGCAGCCTGGGTGAGGAAGTGCTAGAACCCCTCACTGAGATATAGGTCCCCTATATCTCTCCTACACACACATATAAACCTATCAGTCACCCCTAAGGCAGGCACTATCAATACTGAGGGCAGGGTGCTTGGCTTCTATGTGAGGGGGTGCCTCTGCCTGAGCAGGGCCCAACTGCAGCTCTCGGAGTCCATTCTCTGGTGCTGTTTGTGGATGCGGTTAAACCATATACTTTTAAGTGCATTATATCCTCGCGGTAGAATGCTAACTTTGGAATGGCTGCATCGAAACATGTCGTGTTTGGTGTCAAACATCTTGGAATACTACCCCCCCGCCAGTCCTGGCGGCGGGGGTAGCATTCCACCCTTCTAGAGGGATAGACATGTACCTACTGTGGAAACGCAGTAGAATCCTGCAGAGCCCTGGCATCACAAAATGGATGCCACCAGTCACAGACACTGGGCTGCCCTCCTGCTGATGACCAACACTCGCAGTGGAGGAAGCCCAACAATAGATATCCTGTCCCAAGGGGGTGTGAGCACCTTCCAGACAGGGTTTAGTGTATTGGGGCTGGGTGGGTGCACTCTTAGAGTGCTTTGAAGTCCTGCACTGGGGGAGCAGAAGGCTCCTCTGTGCATATGCCAGTTCAAACCGGCTCAGGGGCTACCTGTCCCTGCTCTGGTGCGAAACTGGACAAAGGGAAGTGGGTGTAGCCCCCCACTCCCCTGACCCTCCCATAGGTAGGGTCATAAAGCTAGTCCCTCCCTTTCTTTTAGTATAAGAGGGGGAACCTGTGCATAGCACCCTAGATTTCCCTGGACGACGCTCTGAAGACGAATCCCGGACCTTCGACGTTCCACTACCTTTGGAAGACTGAAGAATCTCCCTTGGAGTCAAGGAGTGACTCCCCTGCTTGGCAGGCACCAAAAACTACAAACAATGGTCGCAAACTACGCCACTCCCGCCGGAGTCCAAAGTCCCTGCAGCCCAAGAAGTGGATTTCCTGACTTCTCAAAGGCCATCGAGAGTTCACAGTGAAGCTGAGGCCAGTGGACCCCAAGAGTGATGAGGAACCGCGACCCCTGGGTACCGTGCACTATTGTCGAGTGCAACCCCTTCACAATGTTCCACGAACTTGTGCTTTGGACCACGTATGATCCTAGCCTCCAGCAGGAATCCCTCTGAAGATCAGAGGCCTACCATGTCCCGAGTGACCGTGGGCCCCTGTGAGCGAATCCTCCCGAGGCGTCTTTGCGATCCCTTGCCAGCCGGCTTGTGGGTCCCCAGAAGACTTTCTAAAGAAACCAAAGGGCTCCCCTGATTGCTCCAGGCCTGCCCTGACTTACTCTTGCTGCGTGAGTCCCACAGTCCTTGCTGGTCTGCGCCATTGCCTCTTTGCACTTTCCCCAAGACTTGCTGTTACCAAGGCTTGTTGGCTCCAATCGAGTCGCCGACACCGCAGTAAGCTGCAAACATTATGGGACACGCCGAATCCAGCTCCTGGTTGTCGTCGACGCCTCCTGGACCTCGTGGCTGAAGAGTCAAGGCTCCCGCGAACAACCTGAATCTTGCGACGACGGTGGGCATCCATCTTCCGTGCCCCGAGTCACTGCCAAGTGACTTTGAACACTGTCCCCTCTGCTTTCAGGTCTTCCATCTTCCGAATCCAGGCTTGGATTCCTCCGGACACTTCTCCTGTCGCCGCAAGCAGCAAGTCTTCACTGGCTCCCATTGAAAACGACGCCGCGACCCGACACCAAAGGACACCTATGCACCCAGCTCCCCTGGGTGAGGTAACTTCAGCACTACGGTGCTCCTGTGGGTGTGGGCCCTAGAACTACTTACCCTGTAAGTGACTTGCTTGTAGCTTCCCTCGAAGTGTCCTAAAACTCTATATTTCTAAGTGCGACAATTGCGCTGACTCGTACAGGGTTCGCGTCTGTGTTAGACACACCACGTCCATCTCCTTTGTAACACTATCTAGAACTGTATCCTTCGACTCGTACTGAGTCCGATCGGTGTTCGCCTCGAACACACAAAGAGCCTGTAACACTGAGATCTCCATTGCACTGACTCGCACAAGGTTCGCGTCTGTGTTAGACACAGCGCGTCCATCTCTCTTGCAACTCTATCTGTAACCGCGTCCTTCGACTCGTACAAGGACCGATCGGTGTGTTCGCCTCGAACACGCAAGGGACCTTTAACATTGAAATCTCAATCGCGTCTGAGCGCATAGACTCGCACAGGACTCGCACCGGTGCCAGGTCACCGCGTCCGTCCCCTGCGGGTCTCCTACAACTACCTGGGGTGGTTCTTGGGGGTCCCTCGATTCTAGATGCCCTAGACCTAGGTCTAGCCAAACTAAGATTGTGATATTCGATTGTGCTAAACTTATTTGATAACATTTGACATGAACATATGTTCCTGACTTCTAATCTCATAAAGAGATTAGTAGAGAGTTGTTTATTAATAAATACATATATATTTGATATATATACCTGGGTGGTGTCTTTTCATTTGGTGATTCAAGAGATTGTGTGGTAAAACAAGCCGCTTTACATTCCTTCAAGACTTAGCCTGAAGGCTGCTCTCCACAGCTACCACTAGGATAGCTTTCTATAAAGGTTGTCTTAAACCTATCTACCATAAGAGTCGAATTGTTCTGGTGCAAGGTGTCCACTTTAATTAGTGAACAGCATATACCAGGCCAACTTCTCACAATCATATAGGCCCTTATCCTTAAGCAACACGGACACAAAAATAATTGCTAAATTAATTGCACAACGGTTACAGCCGCTGATGACCAATATTGTGTTGCCCGATCAATCGGGATTCATACCCCAACGCTCGACGGCTCATAATATTCGCACACTTTTCGCGCTCTCCCATCAGCTGAACCCATCATTGCAGGCAGCCGCGGTCTTACTAGAAGCGGCCAAAGCATTCGATTCTGTTGAATGGCCATACATGTTCACGGTACTACAAAAAATGGGTCTACCTCCAATTTTCCTCACATGGATTAAAATTTTGTATACAGCGCCAGTTGCGAGAATAAAGGTAAATCAATACGTTTCCAACGTAATACCCATAACACGGGGAACAAGACAAGACAACGGTGCCCTTTCACACCCATCCTGTTCGCCATAGCTCTTGAAGCACTGGCGTGTAAAATAAGGCAATGCCATAAACATACGGCCCTACAATTTCCTCAAAGGCCCTTAAGCATATCATTGTATGCGGATGATATGGTACTATATGTCCGCGACCCCAAGATCAACTTGCCTCCATTACTGCGGGAATACATTAAATTTGGTAGACACTCAGGTCTTCAAATAAATTGGAGTAAGTCCACAATTATCCCCTTAACTGAAATTACTGAGTCATGCGAGATAGAGTTTCCGCTGGAATGGCAAAATGATCCGATCAAATATTTAGGGATCTGGTACCATAGAGACCCTGAGACTGTAATACGGACAAACTATGGCACAGCAATATGCAAACTGGAAGAACAAGTGGATAGATGGATCCGTCTACCGTTATCACTGGCAGACAGAACTGCGATAGTTAAAATGGTCATCTTGCCCAAATTTTTATATTTATTTAATAATATCCCCATAGTACCACCAGCACTCATCTTCAGTAGACTAACAACTGCAGTCACTCGGCTTATATGGGCCGGTAAGCAGGCCCAAATAGAAATGAGAGCCCTCACACTGCTGTATGCACGTGGTGGGTTTAAGGTACCGGATTTCCTCTTATACTATCTTTGTGCACAAGCGCAGTATGCGCACCATTGGTACTACCCCACCCGATATATGCCACATCTAGCAATAGAAGACGGGGATGCACACCCAATCCCGCTATGCAATATACTGCTGCACCAGTGCACACACGTTGCCGAAAAGGAAATTAATACAATACGTACCACGAACGTAGCCTGGCAGCGCTTGGAAAAATTAGCAAATAAACTCCCTTTGTATGCGCCAGCTTTGCCCCTTCAGCATCATCCGGGATTATCAGTGACCCAAGAAAAAGTGGGAATGGAGTTATTACATAGGGTGGGTATAGTCCGTATGGAAGATCTTTATAAAGATGGAACCTTTATAGAAGCTACAGAGCTTCAATATATCAGTAACCAAACCCTATTATTTAACTTTACATATTACCGACTACGCACGGCGATTAGAGCCTTTTACCCTACATTTCCTCTTGAACCACCTGCGCTGCAAGCCTTGCAAATGATTATAACAAATCCGCACAATACACATATGGTCACTAAGCTATATGCACTGATGCAAGCAGATATTAATAGCTCCGCATCTAAAGCACTAAACAGATGGAATAAACTGCTAGACCCACAGCTTTCAGATGAAGACTGGAATAATTGTTGTGCCTTAACTGATATGCTCACTCCGAATGGAAACTTGTGTATTATACACTATAAATACATACATCAAACCTATTATACGCCAGTGAAAATGCATAAATGTGGGCTCCGCTCTGATGCACGATGTCAAAGATGCAATGTAGATCAGGCCGACTTCTTACATGTGGCGTGGGAGTGTCCTAGCGTAAGGGCATATTGCCAAAACATAACTGAGATGCTTAGTAACATGCTGGAAACGAGAATCGAATGTACACCCAGAATATGTTTATTAGGCCTAGTATCAGGACTGCGATCTATTAAGCGTAAATTTTGCACCATTGCATTGTTACTGGCGAAGAGGAGCGTTTCGATGTGCTGGGGTAGTAAACACCACCCCAATGTCAAACAATGGCTACAAGATATGACATATTGCAGGACGTATGAGGAGGAGCTTCTGGTGCGATCTAGGCCGAGAGATTATTGGATAATACTAACAGACTATGTGCTACGGAATCCCATGTAAGGACTTCAGTTCACGAGTGTGTAAATATTAACGAAAGCGCTTATGCCCAATCTGCATAGTATGTGGTTGACTGCTTCAGTAGATCTGCAAAATGGAATGCTACAAATATTGTACTTCGCAAATTGTACTGTGACTTTTGTAAGTCTGTATTGTTTTTGTTAATGGTTGTAACTGGATTACACTAAAAACCAATAAAAAAATTAAAAAAATAGTTTAAGTGGCTAAGGGGCTGTGTCATGAGGCGTAGTCAAAACTTGTGATTTCTTGACCATTACAACTGTAAGGGGTATGCGATATTGGGAATGATGTGTTTTATGCTAATGTGAGAGCGGGAAAGTGGAATACCACTGAACAGCCTGCGTATATGTTTCCGTCGCTTTCGATGTGGGAGGGATCTCTTGGATTGTGAACACCTTGGGGAAGTATGCACATGGTTTCTTGTTGCTAATGAGGCAGAAGGGATAACGGGGCAAGTGAATACCTATGACTAGTACATAAATGTTCATTCCGTTCTGCTGTTAGTGGGAGAGTTCGACAATCGCATATAACTGTAAAGCATATATATCCAATTTCTATGTAATTTTGAGTTCAATGTGTGTGTAATACAAAGACCAGTATTTTATACATACGGTGTGGAGTCTTTTTGTAGTGTGCTCAGTGTGTTGTGAGGGTGGTGTTGTGCCAATACTTTATACTTTGACCCTGAGGATTAGCCTGACTGCTCTGTGCCAAGATACCCATGGTTGAGCACAGGTTATTAGATAAGTGTATCGTACTCATCCTATCTAGGACGGTGGATTCTGTCTGGCGTCGATGAGCTCCAGCCAGCCAGAAACCACTGGGTCTAACGATGATTTACAAAAAACAACCTTGATGGAAAATTCAATATCCGTTATTAATGCATGTCCATGAGCAAACCACCAGATAAACTGGGATATCAGGGTAAGGAGTATGTTGTACCAAAGGGAAATATGTGAGAGAAATATGTGTGGGTAGACAGTAAATACAATTGTTCATTGTTGCACCATTCAGGTGCCTTCACTGAAAATAGAAAGTTGACTGCTACGGGAAGCCACAACAGTAAGTTAAAAGATATTTTTCCCTTTTGGAACCTAAATTTAAACAAAATATCTCATGAAGGTGACCCTGACCACAGATTTAGGGTAAACTGTCAAGTACAATGGAGGGTGAAAGTTTGCAAGCCCTCTGCCAATTAACATTTCTGATAATAGCTCCAACATACTGATTGCACTAGTTCTATATCTCATACACAATTATGGTTTACCAATGTTACGTGAAATTCCCAAAGTTAAGTCATGCTGCTGTTCGCTGTAAAAATATACACACAGGGGCGCGGGAACAACGTGAACAACCAGAACATGAGTGACTGCTGTTTAAGGTAATTGTGCTTTTTGAACTCTTTTCAAATCACAAAGGGCCACATGTATGACGATTTCGTTTTAGCGACTTGCACATTGTGATTTTGATCAACTAGCAATTTGCGAGTCGCAAAATGAAATGCACTACTGTGTCTCAGACACATTTCGCCATTCCCACTTGGGTCGCAAATGACCTGCCTCATCAATATTCATGAGGCAGGCCGCAATTTGCGACCCATTGGGAATGGGCTATAACACAGGGATGGTGGCCTGCTGGGGACAGCAGACCATAATGTCTGTGTTTGCTTTGAAATAAAGAACTTTTTTTTTTAAATGCAGCCCGTTTTCTTGAAAGGAAAATGGGATGCTTTTCAAAAACAAATATGAAACGTGTCTGTTTTATTTTTTAAGAGCAGGCAGTGGCCCGTGGGACCACTGCCTGCTTTTAAAAAACGTTTTTCCTGCCAGTCACAAATGGGAAGGAGTCCGCCTATTTCAACTGGCTTACCATCTACTTGAAGTAGGTGGTAAATTGCGATTGTTTCGCAACTGCATTCCGGTCGCAAAACAATCATAGATGCACTTGTGACTCGCTATTAGGAAGGGACGCTCTTGGCACGCCCCTTCCTAATAGCAACACGAAAACCCTATTTTGCGAGTCGGAAATAAGTTACCGATTTGCAAAATAGGGTTAGTGCATGCCAGAAGCCGTTTTAGCGGTCGCAAATTGCCTGATTATCCATTTGTGAATGCTAAAAACGGTCGTACATCTGGCCCAAAATGTGTCCTTGTGCCAAACATTGACATGAGGACTCATTTAAAACTAAAATGTCGAATTTGATGACAAATTTCCGTTTCTAATAATTAAGGGTAATTACAATGCAGTAGCCTTTATCGCGGACAAATTCAAATAATGCTGGCACATAGTTGTTTAGGTGATCGATATTACCCTCATGAAGTGTTTCTCAGATGCAAATCTGAGAGAATCTACTAAAGATTCTTCTGCACGAGTCTTTTACTGATTGCTGATCATTTAGATGTAGAGAGTTTTTCCCTGTCCAGCAGTTATTTATGAATGAACTGTATATCATATCGTGAGGAGCGGTCAAATTTGAGGGACTACTAATAAAAAGTTACCTATAAAGGACTAAGATATATTAAAACAAAACTGTGCATTCCTTATATTCAACAATAAACGATTTGCAAAGTCCAAATGTATAAATGTGTACTTTACAGCTGCTTTTCATTAGACGTCGATAGTTATATGCTAGGTGATGATATGTCTGGTGTTTAGGGGATTTGCATTAAACACACAGAACACCAGGACTTAGAAACACTGTAGAGAGCTTGTTTTATTTGGTTATAATTTTTATCCGGGAAAGGAGGGACAACCCTCGCCCGTGACGAGGTGTACAACGACTCAATCGTGTTTAATTTATTGTTTTCAAGAAGCGACACTCAGCAAAATCAAACCTCTATTAGACCAGCTCAGTTACTGATAAAATTACTGCAATAATGCTGTGCAAACTTTTCAGAAGTATTTTACACTTGGACGAAAAATAGAAAGGAGTGGTCCTGCATCCCCAAGCATCTCAAACAAATAACTGGACTGCATGAGGCACTAGGCAGTGAGTTATTGAGTTTTCTTCAGAATTCATTAGTCTTTTAGAATTATGCAAAGTCGTCAAAGGTCAGAACACTGCCTCTTCACGTTGTAGTATGTAAATAAAGCAGAGTAATGCAGCTGCTGTAACACACACATCATAAAAGTAGATTTAGATGGGCTCCTCTTTACGAGCTCTTTCAATGCATTATTTATGTTCACTGGAGCATGAGAATTCAGAAGACAAGCACATTTGTAAAATGCAGCAGGTAGTCCCAAACCACATCTAACGATTACCTGGGAACCTGGGAGTGAACAGACTGATTCATTGGTGTCAAGTGATAACGGGAGGATATTCAGGTGTTAACACTAGAGTTGTTTCTCTTGGAAAGGACACGACAGGAGGCCACACAAACTACATAAGACACAATGGGGCATATTATCAAGCCAGTTAACGCCGCGTTAGCAGCACTTTGGTGCCGCTAACGTGTTTTTTTTTATCGTCCTATTACCAAGCTGTCGCTAACTGGCGTTAGCGACAGCTTTCCGGCGATAGCAGCCGAATTTCTTATCGCCATGCATGCCAGCGATAGTTATCGCTAATGACATGCAAAGTAGGCATTCACTCTCAAAATTTCACGAAATCTGTCGCTAACACCACATCGCTCTATTAGCAATGATGGCCCGGACCCGCGAAGCAATAAAAAAAGTCACGCTAAGGCCCCTTAGCTGCAGGAACCTAAGACCAGAAAAAAGCAGGTCTAAAAATGGTTATAAAGGGAGGCAGATAAGGGAGACTTGCCCAGAGCCCCATCTGAAGACCCACTGATGCCATGGAGGTACTAATCATTCAGCTTGGAGCCCCACGAAGGCAACAACCACCACTGCCACTGCCACCTCCCCCAGGACCACCACCGAGGCAGCGCCAAAGAAGACAGCGGGCCCTGCGCAGACGTCTCAGCCTCGCAGACCTAACGCCAGAGGATGTCATCGCCCACTACAGGCTCAAAAGGACATCCATCCAACACATCCTGTACCTGATAGCCCACAGGTTGGCACCACAAATACAGCGGAGAACCAACATCCCTCCGCAGACAAAGCTGCTGGCTGTGTTGCACATGTTGGCCTCTGGGACCTTTCAACCAACAATGGCCAAAGTCGGAGGAGTCTCACAGGCAGCCTTTTCAATCTTCCTCCCAACTGTCTTGGATGGCATACTCAGCCTGATACCCCAGCACCTTCACTTCCCCAACACTGTGCAGGAACAGATTGAGACCAAGCAAGGATTCTATGCCATAGCCGGATTCCCACAGGTGTTGGGGGCAATTGACTGCACACATATACTATTTGTGCCCCCTGTGGACAGTGCACACATATACCTCAACAGAAAGCACACCCATTCCATGAATGTGCAGACAATAGTGGACAACCGGGGACTGTTCACCAGTGTCATAGCCAAGTTCCCAGGGAGTGTGCATGATTCCTACATCTTCCGACAGTCCATCATAAACCAGCGCTTCCAGGATGGCACATATGGAAATGCAGTGCTAGTCGGTAAGTACTAACGTAACACACCACATGCCTCAACTTCACACAGATGCAAATCATAAGTGTGAGAATGTACATGTCACAATCACACATACAACATGGTAATCAACATGCCCACATACCAGACACAACAACACCAGGAACTGTGGGATCTGTGGCTAGCTATGTAGACAAACCATCCTCAAAGGCTTAGCCCCTCTGCCACTCATTAGCAAATGTGGGGAGAGGTGTGAACCATGTATGTGCGATGGAGGGACCCGATCCATAATGAAAGCATGAACACAAGGCCCAGTGTGTAGGTGTTGTGCTGGACAGTCGGGACTAAGCTGACCGCAGACGTGCCCATGTGGGCATATAGTGTGTTTCCGTAGCCCAGCCTGATGGCAATGACTGTGTGGGTCACTGCCTTACCCGACAATGGGGGGATCCATTGGAAGGTTGCATGGAGGATGCAGAGGTAGGCGAAGCAGCTGCAGCCCACTGCGTACACCTGTAGGTACATGGAGAGGGAGGAGTCAAATACGGGGCCTAGGTACCCAGAGTTGGGGTGGGGGCATCCGAAGGGGTTGGCCCACCAGGTGATGCCACATGCTGATTGTTCTGTTACGAGGATGAGGACTCATGTTTCCTCTGCGTGTAGCACGCCCCAGCTGTTGATCATCCATGTTGCAACTCACAGCAAACCTTCCTGGAAGCCCAGTTTGGTGTGTGGGCGTATTGTTGATGGTGAATATGAGCATTGTGTTCGTGTCGGTGGTGCTGTTTACTGGTATCCCCAAGCTTGCACCAGCTCCTCTCCATGTGTCAGCAGATGCATCTGCCAACTTAGAGGTTGTTGGTGACCGAGGTGGCATTCATTGCCTGCTGTATGTTGCAGTTGCATAGTGGGACAAGGGTGTATGCGCAGTTGGAGATACATGTCTGTAAAATGCGGCCTAGCGCCATTGGAGACGACTGCAGCGTTGTGGGTGTTGCTGTTGATGGTGATTTGTAGCATCTCCTCGGTGACTGAGCTACACCAACTTTGTGGGGGTCTGCATGTGGTCAACGGTGGCTTGGGGTACATCAACAAGGAAGTGCATGCGTAAGTGGTCAATACATGTGCGTTTAGTGGGGTTGATGAACTGGACGAATTCTACACATGCAAATAAGCTGTCAAAGGTGTGCCCTGCCATGTGGCTCAGTGTGGTGAAGATCTGGGACAGTCTGATGTGAGCAAATATTTCCCAGAGTAAAATGGATTTTGAGTAGTCCTGGTTTGTGATTTGGAGGCTACGCCCACGAATGAGTACGTAGTCCAGGGAGTGGACGGTGTTGCGCCTGATGATGCTGATGTTGTGGGTGAAGCGTACCTGCCCTCAATGGGCCGTGCATGCGAGGTGGCTGCTGACTGTTGATTTGTGGCAGCTCGGGACATGAAACAGCATGTGTTGTGCGATGGGGCAGGTCTGGCGGCAGCAGCAGAACTGAACGTGAACCGTGTCTGGTGTGGCCTATTGCCATTTAAACGTTCACATGGCATTGACTATGAGGAGGGTGGATGAGTGACATCGATAGACGGTAGAAGAGCCAGTTATGCAACTGCGCAGCGCACACAATCAAATTGGCTTGGGGGAGGGAGTATCAACTGTGAGGCAACGTAAATTGCATTGTTGCTGGTAATCAGTCAGAAGCAACACATGGCTAACATGAAATCCAACAGCACAAAAGACACACCGCAAAACCATCAACACCAACAACACAGCCGGCACAACCAATAATGTACACATCTCGCCATCACATGTTACAGGTGACCAAGGATATGCACTCTGCCCGTGGATGATGACACCCCTCCGAAACCCCACCACCCAGGCCCAGAGGCAGTATAATGCGGCCCACAGATGCACCCGGTCCATTGTGGAGCGCACATTTGGCGTGCTAAAGTCACGTTTCCGTTGCCTGGACATCACTGGTGGCAGACTGCTGTACAGCCCTGAAATGGTCAACAAAATCATCCTTGCATGTTGTGTATTGTACAACATATGTGTGTGCACCAATGCTCCATGGATTCAAGTGCCTGCTGCACCGGACGATGACCAGGATGATGATGAAGATGAGGCAGGTGGCGCACACCCCACAGCAAATGCAGCAGGAACTGCCCGAAGGAACCGAATAATAAACAATTTCTTCAACTGAGCACGTCACATAGTGACAGTCCCCATCAAATGCATCTCAGTGCAAAATGACCCCAATCACGGTTTGTGCCAATAAAGAACAATACACACATACCCTGTCTGCATGTTACTCTCCTGCATGAGTACATCACTCTGAAAAGTGTACGTTGCACAATAAGTGCAAAGAAAATCACAAACCTCTATTCATGCAGGGAATGTCTCCTCAGTACAGAGATGCATTTCAGTGTGTCAAATGTGTAAGCTTAAAGTCTTCATGGTGCAAATTGGGCTACGCAATTCAAAATTGTTGCGTGTCCTTTTGTATAATCCATGAAATATAGGTTGTCATCTGTGAATAAATTCACAATTGTAGTGTGTTGTTAGTGGTCACTAATTAATTGGAGTGTGTACGTTGTGTTAAATAATGAAACTTAGGGCGTGCAATGGGGTAAAATATGAAAATAGGGCGTGCAGTGGGGTAAAACATGAAAATAGTGCATGCAATGGGGTAAAATATGAAAATAGGGCGTGCAATGTGGTAAAATATGAAAATAGGGTGTGCAATGGGGTAAAATATGAAAATAGGGCGTGCAATGGAGTACAATAATGAAAATAGGGCGTGCAATGGGGTAAATATGAAAATAGGGCGTGCAATGGGGTAAAATCATGAAAATACTGCGTGCAATGGGGTAAAATAATGAAAATAGGGCGTGCAATGGGGTAAAATATGAAAATAGGGCATGCAATGGGGTAAAATATGCTTTTCTGTGTGTCATAAGCAATTAGCTTGGAAGACACTTCCACCCCAAGATCAACAACCTCTACGACAAGTATTTGGGCCACAAATTGGACGCAGCAGACGGACCACCAGCACCCCTGAAACACCAACCAGACCGCCATCACCAAATGGACAGCAGGCACGGATGAAGACACCGCCTCCTCTATGTAAAGCATCCACTCGGGGGCCCACACAGACCCCTGGCTCCCTCACATCTTCCACAGAGCCGCATCTGCCATCACACACAAAGCACTAAGCAACATCAACATCACCTTCAACACATGCACGTTCACAGACAACTGGAAGCGTGCCCAAATCATGCCCCTACGCCTTGTGATCCCACGGGAGAGTAGCACACTTAGCATTCCCCTGATTAATTGATGGTTCTCTTGTTAGATATGCAATTATGGTGTAACCTGTGTTGCATGTTGCAAGTTAGAGTGTCATGTGTTGTGAAACATTATATTCATGGTGTCCTTTGAGTGCTAACCAAGCCTATCATGTTGTTACAGGGCTCTGACATGATTTTAGCACTAAGACTGTACATCTGTGTATTGATTTGCTCTTAGCGTGCAGATCTTGCTGCTAAAACGACAATGCGATCTTTTTTTTCCATCCGCCCGATGTTAAAATACATCGCGCAACACTTTGTGCAATACAAAATATTACTCATGTGACTATTTGCGTGCAGATTTTCACCGCTAACTCAAAAACAGTCCGCAAAGAGGCAGGAAGTGATATCTGCATGCTTCCTGTCTACTGGAGTAGTGTTCTGCACTTTCACTTTCTCTTTTGAGCACATTGCTGGTGATTTTGGAGAGTGTTGGAGGTGTTTGGTGGTGTGTGCTGCAATTTGGAGATTTGGAGAGTGTTGCTGTGTCCTGTGTCCTGTTGATAGTGTCTGTGAAGTGTTGTGTACTGATTTGTTGTGTTTTACTGATTCCTATCCTAATTTTTGTCGGGTGTCTGTCTTGGGGTAGTACACTAACATTGTTGTAGGGGATATTTTAGAAGGTAATTTAATTTTTTTACTGGCTGTGGGCTCACAGGTGTGCAGGGAGATGCCGGCTGTGGGCAGGTAGGGCAGGATGTCCGAGGGGGAATTGGGGGGCTTCCTGTGGCTGATTAAATTCCACCTGCCCCTGATGTTGGAGAGGGGAGGCCGTATCCTGCAAGGATACAATGTGACTGGGCGGAAGCTGAGGTGGGAGCGTGTGCGGGTGCAGATGCTCAGGTTCTTTGGAGTGGACCGTACCGTGTGCCAGGGGAAGCACCGCTGGCAGGACATGCTTGCACGTGAAGCAGACCTCCTGGACTATGTGGGAGTCATGACAGGCCTACAGGGTGGTAAGTACAAACTCCACATTTAATCGTGTATACTGTAACGAATGAAAATTACGACGTGTGTGACACTGGTGTCAAACTGAGAAATGGTTGCTGATTGAGGTGGGAGACGCAAAGCGTTTGCGCATCATGTTGGCACATCCGAGACACAACGCTGCATCACATTGACAGGCATATGGTGCAAGTCTGTGTCACCCACTGCGCTGGACCAACACTTAGCACTGTACTGCCATAGCTGGCACACCTGCGCAAAATGTGCGTGCAGGCAGAAGATTGTTTGGGTACGGCAGGGGTGACTGTACATGAACCATCCAAGGAATTGTCCATGTGAGCTGTGTGCTGGCCAAAAGGTTGTGTCAAAATGCTGCCTCATGATTTGTGTTACGTTAGCTACGCTGCCCTGTGAACATAGTTGCTGTGTGACAAAGTATTGTATAGGAACAAATGGTCTAAGGAAATTGGACATCTCCAGATTGTCATACACCAACAACCTCTGTGTAACTGCTTTGTGCAATCTGCAGCAACTCAGTCGTACAAAGTGCATGTAGAAAATCATGATGCATGCAGTAATGGTGCCTTGTGGATGACTCACACTACTATTATGGGCATGTTAGCTAGCATTACAGCCTTGTTTGTCCCAAATCAGCAGTCGCAGGTCTGGTGTGAATGGCAGTCAAAGTGGACCCAATCATGTAGTCAACATGAAACGCAACACTACAGTTACGTAGCATTTGCTGTCACGGTGATGATTGGTATGAGGAATACGACACATATGATTTGAAGTCTAATACCAACACATATTTCTTTACTTGTCTCACAGATGGACGGCCACCAATCACACAGGGGGACATCGACAGCTTCGAGGACCCACACGCCACTGGTGAGTTGGAACATCATATACTGGCATGTTGCGGTGGCATGGATGTCTGGGTCAAATGATCAACGTTGTAGTATGAAGTATGGGTGTGTATCACATCTACCTTGCCTACAGTGTGATGATGTTTTGTTGGAAGTCAGAAGTGTGCACTTATCGGTAAGTGACTTTTGACAAATGCATTGGTCTCACAATTGTGACTTGGCCCATCCCCAGTAAGTGATACACATTGAAAGTAAGGTGAAAATCATCGAGACCATATAGCAAAGTCAACATCACTTTCATTGAAGTTGTGTTGTCAATAGGGGCCTAGCATCATGAATGAAGCAGCGTTAATACATTCCACGTTTATTAAAGCTTACTTGTCAGTGAGGTACACTGTCACGCTATGTTTAGTGTGAAAGGGGCGTGCATTGGGTATTGTGGTTGGCGTTCCACAGCAACACCCATTGTATTTGAGGCTGCCCCCTATGTCCAAGTGCGGCATTGATAGTTGCCAGTGCACAATTTAACAACAATGACATCCCGGTTGTAATTTGGCCAAATGAGCAGGAATGCGTTTGGCTCATCATGTCTGCTTTTTACATGTGAGCTGCCTTGTGCTGCACACATGGGAATAGAAGAATGACATGGTGTGTATAAGTACAGCAAGGTGGCCCTTCCAGTACATACAGAAACATATTTCATTTTTCCCTAATGTATCTTCCTTGTGTACTGCACGAAGCAGCACACATGATAGTTACAACATGGTATTCTAGGATTGAATCTGTGCATGAAGGGGCACCTTCCTGTACAGAAACCAAACTCACCTGCAAACACACACCCTTGCACTCTGGTGCAAGGGTGCTTGCGTACACGCTAAGTTGTGAGACGTAACGCCATCGCCGGGGGAAACGCAAGTCTGCACCACATCCTTGGAAATAGGGTGCAGACTTACATTAGCAAAGTGGCAGAGGGAGGCGTTAATCTGAGGAGGCGAACGCCTGTCTCCGCCACTTCCTTGTCAATATGCCCCTAGGTCCATGGGTTCTGTTACCACAGCACATGCCTGTGGATTGCAGAGAACACTTATAGGACAGGAGACATGTAAGTGGGCTTGCTGATGACCATCCGATGACATTGAATGCATGTACATCCTTGCCTGAGATGACTGTGCAAGTGTGCATGATGATGCACAAGGAGGCAGTGCATTTCAGTCCGTAAGTGCGCAGACACAGTTTGCAAATGTGAATTTGTAGGTATGCTGCATGCCATCTTCAGATTAGTGGCAGTGTATTTCTGTGAGCCATGCATATCAATGGCACGTTCCCCAAACACACAGAAAAGTAGGCCAAATTAATCACATTGGCATGTATGGCCACTGCAATTGTGTTGACAAGCTGTCTCCTTGAGGCCATTCCCTGATTGACTCTGGATCAGGTGTGGGAACTCCTCTGTCCCAATTGGTGTTATTCCTGTGTCAGCATTTACCATGCAAGCTCTAGCTCTGCCTTCAATGCTTTGACATTTATTTAACAATGCAGGGCTCGCCAATGCTATCTGTGAATAAGCATTACCCCAAAAACACAATGAGCATCATGACTCCAGGGTGCCGTCACAAAGGCGAATGCATTGTGACTGTTTGCGTTGTTACGACCAGCGTATCTTGATTCACTACGGAGTGATCCTAGCGGATACAAGACATGCATGATTGACTGTGAATTTAGAGGAAAAGATGTTTCCCCCTCTCTGCGGCAACACTTCACATATTGTGTAGTAGTGTTGGAGAGCGCAACTGCGCATCATGTATAAGTCAGCGTTCAGCCACACAACGGGTTTCCATGTGTGCTGCTTCATGCAGCATAGTTGAAAGTGTGTGTAGGGCTGTCCCAGGATTGTTCCAGGGCAGGTAGGGTAACCTCCAAAAACATTCACAAGCCCCCCGTCACACAGACACCCTTGCACTCTGGTGCAAGATTGCCTGTGTTGGCGCAGACTTGATGAACCGCACACATGTGCTGGGGGACACACATGCCTGCACATGGGCATTGTACCTATCATGCAGCACTGTGTCACTGGAGAGGATGAGGGTGGTGCTACACACGGGGGGCTAACGCTTCCCTCCTCCGATTGCTTGTACATGTCACCCTCAGCCCGGGTATGTAATGGAACAATCGTTTGGCACTGTCAGTCTAATTTGGTAGTGACAGTACATGTACCATGCCATGCTCTGTCATGTCAGTCTCCCCAGCATGTAGTCACTGATCCATGCTTCAACATGTCGTTGTCCAGGTCACTTGCTGACTTCACATAGTTATGCTGGAGTGTAGGCTCCCATGTTTAAGTGATCTTGTATTACAGATGTGTATGGAGGACATTGACATTGTCTAAGGGACTCTAATTTGCCTTTGTGTATATTTTACAGACAACATGACGCCAGGCCAACTACATGCCTTCCAGGTGTGGAAGGACAGTTTCAGACATGTTAAGAAGGTGGCAAAGGGGTACCGCAACATGGCTAAGAGGTACCGGGAGGAACGGAAGAAGGGTACATGGAAGGCGGTGCCCGAGCTTGCTCAGACTGTCACACAGCCCATCTCAGGCCCCTCAGGCATCAGTGATGGGTCCCAGCCTGGACAGGTGGCACATCCCCCTAAGGCCACATCCCCCAAGGCACAGTCCCACCTGCAACTGGCGATCAAGTGGTCCCATATACAGTGCGGGACAGGAGGCTCCTTCATGACATTATTGTGTCCCTGGCTGACATCAGGCGTGAAGTGTCTGAGGTGAACAGACAAGTTGCAGACATTAAGAAACACTTTGGACTGCCATGATGGCTGGACCTGTTGGACCCCATCCCCCTCTTCTTCCTTCCCCCAATGTTTTAATATCTATTATTAGGTAGTGTTAGGTTAGTAATTTAATTGTTAGGTAGTGTACTTTTAGTGTAGGTTTTAGGTAGTGTTAGCTTCTAAGGTAGATTTTAAATTTTAATTAGTAATCCGTATTTGGGGATAAGTTTCCTTTTCCTTTGGGTGGGGGTTGATGTTTTCTTGTTAATAAAAAATTAAAAAGAAAAAATACAAAAAAATATATCTTTGTGTAGGTTACATGTGTAGTTAGTTTATGTATAGCTTAGATGTCTTTGTCCTGTTTCATGGTGTGCCTTAAGGGTGGGAGGGGGGTTGATGTCTAGGATATGTTGTTGCATGTTTAGGATTAGTTAGGGTAGATAGTTTAGTTAAGTAAGATTTTTCTAGTTCGTTTATATTTTAGTAGCAGTTCTAGTGATAAGTGTTAGTTTAGGATACTTCTATTTTTTTAATGTACAAATAAAAGTTTGATACTTTGGATTTCTGCTTGCATTTATGTCAGGGATGATGTTGGGGAGTGTGGCTCATTCCATTGTATGCAACTCTTGCCATCACTGGACTATCCATTGGAATCTGTAAGTCTGCTCATGACATGTTAGTTTGCAGGAGGTATTGTGTCAGGATACCTTAGATGTGAGCACAGTGAACTTACATGCATGACAGGGTGGCAATTTGGATTCACGTCCTAGTCTAGAGACAGTCGTCTGTGACGTTCTACATCTTCAGTGTGACTCACGGATTTGGACAGCACATTGTTGCACATTTCGCACACAACCTAGTAAGATGGCATGGCGAGTTAATACAGTTAGCTACTGTTATCCATCATGGAGACGGATTTAGGCACCAGGTTCCACAGATTCCGTCACACACCTGCATGTCAGGTGCCCCTGGCGCAGAGTCCATCTACATTGCACAGACCTGGCCACACTTGCTGCGTAGTGCCAGTGTGTCCGCTTCCTTTGCAAGATATGTTCCTGTGCATGTACGCTCAATCTCCGGACCATGCATGATATTTTAAATTTCGGTGTGCATTTTGTACAGCACATGGAACAACAGTGTTCCTGATTCACAAGAGTAATCTGAGAGTAAGTGATGACTTGAAATTTCACGATACTCACAAATGGCATTTAGGAGTAGTGCATTTTGGTTTACTGAGTTCACTTCTCCTAAATGCCTTTCGTGACTCACTGGACTTGTCAAGTTATGATATTGTCCCAGCTGACGTTTGGTTGGTGGCACACTGTTCTGCTGCACACAAGGGGGGAAATGTTGCATTGCTCCCTGTAGTGACAGTGTCATAGAGAGTTGTCCCAGCTGTTACTTCTGCCATTGGCTCATGGTGATGCCACTCTTGAAATGTTAGCCGTGCATCTGACTATATGCTGAGTGCAGTGCCCCACACATCCCTACACACATTGCCCGATACGCTTGCAGTGGTCACAGCATGAGAGGGGTCAAATTTTAGGTTGCATCGTTTGTCGACAGGGAGGGGCTGACTGACGCCTTGCACTTTGGGGTGAGCCCCTATTTGCAAATCTACTTCACTGAGGCAGACATTGTGGTTCCGTATGTGTATGGTGGACATGTGCCCTTTCGTGTCTTCATAAATGTGAATATGGTGGGCAACATTTTGGGATGTGACATGCAATGTGCAACATCACAACAGGCTTTGTCCACCACATAGTGTGTGAGTAGATATGCCAAGAGATATTTGTTTTCAAGCGTTAAGGAGGACACTACTTGTGGCCTGCAACAGACTAGGACCTTTTAGCACACATGCCTTTTCCTTAATGGACGTGGGGCTAGGTTGGTATATTGCTAGATGGTTGTTTTGTAGCAATGGGGGTACAGCTAGTTCACACATACACACCCATCTCACTGCCTATCTGTATCTGGTAAAACAGGTACATTGCTCGTATTTCCCTTGGTGTACCTTCTGGGTGAATCAGTGTCCTAACACTTTTTACATACTTCTAAACTTGATTGGTCTAGTACGACACACATCTGTGTGAGTTAAATAATTTTATTTACATTCAGAGGATGAAGACAGGACCAGTGCTTGGCCATACATGTCCACATTGCATGGATGCCCGTTAGAGGGCCAGACAGAGTCATTTGGTGATAACAGGTCCAAGGGAAGAGGTATAGTTCAGTCCACAGGCTGATTGCAGTGTCATTGGCAAGAAAACAGTGATATGGCAGTCCATGTGGAGGTCCAAGGTGATTGTCGGAGGACAGTGGAAGACAGTGCAAGAAGATTTTCCGTGGCATGATACTAAGCCCGACACCAAGGAGAAAACTGGCATTTTGGCGTCGATGGATGCTACCGCTTTCTCCTTAGCACAAATGCACTTTCATCCTCCTCTTCGTCCTCTGATCTGTCATGTGCCTCACATGTGGGTGGTGGTATAGTGGGTGCAGCACTGTGAGGCACTGACACATCAGGTGGCGGAGCTGAGGATGTGGAAGCAGCAGCAGCATTCATCGGCGCCAGACCTTGTGGCAGCAATGAAGTGAGGAGCAGGTGCAGGGCATGATAGATCCCAGCTACATCGCGCTGGTGTGCGGCCCTGGCAGCCATATATTGTGCCTGCAACTGCTCCATGTTCTCCATTATCCGACAGATGTTGGCCAAGTCCTGGCTGACATTGCTGGAGCCACTCTGAGCAGACAGTTGTTGTTGTCTCAGAATCATGACTCCAGCAATGTCAGCCATGGACCGTTGGAGAGCATCGAGTGGGTTGTGGGTGTCCGTGATCTTCTGCATGTGGTCCCGGATGGGACTCAGACACCCACGTATGGCCTCAAGTTTGTCCGCCAGGCTCTCAAACCCCACCCGCACCTATTCAGCCATCTCCTGCTTGACCTCTAGCACACGGCATTGGAAGGCCAGGTGTGGGTCCTCAAGGTCCTGGGAGCCAGCTGTGGTGGGAGGTGCTTGCTGCTGGTTGGTTTGTGCAGGGGGTGAGATTGCCGCAATGCTGCTGGGTTGCCCTGCTCCTGGAGGTGGGGTGCTGAAGGAGTCTAGCAGATGTTGAAGTTCTTCCTGATTGATGGTGGGGTAATCATCCTCGTCATCAGTGAATGTTGGGCCAGTCTGCTGTCCAGGAGGTGATGTCTCTCCCTCTGCAATGTGATAGAGGATATACAGTTTAACAGTGTTCATCATGTACGATCATGCATTGGATGAGTTTACAAGCAGACTGCAGGACAGTGTACATTCAGAGTGTTTTTGAGGAGATGCCTATTTGTTGCAGGATAGTGATGATTTTGAGGACATCGTGGATGTGATGTTGTTGTACATTGTCATCTCATAGTTTCCAGCTATGACAAATGTGATTGTACAATATCACAAGTTGTGTCCTCTGTTCATTTGTATGAGTAATGCAATTTGGCCCACATAGTAGTCAATGTTGATGTGCTCAGATGTGTATGTGTGTGCACTGCATTGTCTGATGGTGGCACCTGCAGCTTTGGTTTAGCTGCCTGTTATACCTTTCAGGCAGTGAGCCTTTAAGTTCTGTGCATTTACAATGCTGGGATGAGGCAAAGTGGGTGGAATATGGGTCTTGGTCAGAGTTGGGAGACTTGTGCATTGTTTGACATCTAATGTCTTGTTGACATCAGGGGTTGTATGTACACGAGGATGTGTCAGAGTGTGACTTGCTTGTTTAAGGATGTTGTCCACACTCAGCCACCTCAGTGAGGTGGCCTGCACCATGTTAATATGTTGGGCCTGCAGGCATGCTATTCATCATGCACTGTCACTTGCCTTGTCAATGTGGCTCACGGACACGCAGCATTGCAGGGTACTGCACATGTGCATGTGTTTTGTGCAAGTATAGTTATGTGTGAGTAGGGCACCGTTTAGGCACATTAGCAATGAGAGCTTACTTGCTGCTTCAACATGTGCTGCACTATGTAGTACACATGGACATCCATGTTGCTTTGTCTATTGTGATTTGTCTTGTGTGCATGTCGTCCTTCATGTTTTTTCTTGCATGCATTGCTTACTGCCCTCCGTTTGGCTTACCCGTTGTGAGTATGGCTTGGCGTGAGTTTCTATTGTTGTTGCTGTCTGAACAGACAGGGACATGTTACCAAGGAAGTGGCGGAGAGAGGCGTTAGCCATCTTGGCTTCACACCTCGCGCCACCACTTTGGTAACGCCAGGTTGCACCATGTTAACAAGGATATGATGCAGCCTGCGTTTACCCCTGCGATGGCACAAAATTACACAGCTTAGCACCAGCGCAGGCACCCTTGCACCAGAGTGCAAGGGTGTCTGTGAGCAGGGAGGTTTGTTTATGTGTAGGAAGTAGTTCCTTCCTGCACACGAACAAACCTAAGAAGACATTTTGTAACTTTCATGTGTGCTGCTTCGTGCAGCACACATGGAAGTTACAAAATGGCATTTTGAAGTACTGTTTGTTCATGTACAGGAAGGGACACCTTCCTGTACATGAACATACCATGGTATTTTGCTTTTTCTATGTGGGCTGCACAAGGCAGCACACATGAAACAAGCAAAAACAAGGGAATTAATGCATTTCTCCTAGTTTTGCAACCTTAGGCCCAGGATTTTTCTGGTGTTGAGATCGGCACTGCCACCTATAATCGCCTACCTTGATAATGGATGGCAGCGTCGACTTCAATGGGTGTTGTGGTGGGATGCCCACCACAACACCCACTGCACGCCCCCTTTCACACAAAGTTTAGCGTGAAAGGGGCCCTATTCTCAAGGCAGTGTAAAGCCACTTAATGTGGCTTTAAGACACGTTAAGTGACTTAACGCTGCCTTGATAATGGGGCGCTGACCCTATCGCCACCCAAACGTCACAAAAAGTGACGTTGTGGTGGGGATAGGGGCTTGATAATATGCCCCATAGTGTCAACACCCATTACCCTCAAGGTTAACCCCACGTGTGGTGTGTAAGTGGTCAGTTTTCTGGTGTATGTGCATTTCATGATGCCTATTTATGGTGCTCAGGCCTGGTCACCACCACCCTCACAAGAGATGCAAATGGGCGGGTGATGTGTGTTTGTGTATATGCCATGCAGCTGCTGACATGGATGATACCTGCTGTCCTGGTTCTGGTATTCAATGCCTGGCTTAGCGTGTGGGTGATAAATACCTGACTGCATATTTGTTCACTGACACAGTTGACCTACCAAACAGTAACGTTGAATTGCACATGATGGTGTGATGGGCAACTCACGTCAGGACTGATGTGGAATGCTGTTTCCTGTATGGCAGATGTGTACACTTGGGGGTGTAGGAGTGCAATTTTAGCTAAGGGTTGAGTGTGGAATTTGGGTGTTTGTCATTATTTGTTTCAAATTTGCTGTCCTTGCTTGTTGTCATACTTTGGCAGTGAGACCGCTTTACAGGCACATTGTGGTTCAGGGAGTATGTCACACAGACAAGGCATGCAGTACATATTTGTGTGACACATTCCTGATCTGCATTGTCCACGTACTGTGGTGTTGTAGGCATGTCCCCCTGCTCATTGTATTCCATCGCCCTTTGAGTGAAGTGTGCTGTTTGTGT
This sequence comes from Calotriton arnoldi, assembly GCA_963921515.1. Lineage (NCBI taxonomy): Eukaryota > Metazoa > Chordata > Amphibia > Caudata > Salamandridae > Calotriton > Calotriton arnoldi. The sequence continues at coordinate 1,065,651 of CAWUFW010003333.1, forward strand.
GCAATTTTGGATGTGAAACTTTTATCCAGCGGCCTACATGGTCAATTTGTTGTGACATCGCATGTGTGTGTGGTATGCAGACTCACTAGATGTTTCCCCACTTGGTGTACACCGGACCGCATCTCATGAAGAGGCAAGGGGGCACATTGCCTGGAAATGCAGTTGATGTCAGATTTTCCCCCTTGCTACATCACCACGTACATACAAATTGCCTGCACAAGGACACATCTCTCTCTGATGCCAAACTGCGGATGCACTGTGAATGTGACTGGTCATGTGCACGATAAGGCATGCCACCACCAATGTCAGCACACCTGCAGCATTGTGCAGATGTGTTTGAGTAGTGTAAAGGAATGTGCATGTGCATATAGGTGGACTTTACTGCGCATACACAACCTTGCACACTACTCAGACACATGTGCACAATGCTGCAGGTGTGCTGACATTGGTGGTGGCATGCCTTATCGTGCACATGACCAGTCACATTCACAGTGCATCCGCAGTTTGGCGTCAGAGAGAGATGTGTCCTTGTACTGGCAATTTGTATATGCGTGGTGATGTGGCAAGGGGGCCATTTTGCCACCCTGCCGCATCTCAAGTTGTTGTGCCACTTTGTCATTTGATGTAGCACTTATGGAGTGGTCTGACGTTGATCTTGGACTATGTTGGGCTTACTTTTCTGTGCACATTTACAAATCTGTGTGCCCGCCAATGTGTGTTGTGCAATGTATTGTTTGAGAAGGGTGATATGTCCCTATGCCACCATGGACAGGGGTATCCGGGACATGATCCACAGTAATTGTGGGTATGCACTTCAATTTATTTAATTGTACATGAGTGCCACTGGGCCCATCCACCCCCGTCCACCCCGTCCCTGGTTGATGCTCACCCTGGTGTTGTTGTGTCTGGTCACGTTCAGCATTATCCTGGCCCGCAACACCAACCACCGTCTCCTCACTGATGACTCGGGACACCTGCTCCTCCAACTCATCCAGCTTCTCCTGTGGCACTGGATTCCCACCTCCAGTCTGCTTAGCTGCTTTCAGGTTGGCTGCTAGTTTCTCCTTGGTTTTGCGCTTGGTATCATGCCAGCGTTTCTTGCAGTTGTCCACTGTCCTCCTCCTCTCTCCAATGGCATTCACCTTGGACACAATGTCCTGCCATATTTCTTTTTTTCTTGCCAATGTCACTGTGGAGGTGACAAACAGTTCTTGTTGGTGTTCAGTCACCTCCACAATCAGGACCTGGTTTTCCTGGTTGCTGAACTTAGGATTCCTCTTCCTCTTGGCCTGGGTCTCTGGCTTGTCCTCCTGGGTATTTGTGGGGTTGTTTGTGGCCTCAGCACTAGTCCCAGCTTCATCCATTGCTTCTCTGGTATTTTCCATTTTTTTTGTTTTTTTTCTCCTTGGCGGCCCTTTTATAGTGCATTTTCGCGCTGAACGCTTAAAATGCAAGCCTGGTCCAAATTAGCGATCGGAGTCTGTTGCTGATTGGCCCATCGCCACTTTTTTTACGTTAGCGTGATATTTTTTATCGCCGTCACGCTAAATCTGTCACCGTCCATTTTTGCCGGAAAGGGAAGCTATCGCCTGTTAGAGGCGTGTTGCTAATACGCCGCTAACACGGCGATAGATTCCGGCGTTCAGAGGCGATAGAAAATCTCGCGCTAAACGCAGTTAGCGATAAATATCGCCATTTGTTGCTAATACCCCCCAATGTACACAATCTCTACAATAATAATATAGCATTCAGTAGAATCTGGAAATATCTTCTTCCCAGCAATGACATGATAGTAACAGTGGTGTTAATATCATAATAATAATAATATTAACCCCTTAACTGCTGGGCCGCCCCCTCCCCCTAAGTGTTGAGACCTTTGTTGGCTATTTGGGGTAGTTTACGCTTAGGGTTGCATAATGTTTTTTCCACATAAGATATCAATCAATCAATCAATCAATCACGGCATTTATAGAGCGCGCTACTCACCCGGGAGGGTCTCAAGGCGCTGGGGGAGGGGGTAAGTTACTGCTCGAACAGCCAGGTCTTGAGCTGCTTCCTGAAGGAGAGATGGTCCTGGGTTCGCCGAAGGTGAGTGGGGAGGGAGTTCCAGGTCTTGGCTGCCAGGTAGGAGAAGGATCTTCCTCCGGCGGTGGCTCTGCGGATGCGTGGTACGGTGGCGAGGGCGTGGCTGGTTGATCGTAGCTGGCGGGTGGGCGTGTAGAAGGTCATGCGGTCGTTGAGGTACTTGGGGCCCAGGTCGTGGAGGGCCTTGTGTGCGTGGGTGAGGAGTCTGAACGTGATTCTCTTGCTGACGGGGAGCCAGTGCAGGTCTTTCAGGTGTCCGGTGATGTGGCTGTGCCGGGGGATGTCCAGGATGAGTCGTGCGGAGGCGTTCTGGATGCGCTGGAGTCTTTTTTGAAGTTTGGCTGTGGTTCCGGCGTAGAGGGTGTTCCCAGAGTCCAGTCGGCTGGTGACGAGTGCCTGGGTGACGGTCTTCCTGGTTTCAGTGGGGATCCATCTGAAGATCTTGCGGAGCATGCGCAGGGTGTTGAAGCACGAAGATGAGACGGCGTTGACTTGTCTGGTCATCGACAGGGAGGAGTCCAGGATGAAGCCCAGGTTGCGTGCGTGGTCCGTTGGCTTGGGCGCGGTGCCCAGGGCCGGGGGCCACCAAGAGTCGTCCCAGGCGGAGGGTGATGAGCCCAGGATGAGGACTTCCGTCTTGTCTGAGTTCAGTTTAAGGCGGCTGTTCCTCATCCAGTCGGCGACGTCTCTCATCCCGTCGTGTAGGTTGGCTCTGGCGGTGGTGGGGTCGTTGGTGAGGGAGAGGATCAGCTGGGTGTCGTCGGCGTAGGAGATGATGTTGAGGTTGTGTTGGCGTGCGATGGCTGCGAGGGGGCTCATGTAGACGTTGAAGAGGGTTGGACTGAGTGAAGATCCTTGTGGAACGCCGCAGATGACTTCGGTGGCCTCGGATCTGAACGGGGGAGGCGGACTCTCTGGGTTCTTCCGGCGAGGAACGAGATGATCCATTCCAGTGCTTTCTCTCGGATTCCGATGTTGCTGAGGCGCTTCACTAGGGTGCGGTGGCAGACGGTGTCGAACGCCGCGGAGAGGTCCAAGAGGATGAGGGCTGCTGTTTCCCGTTGTCGGTTAGGGTTCTGATGTCGTCGGTGGCTGCGATAAGGGCGGTCTCGGTGCTGTGGTTGGCCCGAAACCCGGACTGCGAGGGGTCGAGGGATCCATTCGTCTCGAGGAAGGCGGCAAGCTGTCTGTTGACGGTCTTCTCGATGACTTTGGCCGGAAACGGAAGGAGCGAGATGGGACGGTAGTTCTTGAGGTCGGTGGGGTCCGCCGTTGGTTTCTTCAGGAGGGCGGTAAGCTCGGCGTGCTTCCAGCTCTCCGGGAAGGTGGCGGTGTGGAAGGAGGAGTTGATGATGTCCCGGAGATGGGGTGCGATGGTGGCGTCGGCTTTGTTGAAGACGTGGTGTGGGCAGGGGTCGGTTGGTGATCCGGAGTGGATGGAGTTCATCGTGCGGGTGGTGTCTTCGGTGCTGATCGGGGTCCAGTTGCAGAGGGTGGTGGTGGCGGGCGTTGGTTCGGCGGTAGGGTGCGTGGTCTGTGCGTCGAAGCTGTTATGTATGTCGGTGATCTTGCGGTGGAAGAACGCGGCGAGTGAGTTGCAGAGGTCTTGCGAGGGAGTGATGTCGTTGTTTCCGGCGCTGGGGTTGGAGAACTCTTTGACGATGCTGAAAAGTTCCTTGCTGTCGTGGGCGTTGTTGTCCAGTCGTTCTTTGAGTGCCGACTTCTTGGTGGCATGGATCATCTGGTGGTGTTTGCGGGTGGCGTGCTTGAGGGCGGTCCTGTTGTCTGTGGTCTGGTCGAGTCGCCAGGCTTTCTCGAGAGTGCGGCAGTTCTTCTTGGATTCCTTGAGTTCGTTGGTGAACCAAGGGGTTTTCTTGCTTCCGGGTCTGCTGGGAGGGTTTTTTAGTGGTGCGAGGTCGTCGGCGCAGGCGGTCAGCCACTTGGCGAGGTTGCTGGCTGCTTCGTTTGGGTCCGTTGTGTTGGTGGGTGTGTTCTGGCTGAGGGAGGCGGTGAGCTGCTCGGCGGTGATCTTGCTCCAGCTCCGGCGGGGAGCCTGTTGCGGGTGGTGGTGGGTCGCAGTCTTTCTGAAGCTGAAGTGGACGCAGCTGTGGTCGGTCCAGTGGAGTCCGGTGGCGTGGCTGAAGGAGATGTGCTTGCTGGAAGAGAAGACGGGGTCAAGCGTGTGGCCGGCGTAGTGGGTGGGCGTGTTCACCAGTTGCTTGAGTCCGAGGTTGGCGAGGTTGTCCAGCAGGGCGGTGGTGTTTCTGTCGTTGTTGTTCTCCAGGTGGAAGTTGAGGTCCCCTAGGAGGATGTAGTCGGCGGAGGGCATGGCGTGCGGGCTGATGAAGTCTGCGATGTCTTCGCTGAATAGTGTGCGTGGTCCCGGGGGTCTGTAGATGAGGGTGCCTCGGAGGTTGGTCTTGGGGTCAGTGTGTATCTGGAAGTGTAGGTGTTCGGCGGCGGTGAAGGTCTCGTCGGAGTTAGTCGAGATGCGGATGGTGTTCTTGTGTACGATGGCGATGCCTCCTCCCGTCTGGTTGACGCGGTCCTTCCGGGTGATCTTGTATCCGTCCGGGATGGCTATGGCGATGTCGGGCGCTGAGGAGGCGTTCATCCAGGTTTCGGTGAGGAAGGCGACGTCCGGTGCTGTTGCGTCGAGCAGGTCCCAGAGTTCCACGGCGTGCCTGTGGACGGAGCGGGTGTTCAACAGGATGCATTTCAGGTGGTTGCTGCTGGTGCTCGACATGGCGGAGGTGGTGCACGTCCGGGGGCAGGTGAATCGGCAGGCTTGGCAGGTGAAGGGTCCGTGGGTGCGTCTCGGTGAGGCTCGGTAGCAGGCAGGGTTCCGGCCGGCATTGAGTGCGGTGAGGGTGGCGGCGTCGTAGGTCCGTCGAGTAGTGTTGCATCGGTGGGATCCAGGGGTCCTGGCGCTGGGCGCGGGCCAGGCGCGGACGGGCGCAGACGGGCTTACCTTTGGCGCACCTTCGGCGCTCCGTCGGTGCTCCCACTGCGCGCGCCGCGCTGCGCGGTCGCTCAGGGGGCGTCATAAGTAAGGAGCCTGGAGGGAGGAGCAGCTGGGTGGCGGGAGCGGGGCGGCGAATGGAATCACGGGGGGGCCGCAGGGAGGCAGTGGCGGGAAGTCCCAGGAGCAGCGGGCAGCGGGAAAGTCCCAGGAGCAGCGGGAAAGTCCCAGGAGCAGCGGACAGCGGGAAAGTCCCAGGAGCAGCGGGAAAGTCCCAGGAGCAGCGGGCAGCGAGCGAAGGAATCTCCAGGCAGGAGGCGGCAAGGCAGGCAGGAGCGGCAGCAGTGAGTGGGGCGACCAAGCCCTGTGGAGGGCTGAGCGGTCACACCAAATTTGCATCCTTTTTTTTTAACATCCTGGGGATTGCAAAGGTACCCAGGGTCGGTGGAGTCCCATGGAGGGGACAGAGAAAATAGGCAAAATATTGGTATATTTTAAGTTTTGGGAAAAATAGGGAAAAAATGCTCTGGATGAAAGTGTGTTTTTTCCCTAAAAATTGCATCACCAAATGGTTTGTTGTGCTAAAGTCACCATCTTCCCAGCTTTCAAGAACATGCAGAGCTGAATCAGAAAACTACTTTTGTACCACAGCTTTGCAATTTTTCAAAGAGGTAGCTCGTTTGTCCTATTTTTTATGCTCTCAAACTACTTCCAGTTTGTAGTGGAAACCAGTGTAAAACCCATGGGTGAACTAGAAAAGCTATAGATTTCAAAAATGGAGACAAAACTACCAATTCAGCAAGGGGTCATTTATGTAGATCCTTCAAGTTTTTCTCAAAGAAAATAATTGTTGAAATAAAGAAATATTGAAAATGAGTAGGAAAAACAGCCATGTGTGACAACATTTTCATCTGTAAATTTTAGACACGATGGCCAATTTACAAAACCAATATACCATTACGTCCACTAGAACCATCTGGTAGCAGGGATATATAGGGTTTGTAGATTCTCCAAGAACCCAAGGTAAGCAGAGCCAACAAATGAGCTGCACCGTACAATGGTGACCAATGGGTATCAAGGAAAACTTTGCCTTAGACCTGTCAGCCTTAAGGTGTATTATTATTATTCAGCTTATAGAGCGCCTGGTTACTCCAACAGAGTGTTCTTCCCTCAAACCTGTTACCTTCCTCCTCCATTTTTTTGCTTATCTCATTTTTGCTGGCCTTAACACTCTGTGCACTTTACCACTGTTAACCAGTGCTAAAATGCATGTGTTCCCTCCTCAAAACATGATTAGATTGGCTCATCCCCAATTGGCATATTTAATTTACTCCAAAGTCCCTAGTAAAGTGTTACTACATATACCTAGGCCTGTAAATTAAAAGCTACTAGTAGCCCAGCGGCACAAATCGTGCCACCCAGTTAAGTAGCCCTTTAAACATGTCTCAGGCCTGCCATTGCAGCCTGTGTGTGCAGTTGAAACTGCCATTTTGACCTGGCAAAATAAACTTTTTTTGCCAGGCCGAAATCTTCCTTTTTAATACAGATAAGTCACCCCTAGAATGGGCCCTAAACAGCCCAGAGTGCAGGGTGCAGTGTACTTAAAAAGTAGTTTTTACATGTCCTTGCAGTGAAAAACTCTTAAATTCGTTTGTTTCTGCTCCAAGGCCCATCTCTCCCATTAGATAACATTAGAGTTACCTTATTACATTTTATAAGTGAAATTTCCAAATGGGAATAAGTAACCAGTTGATGCTTGGTGTCTCTGGAATCCTAGTTTAAAATCCTGACATGGTGAAGTTAGATTTCAAATAACACATTTGAAAATGCCTCTTTTAAAAGTTGGCATTTTCCTGCCTTAGCCCAATTGTGCCTGTACCTGGGTCACATGTCTGGGTGTAGCTGACATTTGAGCTTTGTGTATTACCCCTAGACAGACACACACAATCGGGAGCTTAGGTGTGCCTAGCTGGGCCATCACTGGCAGGGTGGGAGGGAGGAGCTGGGCACAGTCACACTTACACATGAATAGGGTGTGTCCTGCCTCCACACAAAGGACTGCATACCCCCTGTAGTTAGTCTGGAGCCAGGACATGGAAGGCAGGATGCATGGGGACTTCAGAGGGAAACCTCTAGAAGCTTTTCCCACACTTTATAGGCACAACTAGGTATAGATACTGGGCCTCAGATACCAACTCTTCAGTATGCTTTTGCTCTATTTTCTAAACTGGTGTGGGATCTGTTTTTGGTGTATTTCACTGTGTTACAGTTTGAAGTGTTGCACAAATACTTTACACATTGCCTCTAAGTTAAGCTGACTGATCTAAGCCAAGCTACCAGAGGGTTGAGCATAGGTTAATCTGGGCTTTCCTTGTGATCTCACCCTGACAAGGACTGTGGTTGCTGATTGACCAGGGCTCACACCCCAGTCAGCCAACAACTCAATTTCTTACATTATGGCCCTCATTAATGAGAACTGATGCATTGCTGCAGCTAAGCAGCGATGTGTCAGAAAACGTTGAGGTGTGGCAGTTCTAAATGCCCTGGATGTGCCGTATTTACGGTACAGAGCACCATGTCGTAAGGTCCCAAGGTGCTTCAAAAAATTTACGGATTCGTGGGACGGATGCAGCAGAGAAAAGTGAAGCATGTGCAGCCAAATTAACGCTAGGCTGCTTTGCGGGTCGTAGAATAACTCTTAAGTGCCACAAAACAACTTTACACCACATTGGAGTGTGGCATGCATCAAAAACATCTTAAAAAGTGATGCATTGGGAAAAAAAGCTTTCCAAAACATCACAAAGGAGACATGGAGCCGGCAGGGTAACAACACCAACAACCCCAACAGCAGCCAGGATGTCTAGACAGAACCGCAGGGGAAGAAGAAGTGTCACTTTAGTGAGGAGCAGAATTACATTTTAGTAACATAGGTGACAAAGCATGAACATCAACTCTTTGTCACGTCAAAATTGCCATTAGGGAAGAAAGAAGCATTTTGGCAGTTCATAGTGGAGAAGATTATGGATCAGATGAATGACCGTTTTTAGCAGTCGCAAACAGAAAATCAGGCTGTTGCGACCGCTAAAAAGGGTTGTAGCATGTACAAACCCTATTTTGCGAGTCAGTAACCTATTACCGACTCGCAAGATAGGGTTTGCGAGTCGCTATTAGGAAGGAGCGTGCAAAGGGCGTCCCTTCATAATAGCAAGTTGGAGGGTGAGGTACAATTGTTTTGCGACCACAAATGAGGTCGCAAACCAATCGCAGTTGCCACCAATTTCAAATTGGTGGTAAGACAGTAGCAAACGGAAAGGGGTCCACAGGGGACCCCTTACCCCTTGTGTTTGGTAGTGAAAATATTTATTAAGAGCAGGCAGTGGTCCCATGTTCCACTCTCTGCCCTTAAAAAATTAAAAGAAAACTTTTCTTTTTTCCTTTTAAATGCATCCTGTTTTCCAGTATGGCAAGCGGCTGCATTTGACAAAAAAAGTTGCTTTATTTAAAAAGCAAGCATAGACATGGTGGTCTGCTGTCCCCAGCAGGCCACCACTCCTGTGATGGTAGCCTATTTCCAGTGGGTCGCAAATTGCGATCTGCCTCATGAATATTGATGAGGTAGGTCATGGCAACCCCATTGGGAATTGCTAAATGTGTGTGAGACACATTAGTACATTCCGTTTTGTGAGTCGCAAACAAAAAATTGCAATTTGCGACCAGCAAAATGGAATGGTCGTACATCTGGCCCTAACAGTGTAGGGCAAACTAAAAGGAGAGTGCCAGAGCATAAGAAGCACTGGCATGGCTATTAGCAGAGGACCAAGGAGAAACTGGCCACCACCCTGAAGACAGTGATGCGGACTGGAGGAAGAGAACCTGTCGAACAAATGGAGCTTGACACCTTGGAGGAGCAGGTGGCATCAGCCATACCAGTAGAGTGGTGGGAGGAGTTGCCGAACAGGACAGTCCTGTGTTAGAGGGCCAGGACTATCTACAGGGTAAGTGGCTTCAAGGGACAATATGGTTAAAACTGTAATGCCGTGCAGCACAACTACCTAAGTTCCTGTGCTACACTATGCTGTGTGCAAGGGAAAGGGCTGGAATCTCGCACTTGTCAATTCATACATCACAGAACTGTAAGTCATACTGCACAGTCACATGTTGTGCAGCCAAGACCACCTCCACCAAGTATGTCCAGTCCATATGTGATGTGCACCATCAGTCCAGGTTCACCTTTGTATTCTGAGACTTGTAGTGGAGTGTAGAACATGAGGCTCCCATTTTTGGGGGTTTGGCGTAGGGCAGCGATGCTAGTCACTTTGCTGCACTTCCCTATATCAAAGTGAAAGAGCAGGAATGGACTATATTAATCCATTACAATGTGTTCCTGTCCTTTCCTCCATGGTGCAGGGGTGCCTGTGTTGTCTGCAGGATTGTTTTTGTGCAGGAAGGGGCACCTTGCAAGTCCTTGCAAATCTGGGAATGCTTAAAAAACCTTGGATATTGTGTGGGGGCTCCCAGCACAACGCCCATGGAATGACTCCCTTGAGGAGAGTAAGGCGATGCAGTGATTTGTGATGCATTACCTTACTCAAGATTTATGAGGCCAGTCAAAGTCTTGCAAGTAGTCAGAGCCTTGCGTTACACATGTACCACTTTGCATGTTGCAAATGTGATGCAAGGCTCTCATAAATATGCCCATGAGTGACCAGGACTACAAGACACACAATGCAAACCAAAAAAGCTGGACTGGAGGAGCACATCATGCATGGACACTTGAACCCTGACCAACCTGACTGTGACAATGCAGGCCCCCTTGCACCATGAGGCTAGTGTGTCCAACCTGGGCCCATGCAGCCAAATCTGGATTGTAAACCAATGGAATGAAATGGGGTTGTCAGAGGATAAACTCCTTATCTGAGAGGGGGTTCAGGTTTGGAGTATGTGAAGTATCACCAAGTAGGATCTTGCAAACAGCCAAGTATATAATCACTGGTATTAACCTACTTTGCACGTAGCTGTCCTGATGTTCGTTGTCGGAGCACACAGGTGTGGGATGTCATGTCAGAGACCACCCTACTTCCTGTCATGTACAAATATAGAATGGGGTGGGTGTAAATGCAACAAATGCACCGCAGAGTACCTTGACTGTTAATTACCCGAATAGATGGTGTGTGTGTCTGGTAGGCCCCTGGTAGTGTAGTGCAATGTGGGTGTGGCTAAGCACATTGAACTGGCACTGTGTCTGAATGCGGAGGCATTGCATAGCAAGGAGGTGAGCTGTGATGTGTGCACTGCAAGGTAGCCTGAGTGTTAGTAACACAATGCAGTGTCTGATAGAGTCACCCTCGGCTCACAGCTGTGAAGGGATTCCACGGAAGAGGTCATTGGAGTACTACATCCTACATGTAATGTGGACCAGGGTGAAGATGTAGTAGATGTGAGGACGGGAGTCCTAAAAATGAATGTCGGTCTATGCCACACATGTCAAAGCAGGAGGATGTTAAACAGGGAATAGAGAACTGACAGGATGAGATAGGTTTCCATGATGATGGGCAGGTTTTAGGATGGTTGTAGGGTGAGGTCTATTGGCCTAGTTGTGTGGCCAACCTGGGTAGGTACATGTCACAGAATATCATTACTACTAGCATGTGGGCCACAACTTGAGCCATAGCCCTCAAATACAAGCCGCCATGTCGGTCAATTACATATGGTGACTTACATTGGTGGTGTTGGTGTCGCATGAGAGTCAATGTTTGATCCCTGTGCCATCAGTGTGTGATAGTAAGTCGAGTTCCTGGGTCGAAATGAGGGTTGCCAGAGGAGTCATGTACACCTACAAGTGAGCAGGACTGAGTAAAGCGATATATGATAGTGTGCAGAAAACCAACTCTGAAAATGACTAAATGGAGTGAACGTCAGTGGTAGCAATCTTCCTAGTTTGACTGGGCCTATCGCCTCAGAGTTGGTACACAGTGTCTACTGTAGTGAACTATGGAGGCAACTGTGTGTGTAATGAAATCACATGAGTATACCCAAATCTGAAAACCATGGTAAGAACATGCCCTTGCACATTCCTGCAGTGTAGCAAGGTTTCTAGCTGTGTAGAGTTGTATGAATGTGTGTGAAATATGAGCCCTAGGCCACATGAATGCACAATGTGCATGCAAGACAGCACAACAAGGCCGACTGGCGTGGTGTTCCGTGTGAAAGGCAGACTGCAGGGTCAATTCAAATACATGGCCAAACCCACATCACTGTCCCAGGAGTTGTCAGCTGAGTAGTGGCCAGACGGTATGCAGGCACCCTGGTGACTTGATGCAATGTGCACACTAGTGGTGTCAATATGTGAAACTCCATTCAGTATAGCTAGGCTTTCCTGTTTTCAGTTTTTATCTTTGGGAAATTCTGGTGGGGTTTTTTCAGTGATTTCAATACCTTAAAAAACAGTGGCTATCAGTGGTTACACATTTCTGCGCCGTTGAAAACAACAGAAACAGTGTTTTTCCGGTGTTTATGGAACGTTTCGCTTTTAGTATTGCTTGCTGTCTGGACTGGATGTTATATAGACAGGGTACGTACAGTGTATATGAGGTCCAAATAAATTTTTACAAATCAAACGTATTGTACTACACCAAACAATACTTTTTCAGTGAGTCTTTGGTCATGCGTGATTGCTATTTCCTTCCCATGTAAACTTTTATCTATGAAAAGGCCCTCTCAACATTGGCACTTGAGGCGGGCAACGCCAAAACAGCCAGTACACAATTTTTCTAACTCTGGCCACCTACATAGCTTTCCATGCCAGGACTGGTACACCTGAAGATTGTGATTTTCTGGGACAGGTTCTGCAACATATGCATTGAACTGGGAGCATATGCTCTCAGAGTTATTGAAGAGGTCAAAAATGAAGCAGTACTTTTCAAAGTCCGGGGAAAATTCCCCTTTACGGAATCAATCTAGAACTTGTGCAGAGTACCACAGTGAGGCTTCATTGACTTCAAATGCCATGGTTGGTGAAGGGATATTTCTATGCATCATTGCAAGCCATTTCTCATGCATTGTAAAATAAAATTTCCTGAATTGCTTCTCAACATTTCTTTGCTTACCAAGTCGCAAGCATTCTAACGTGGAACATGTTGCAGTGCCAAAGTCACTAAAAGTGTCACCCAGCCTACTCTCAAGGAGATGTTTCACATCTACACCAATTACGCTGAACACTTGGTAGACAAGGGTGATTTTCAGACTCTAGTTTTTGTATTATGTCCACTACAGCAGTCATGTTTTCCTGTAAAAATTAAAGGACGCAGCAGAGTGTACTTTTTTTCACATCACTATCAATATGCGACTGAAGATCCTCATATTTCGTGCCTTTGGCATCATCACTAAGCAAAAAATCTGTAATCAGTCGCCAAATGGATAAAATAGCATTCAAGGTCTCTAGGACTGAGAACCACTGACTAAGTGACACAGTTGGGATGACTCATTCTTTGATGCCACAAAAAGCACAAAATGAGAGAAATATTTGCAATTTAGTTCCCGCGCATAACGAAACAGTGCACCAGAATGGACTACAAAGTAAATAGCATTCTTCATAAACTCTGAAGATTGTAAATATGCGTTCAGCATACCATATAGCAAGTGGCAAGGATCTCTTACAGGGAAGCACTTCAGCTCAGGTATCGATTTGGACAGGTGATCACACTACTTTTTAAAAATATATAGCTGAATCACTGCAAATACAAACAATATCACTCCAATCTTTGCTGAATTTGGTAAGAACTTTTTGCAGCAGCATTCCAAGTGACACTGTGTTCAATGTTTTTCAAAGGTCTGGTGCCATGTTTTCACTACTATTCCAGAAGCTTGGTGACAGCACTCTTTTCACATATACCTGTCACTGCACCTTGCATTGAATGTTAAAGCCTGGGGTGTTTGGAAATTCACCTACTAGCAATAGTGACTCGCTAGAAAAGGGGTCTGATGTATCAAAGGGTTTCACCCATTCTCTGTCTGGGGAATCAATATGACAGTACATATTGGGAATATTTTTATGAAACCAGACATTTTATCTATCAGTGAAAGAATCAAATGTATCCAAAATATCAAATATGATTTTGATATTTCCTGATTCTCTACAGTTTATAAAACAATTAACTATGATCTAAAACATGCTTCAAAACCCTGCAACAATAACCCAAAGACCACAATACTGGAAAAAGCAAATGTGACCTTCCTAAAAAGCAAAACTCAAGCAGAATTATACCCAGTCTTTCTTGCTGCTACTTTTTTATTTTTACTCTTTTATATAGCGCGAAGTCGACCCAAATGTATCAAAGTACTTTACATGAGCACTAGTTGCATTACAGACGGACACATTGATATATATTTTTTTTAGGCACAGGGAGATTACATGATTTGCCCAGAACCGCAGGTTGTTTGAGCCTCTCACCAGACTCGAACCTGGTTCCCCAGCTTCAAAATCGGTCATCCCAGCAGTTAAGCCACACCCTCTCAGCAATATAACAAAGTTACATTGTAGCCCCTTCAATAAAAAATAAAAATGATTTTCACTCTCCTTTTCCTTTCTTTGAAGGGCATTTAGTTTGTGGTTCTGCATGTGTTTTTTAATTTTTTATATGTTTACACTGGTGAGGGCTATTTCCCTTTCAGTGGGGTTTTATCAGTTATTATAGGTTTAAACCTAAAACTGGATAGCCTAAGTATAGCCATCACTAATACCCTCACCGGCATGGCAGGCCAGCAAGCTGTGTAACGTTTTTGCAATGTGTGGTATGACACAGAAACTCACCCTTGTCACACAGTGGCTGTGTGAACAATGTAGAGATATTGCCATCTGAAAGCCAACTGCAGCGCAACTTGGCCTCATTTACTCATGTCAACATCTAGCAAAGACAAACATTAACATATTACAATATCATTGCAGAGGGAGAAACAACACCTCCTGACCACCAGTCTGTCCTGGATGACAAACCTGTTGTCAATGACATCCTGCCTCCCATGGAAAATGACAACTTCCAGCAACTCCTGGATTCCATTGGAGCACTTTCTCCAGTCATGGCAAGGAATGACAGCGTCGCTGGATTTCCAGAGAAATGCCTACCACAGGACATTTCTCGTCTGCTTGCTCAAGGCAGCTCTGGACTCCGAGGACACTCAAGTTGACTTTAAATGGTGAGCGGTAGGAGTCCAGCAGTTGGTCTCTGGTGTGTGGGCAGGGACGGAGACCATCACAGGCACCCTGGAGGAAGACTTAGGGTGCCTCAGTCCCAATAAGGACACCTCTGAGGATATCAAAGGAACCCACCATTTGCTCCATAGATTGGAATAGTCCATGGCTGACATTGCTGGTGCCGAGGCAGAGGCAAGAACAACAGCCCTGCCGATGTGACACCAGTGAGGTAGCCACCCAGATGGGGGCAATCTGTGCCATCCTCCAATCTATGGAGTACAAGCATGACTCCTATATTGCAACAATGGGTGCCTTCCACAGCGACGTTGTTGCATTGTTGACAAGCCATCAGGCCCTTGTCAGAGCTGTGCTGCATTCCTTGCTGGCACACACAAATGCTGGTGGGGACAAGGGAGCCACATCTTCTACCCCTGATGTGTGTGTGCCTCAGATGCCTCCCATACAAACACCATCACCCACAGAGGAGGCAAAGAGGAGGAAGATGTGGCCTTCACCAATTTCTGGCATAAAAGTGCCCAGTGACATTTGTCCGTGCCTCTTGGCCAGTTTCTCATTGGACCTGTGTTTTTCATCAAGCCATTGCCCTTTTACCTGTTACTGTTCTCTTTTTGTATCCCCACCTGTTACTTTGATCCATTTGGGGACTGTTGATGAGGCCTAACTCCTAATGGCAATTTGGACCTCCTCCTCACTGGAATGCTCCTCACCTCGACATGTCACATGACATGTATCCCCTATGGATTCTGTCTGGACATCCTTTGGTCTCGAACAATGTTGGGGTTGTTTGTCACAAGAACTGCTACTTAGAAATTGCCTATGTACACATCTGTAAATAAATGCACTACTGTGCAGCAGTGTGTTGTATATCTGTTGCAGATAGGACTAACTAGACCATGGCAGATGTATAGATACAAAAGACACTTCTTAGCACCTCAAGGTAATTGTGCTAAAGTCCTTATCACATGCTCTGGTTGGACATGGCCAAGCATCATGTACACCCACTGCCATGGCATTATGTGGAAAGTCTCATTGAACTATTGAATGCCATGGTGTGACAATAAGCATCAATAACTTGACTGGCACACAGTGAAAAAGACCAACTAATCACACAATTGTCTACCTGCCCAAATTGGGTTCTGGGTCCTATGAGGCATGTGAGCCACAAACACATTGTCATACATCCACAGATATGTTGCTCAGTTATCACGACAACGTGATCATGCACATATATCAGCTTCAATGCTTACATTGAATATATCCTATAAGTACTATCAAAAAGCACGCACTAACAATATACAGATACTAATGGCCAGACTCCTTCTGATTTAGCGTCATACCTCTGCCACTCAAGGATGTAGAAGCTCAGTGCTACACCTTAGATGTCATTAAGCATGAACTTCAACTACTAAGTATTTGGAGTCCTGTGTCAAATGATAAATGGTATTGTAAGGCAGACTGGGATACTTAGGGACAATGTGTTCTTCTGCCTCTGAGAGCCCTCACAAGCATTGAGTATGAGTGTAATCACACTTGGCAACAATTGTACTAGATACACACATAAAAATGATTAGGAGCCAGAGCACAGACCCAGGAACCAAGCTACACATCTCTTGGCTAAGAGGAAACGTGAGACTAATGGTTTTCTAACTTAGCAATTAGGAAGTGCCTTATTTAGAAAGTACTAAATGCCAAGGATGATTGACATTTACGGGCAGGTAGGGGCCACATTCATGGCTACTAACCAGCTAACAACAATGACCTACTAGTACAATGGTGAAAGGGTGAGTGTGCAAGTGACAGGCACCAGTGTATGTTCCAGCACAGCCATGAATGTGTACTGTGGGTTGACAGATCTATTCCTACTATACATGTACCATCACTTACACACACAGTGCTACAGTTGGTGACTATATGTGTTGGGCTGTGCATCAATCAGATTCTGTAATTGACTCAATTGCAACGTAGACTGGCTCTTGTCCATAGGCATCTCACAAAGTTACACATATCTACAAACACTTCTGGGAATTGCTACATCATGTACTCAACTCAGCCTAAGTAATTATGGCAACTCTTACGCAGGAAATTATTACACAGTCGTGAAAGTAGAACAAGTATTTACTTATAAATATGTTATATTCACAAACTTAAACTAGCTATCCAACACTAACTTACACTATCTAAACTAAGCCTAAACTAACTTAACCTACCTATCCTGAACTAACTTACACTATCTAAACTAAGCCTAAACTAACATAACCTACCTATCCTACACTAACGTATCTTAACATTACCTTACCTTGGCTACAGCTATCCTATACATTTGACACAAATTACATGTTAAACATAAACCCTCCACCCTCTTTAACACACATAGACACAACACAAACATCAACTACACCTATGCATAAACTAACCAGACATGTAACCTAAAAAAAATATATTTTTGGGGGGGTATTTATTTTTTAATATATTATTTTAAAAGGCTGAGCTTTAACCACTCACCCACTAAAACCTTAGAAATTGAGAAAAAAGATTTTAAAAAGTGTACCTCTAAAAAACTAAAATTCTAAAACTTATCTAATCTAAACCTAACCTATTCACTAACTATGACCTTAACTATAAAATCACGACTATATCAAAATAACAATAATAAAATCTAAATAAGTTGGGAGAGCTGCTCCATGGCCTCCTACAAGTTTGTTATCCTGGCATGTAAGCGTGCCTGCTCCCCACGAATAGCATCAAGTTTCTGGATTAAGCTTCCTAAGTTCCTTAATGATGGTGTAGTGTAACACAGATTTCCTTCCCATGGGACTCTGAGGCTGTGAGGGTATACGCTGTGTGGCTGGAGGGGTAGCTGGTGTGATTGATCTTTGGGGTGGCTGTCACTGGTTTGGGCCTGCTCTGTCCTTGCTACGGGCCGATGTTGCCATTGCAGGTGTGGTTGGTCGAGGGGCGTTCCAGGACTCTGCTTCCATTGCACACTCATACAGCTTGTGCATCTTTTGGTATGCCTTAGAGATGTTCTTCACGTGGCGGTAACGAGCACAGCACATTTCATAAGTATGTGTCTCATCAGTTCTCATGCTGTCTAGGGTGATAATGGAAAAATAGGTAGCACATGCAACACATGTGCACAATGTATGTGATAAACAGTCTGACATTGTAACACAATCACATGTCCCTGACTAGACCAATGCCAGCATTAGAGATGTATATATGGCAATATGTCGTCACTACATAGACATCCCCTACTTGAACAAGGAAAACTGAGTCAGGTGCCATCTGTGTGGGTGCCCAAATTGTAACAGTACTCACAATGTGATGAATACCATATAATACATGACAAAAGTTCACATTATTGAAAATGACCTGAAGTAACATTAGACACATGGGCCTACTTACCCAAATTTGGGATTTAGAGGCGTGTCATGCAAATGTGCTGATCATTGACCATCTATATAAGTGTAAGTGGATAAGGTTATACAGTACAGGCATTGTTGCTTGGCCTTGCATGCCCCATCTGGAGTCTCACAAGTCTGCACACGTTGCTGCCTTCACTTACTCCGTGTCACTTTGTCAATAAATGGATAGGGCGTTGTCATGTACCTGCTGTACACTATGATTGGGGAACCTAAATAGCATTTACCCTCAGACAATTGTACGGAAATGTAAGTATAATCTCCTGCCTCAGACTTGTAGGGACAATCATAAGGAGTCATACTTAAACATGCCTATGTACACACATCATCCCAAGGCTATTTTCGAAGCCATACATCAAAAATTGAAATTAGCATCACAATAATGTATGTATGCTTGTCATACTACTCATCTGACCTTAACATTTATTTTATATGCTGCATAGACCCTTGTACCATAACTCAGAAGAAGGCTCAAGTACCACTGAGGCAGGATTACAACAGACATACCTCGTGGTAGGCTACCATATCGAAGATCTATATGTCCAACCAATAATGAACTAACACATGAACAGACACACGTCATTTGCTGTCTGTCATAGCACTAATACATTATTTATGAAGATGTAGGCCCATCACAAAAAACATATGCTGCAACTATCATATTCAAATGTGTTTAGATTGTGATGGCACCCCAGATACCAGTGACATACATGTTTACATAATTCTTCTTAAATTTTGTAATACTGCTACAGGGAAAGATCTGTTTTGTACAAACATAACATGTGTAAGACAGCATGTTATGTTTGCCCACCCTTAAGGTCAGTGAAACTGATATTTCTTATCTAGAGAGCGCTGAAGCATGCAGCATGTAGGAACCCATTATGCTGCATTGTGATGGAACACATGTTGTATAATCACACAATGTGTGAGCCTGATTCCATGACACTTATCCTGTCCATGTTTGATAACAGTGGTTTTGTATAAATAGTGCTCATCTTCTGCCCCTGCGTCATGCACAAAATTTGACATTTAGTACTGATCCCTGCCAACACTTGCTTAGCAACACAGAAATTACTCTGCTGTGACATACGTTGACTCCAGAGTTTGGTGTCTGTGCCATTTGTTGTACGAGATAATGTGTTTGTGTGGAACACATGCAGTGTGTGCCAGATGATGCTCACTGTGCCCAAAGCAACATGGATAAAGATGTGCTACTATAAGAATATATGTAAAGATGTTTACTACCTGTGTCCCAGCTTGCTTACACCTTACAATCTCAAAGATTTTACTCCGTAATCAGTCCAAAAAAGTCTGTGGGCGGGTTCTGTTCTGTTTCACAGACTGACAGCTGATTGATGGCAGCTAAGTGTTACCTTCCACCACACATCACAATTGGACATTTCCACATAGCGCACACACAGACATCAACATTTGAACATACTGTACTTATAACACTTACTGGTAGCATTGTGGTCCTGGAAGGATTCCA
Organism: Calotriton arnoldi; assembly: GCA_963921515.1. Lineage (NCBI taxonomy): Eukaryota > Metazoa > Chordata > Amphibia > Caudata > Salamandridae > Calotriton > Calotriton arnoldi. Next base: position 1,084,820 of record CAWUFW010003333.1, read on the forward strand.
ACTCTCCCCTTGTGAATGGAAGATGTCCACTCAGGAAACATGAATGTGGAAGTATCTTTGTGATCACTGCTTTCACATGTGTACATTTTTAAGATCCAAGTATATCAGAAGTACACAAAAGGTAAAACCGACATATGGCAATATGCCCATCTTGTTGCACGCCTTTAGTCTGCTTGCAGGCCTGACCTGGCTGGTTGCTGAACTTCAGATGTACCCGTCATGACATGCCTGAAGCATGCGTCAAGGATGTGATGGATTGAGTAATGCTGGGTAGCAAAATGGCAGACTCCAGTGACCCATGAAACATGGGTGATATGATTGACCCTGAGAGTAACTAAGGGGCCTATTCATGAGCCCCTTGCACCACTGTAGCATCACTTTTTGTGATGCTCTGGTGGTGCATATTACAAAATTACATTAATGAGGTCAAGCAAAGCCACTTTGTATGACTTTGAATGGCCTCATAGATATGGAGTAATGCAAAGCAGCGCAAATTGCTGCTTTGCCATACCCTGCGCTAGGAAGCCGTTCCATGGGCCTTGCAGTGGTTGTTCCCACACAACACACATGCATTCTGACGCTTTCCCAGATGTACAAAAACATGTAAAACTGGAGATGTGCCTAAACCTTACAGCTCCCCAGGGGAGGCGCTACAAGGAAAAATAACTTTATTTCTCTTCATCTTTTCCTCTGTCCATGTGTGCTGCATTCTGCAGCACACATAGACAGAGGTAAAAGGGTCACAGGAATGTTTTTTTGCTGAAAGGTGCCCCTTCCAACACTAACACAATTCTGCCAACCACATTGGCACTCTTAAGCCATCGTGCAAGGGTCCCTGCGTCAGGGCTAGGCTGCCTAAATGGTGCCAGCGCAGGGTGAAAAGACAGAAATGTACTGTATTGTATCAATACGGTGCATTCCTGCCCTTACACTTTGGCGTAGGGCAGGGCAGCAAGGTGACTTGCTGTGCTGCCCTACGACAAATCTCCAAAAATGAAACCTTAAGTTCCCTTACTTTAGAGCATTTTCTTACCTTTACATTTTCCAGACATACATCTTGCATGTTGCAATATTGAATACAATCACAAAAGAAGTACAATCTATGCTTATTTTTTGCATTGCTGATAAAGGTACCTCATAAAATGCAGACAGATCATATATACTGATGAGCCCACCAATTTCAAGTCCCAGGAAGTCGATGATATCAGCCTCCTGTGAGATAACGTAGGCCCATCGGTGCTTCATCTGGAAGGTTGTTCGGGCAATCTTGAAGGTCTGCTCATGGTGCCAGCACACTCGCTCCCACCTGTCCTTCATCTCCTTGGCAGGGTAGGCCTGGCTCACCCTGCCACCAGCCACAAGCATCCTTGGTAGGTAGTGTACAATTAGCAATATGAGCCCTCCCAACTCAGGCTCTGAGAAATTGCAGCCCCTCCCAGACATATTTCAAACCCTCCCCAAAAATACAAAACAAAACCTAAATGTACCCCCTACAAACTCTAACTACCCCATCAGACAAACCCCAAAATGACTTACACCCAACAGCACAATTTCAGCAATTTAGACAAACCAATGAGACAGGACCATATAAGTTTAAGATATAGAGACAATATATGGACACAACACATACTGACAAGACTACAACGCTCAATTAACTCTCACACACTCTCCAAACACCTCCAACACCAAGCACAAACTTACAGAGAGTAAGAGAAAGTGAAGGTAACTTCACACTTCCTAATTTGTAGCTTGCCACGCCCATTGCGTCACTTCCTGAGTGTATGCAGCCTGTTTTTTACTAATGCTTTGTTTTTTTAATGCATCTGTACTGAAATAGCCAATGCATGATTAACGCACAACGCATTAGCTACAAGACATCGTTTTCAATGCATTGGCGCAGGTTACAATCCGTGCAACATGTGTAATGCGATGCACTGATGTGTCAATGCATGGATTCTGACCCACGCAACTGGCCTATTGTCTGGGATACACTGGAGTGAATTGTGCAAAGCAGGAAAACACACCTTGGGCTACTTTCCTTGCTCCTCTCTTTCTTACCTGACAGGTTTAATATTTTCAGAAGTGTGATTTTTCAGTGGTCATATTGTGCCCATGTGTGTGTTTTTGCCTTTTCAGTGGTGACATATTGAGTGACAATATATTTATTTGAAAAATACATTAATATTGTGATGTGTAGACACTCCCAATTTTTACTTCCTTTGGTCGGTTTGTAGTATTCTTGGGTGAACATAGCCAGCTGCAGAGTAGTCATATTTTTGTCCTAATATCTAGTGCTACTAAGCCTATGAGCAACACTATTGTATTACCTATTATGTGAAATATCTTCATTCCGACTATCTGTCTGGGTACCTGACATAAGACGTGTTACTGACGCAATGCACACTCAGGGAAGCACCGAAAACGGTTGGTTCAGGCTGTGTACAGTGTATGTGCCATCCAGCTTACAGATTTACTGGATAGATGTGATAGGTATGGTGTAAGCTCTATTTGACACCTGTGATTGTCCAGCAGACATTAATTTGCAAACTAAACTACGCAACTTCAACCATGTAATGTTGTGGTCCAGACACATGTGCAGTGTGGGCTTTATGTATGAAACAATATGAGTGGCGCATGCTCAATGCACCGTGGTAAATGTGTTTAGCATATCTGTTTGCCTATAGTTCAAGCATTTCAAGTACAGCTTGAGTAGACCAAACAAGTGTCATTATTCACGAGTGCCTCTATATATAGCAATTCGCTGCATTGCCTTACTCTGCACCAGAGAGAGGTTCATTGACCTTTGCATGTGGGTAGCCATTAACATCAGATGGTAATATGTGCTTTTACAACCAGATGACATCAGGCAAACCTGTCAATGCATCAGTAAGCAGTAACTTCACAGGAGTGATATTACATTGAGTTGGAGCTTAACATCTTATCATTATTTGATGTTTCTTTGTGTCCTGTGTACAGCAGCACACATAGATGGTACACTATTGCTCAATCAATCAATCAATCAAGGATTTATAAAGTCCGACAAATCACCCGTGAGGATCTCAAGGTGCTGGATATGCTAGTTGCTTCGAGGTGTTCTGCTCACAGCAAAATTGGTTATCAGTAAGATGCACCATCATGGTCACACAAATTCCCGCATGTAACAATTGCATCTTTGCCTCATGGTGCAAGTATGCCTGCGTTGGTCCTAGGTAACCAATCCAGCACCGGAACAGGGCAAGAGGCAACATTTTTAAGTGTTTTGTTAGATAGGGTACATTTCTTGCAATGTGCTTGCAAACATAGCTGTGGCATAGGAAGACCATCTGTGCTGCACTGAGTGGCCATGCCCATTATATTCCCCTCTGTTTACACTCACAGGAATTTATGTAGAATATTCCATGATCCACATATGTTAGACGGTAACAAACATCATGAAGTGCAGGACACACCCTCGGTCATTGCATGCTGTTTGGCACTACACTCCCTTTAGAATGTGGCAGACGGTCTGCAGCTGAAAACATTGTAGCAGCACGCACAATCTCAGCATGTGCACACTGTAACGCATTGCAAACCTTATGTTGTGTATGTCTTGCACAGGCACATGTTTTCTGCACATGGTGTTATGCACACATAATTCTGAAAAAATGATGTGGGTCTGGGATGAGTGTGTCACACAGTAACAGACCATTGGAATAGGTAAATGAGCCATTATATATCACTGCAGTGAAATATGGTCAAATAGTCAATTTAACTGGTGATGTTCATATAACATAATGTTGCCATACACAAATGATTTCTGTCTTACTCCTGTCAACGCTAGTAGCAGTACATCTACTCTGAGGGCAGGCCTGTGTGTGTGCCTCCTGGTCCAAGGATACAACATTCCCTTGTGCAGGCATATGCAATGGCACACACTCAACTTACATTTCCCCTTTTGAATGATACAAGATTTGTGATCTGCTCAACTATGCACTTGCACACTCAGGTCAGAGGTAAACAACTCTTGCCATGCAAAGGAAAGTTCATATCAAAAACCCTCCATCCGACCATTAGTGTGTATGCACATACAGTTTTTACAGATTTTTGGTCCAATAGAAATCACCCTCTTGACATCTCAGTATTCTTCAGGTGTTCAGATGTTGCATATTACATATTCAATGTCATACTTCTCTGGCCATGTACTCACTGTACAATGTCATCTACTCATATTGTATTTGTACAAACTTTCCTCATCATTGCATTGCTGTGCAATGCATGGGATATGTGTCCTATATGTACTGTAGCATGATGTGGTATGTGTGACAATGTAGCAATGACATAGATCACATGCTTTGTGTTTGGTGGAAAGCCACTCATTCATGTACGCATTCTTTACATGTGACTGCTTTTACATGTTCGCATGAGACTAGGCCTTTGTCCATGACCGCTGTCGCTCAATATCTATGATAGTCTCTGTAACGACAGTAGTTTCAGCAAAATACTGTCATTGCGCATGGTAATTCATTGGTGAGACACACTACAATGTGAGGTTTTTCTCAGGTATGGTAGGTGGTGGTTTGTGTTCCAAACTTCACTGAGTGCCATTTGTTATAAACTTTGCTGCGGCACAACACAGTAAGACTACTAGCTGTGCAGCTCTGCACTGCTCAAGTGCAAGGGGAAAGTAATGATCAATTTGGAATTGGAAATGTGGGATTCCTGGCCTTTCCTTTAATGCAGTACACTGCTTCACATTGCATTTGTTTATATGTGGATTTGATAGATGAGAGGCATGGCCCCATGTTGCAGAACAGGTCTGATGACATGATTATTACAATTTGAGGCCTACTTCTAGTTGATGAGATGTAGGTGAGATCAGGTGTAATGGGACTGTGACTTAGAAGGCAACATTATAATGGGATCCAAACATGTATTTCCATGTTGTACCTTTCTCTTATGTACTGACATTCTGTCCATCAAAGTACATGCATTTTAATCAAAGAAATGTTGCACAATTTGGTTGCGTCACCAACTATCAGCCACTGTGTGTTGGATCTCTCCTCCCTCCTCCTCCATTGAGTCTTACTCATTATGGTCCACGTTCCATGGGACATTTGTCTGTACACAGATCTGGAGAATGGCACATACTAGGATGATCTTGCAGACCATAAAGGGTGAGAATAGCAATCTTCAGCACACCAAATGTTCTCTCCACGATGTTCCGGGTCTTGACCAGGGCCTGGTTGTACTGTCATTTGGGTCAGTGTGGGGATGTGCAATTGGAGTCATGAGCTAGGGCTAGAGACCATATCCTTGGTCAGCTGAAAGTTACAACTGTCAATGATTTTGCTCTGTTACAACTACATTCCTGTCCACGTGTGTTATGTCTACTGGTTTACTCATACACATTTCTTATGTTATTTCATAATATGTGTTACTGATACAGTTGGCCATAGGTTTTCACAAGTCTGTTACAGTGTGCTCTGTGTAATGGGAAATGATGAGCCAGAACTGATACATTGGACACTCCCACATCCTGACTTTCATGTTTATCCAGTTGCTTAATGTGATGGGTATTTAGAGATTTTCCAGATCACTTTATGTTATGTGCACCCACAGTGACAGATTATTGATCAGATCTATGGCTAGTTGCTCTTCCCTAGGTTGGTAGTGACATCGCCATTATGTTGTACACTCATGCATAAATATGTCCATGTTAAACCACTGATGTTGTTGGTGACTTACATGACATTCGCACTCCCGTTTCATAGTTCACTTACTTTACCATGTGTCTTAGGTGCATACATGTGGAGCAGTTCAAACATGTCACATGGATTGTTATGCTATTCGTTGTCAGACTATTGTATTAACCAGAGAAGTTGTAATAGTACATTTTAATTGACACATATGTATTGTAATGTGGGCCAGCTTTAAGTAGGGCACACTGATATATTTACAAGTAGCTATCTACTACAAAAGTAGACACAATACATTGGTTTTTCACATGTATGCGTATGACTCTAGCTTGTAGGGGATTGTGTACTTCTATGCCTTGATCTTTTTAATCATTGCTGTGGCACATGAATGTCGAGACAGGCATTCTGATGACACTGTGGTGCCTTGCTCAGGGTTGACTTTATTCTATGTTGATGACTAATGTATGGCATGTTTGTAAGTATTGTGTTTGACTGTGCGAGTTTGACATTGCTGTATTCATATGCTTTTCATTTGGGCTATTTACTCCACTGGACAGATGAGCTATCACATTTGTTGCATCAGTCAATGCTGCTGTCAACCTATGTGTATGTGTGTACGTAGACTAGACGTATTGCTGAGACATATGTGTGTTTACTACTGTTGGTGTCACAATGTTATCTAGTAATGACATTTGCACATGTCTGGGCCTATACTGGCAGGACATGTCACACATGGCCGTTGCACAGTCTTCCTGTGTTGCGCCTGAAACTTTGGTCAGCATACAAGTATGCTGCCATATGTGGCACACTTGCTTATTTCCAGAATACTTGTTTTCACAGCAGTGACCTTGTTGACCTTTGACTGATACAAAGAATAGGTACACCATTGAGTAGACACTCATCTCACACTTATATGTTGTGTTGCCTTTGTACTGTATTGGCTTGTCTGTCATGCCACATGGTTTAATTGGTGATTCATTACACAGTGCAGTCAATGTGGTTCCATTTATCCACACAGAGTGAAATGACACATTGCTACTCAATGACGTTCTGTTGCTACTGCCATTGACAGGTTACCAAGTGGATGTCAATGTGGTGCAACTTTGTCTACACATTGCTGTGCATTGTTCTCACTATGTGCACATGACACTAAGGCCCAGATATTTAGGAGGTGGCACTGTGCAGTGCAGCAATCACCTGTCAGGACCTTTGGCATTTGTGCACAGTATTTAGGCCATACAGCACAGTCCTGAGCTTTCACCCTACACTGGCACACGATGTGCTGCCTTGAACAACCACAGGCACACTTTCACCATGGTGCTCGTGTGCCTGAATTTTATGCAGGATTGTGTTTGTGCAGGATGGGACTTCCTCCTAAGTCTGTAGTATCTGATGACTTCATTCTCCCTGAGGTTGATGAGGGTAATCCACTGGCAAAATGTAAGCTCCCTTCTCCTGATTTTCCTACTTTGTGGGGATGGGGGTCTCTTTGCAACTTCCTGCTGCAGAAGGAGCACCTCATGGCGTAGTACAGCTTGCCAAACTGTTTTGTGTGTCTTGCTGTAAGATCTGGCTTTTACAGCGGGTTTATCCCAGACATTTTGCTTCTTGGCCTCCTATGTTTGACTCTGTTTTTGTTGGTTTTAGGACTCTGGGCACTTTATCACTGCTATTCAGTGCTAAAGTGCATATGGTCTCCATGTAAATTGTGTTTATGGATTGGTGTTCCCTTGATTGGCTTATTTGACTTACTACTAAGTCCCTAGTACAGTGCACTGTGTGTGCCCAGGGCCTGTAATTCAAATGTTGCTACTGGGCTTGCAGCACTGATTGTGCCACCCACATAATCAGCCTTTCAAAGCGGTCTAAGACCTGTCACTGCTGGGTCTGCGTGCAGTCTCTACTACCATATCGACCTGGCAAGTGAACCCACTTGCCAGGCCCTAACCTTCCCTTTTATTACATGTGAGTCACCCCTCAGGTAGGCCCAGGGTACCCCTGTGGGCAGGGTGCTGTGCATGTGAAAGGTAGGATATGTACTGGTGTGTGTGACATGTCCTGATAGTGAAATACAGTGTATTTAATTTTTCCCTATGGAAAGGCTATAGGTCCCAGGGGATAGGATGGGAGTTTATTTATAACATCATATAAGCATAACCTCCCATTGGGACAAGGTAGAAAGATGGAGTTTAGTATGCCTTAACTCAGGATACAAAAATGCATCTTTTAGTGAAGACGATTTTTATATTGTGTCTTTGAAAATACCACTTTTAGAAAGTGGGTATTATCTTGCTTAGCCATCCTGTGTGCCTCTGATGGTTTATGGATTGACTGTAATTCTCTTCAGACAGCCAATGGGGGGTTGAAGTGTGTCCTGCCTTTCCTGGATGGGTCCGGGTTGGGCTGAAAAGACCTGGGCTGCATCTAGAGTGGTGGGAGGAGACTTTCCTGCACCTAAATAGGCCTGGTCTGCCTTGGACAATGCTGTCTCCACCTCCTACCAGGAAGCTTGACCAGAGAGGACAGAACTGGCTTGGACTGAGCACAGTGCCTCTCTGCCACAAGAGAACAAAGATAATTTGAGTATAAATATTGGGGCCCAGTCCCCAGGACTTTAGATTACTTCTGGACTCAAGAGGAACCTCTGCCAAGGAGAAGAGTTGGGAAAACTGAAGGAAAAGTACTGCCCCTTTGCTGTGTGCTGTGTGGGGTTGACCTGCAGTGGTTGTTTCTGCCAAAGGAGAGGACCAAGACTTTGCTGTGTGCTGTGTATCCTGCTTGAAGAAGATCTCCAAGGGCTTGGTGTAGAACTTGCCTCCTGTTCTGAAGTCTCAGGGACACAAAGACTTCATTCCCCTCTGTCCTCCTGTACCTGGAACTGCTGTTTCAGCTGCCACAGATGGAAATAGCAACACTGCCGCGGGCAAGCGATGCCGTGACCTGCAACGAAGCCGTGGACACAGCTCGTGAATTGCATGACGCACCGCCCTGACTTACACCGCAGCCCGCCGCTTGCCGCCGCAGCACCGAACCCACTCAGATGCCCTCACCGAGGCCGCTGCCTGCACCGGAGGTGAGGACACCGCTTGTGACGCTCACGACGCACCACCCAGACTCGCACTGCAGCCCCGACCTCACTGACACCAGTGCTTCATCATTGCGGAGCCGATACCTGACGTGGGTGCCCTCCCGAATCAATGGACTCCGCATTGTCGTAAGGAACCAACGCCTCGACGCCACTGCGACGTCACCGCCAGGGCAACAGTAAGGAACCCGACGCCTCACCTCCCCTGCATCGCAATAAGGAACCGATGCCTCACCTCCCCTGTGATCGTAAGGAACCAACGCTGCCCAGCGCCAACGAAGCATCACCTCACCGACCCATGCACCGTCTTTGTTTTCATCATTTACCAAGGTGCTGTTCTTTGGGGTGCATGTGACTCCGAACCCGAAGCCGCTCTGTGCCGTACTTTGGGATTTTCAGCTGTCACGACGTCGTAATAGCCCCAGGTGGAGGTATTCATTGCCACAAGCTTTATTTTTGTAAATAACCATTTTTGATGATATCTTGATATATGTAAGGTGGATTTTTGTCATTTTGGTCTTGTTTGGTTTAGATAAAGATTACTTTTTTTTTAAACTGGTGTGGTGCCCATTTGTCGTGTTTTCACTGTGTTACTGTGTGTATGCACAAATGCTTTACACACCGCCTCTGAGATAAGCCTGTCTGCTTGTGCCAAGCTACCAAGAGGGTGAGCAGGGGTAGTCTAAGGGCGTAACTCCCTTATCCTGACTAGAAGCAAGGGTCCCTTCTTGGCCAAAGGTGCAAACCATTGCCAACTAGAGACCCCCATTTCTAACACTTGCCTTTATGTTCCTCAGCAACTGCACCATTTCCTACGCCTGGGTTGCCGAAAGAGCTTTAGGAATTTTGACGCATTTTAGGCTCTGCATGATGCTTGCCGACGATGCGTCGCAAATTGACAAAACCATAAATATCACTGCATTTGTTTTACGAAGGATTTTGTGGGGGAATGCCTACCTCACATATGTTAGACTCTGCGTGGCGCAGTCAGTTCTGGCCTACAAGAACAGCTGCATTTGGCCTCATGCGTCGACTTGTAGATATGGAGTACTGCCTGCGCCGCAGTCATGTCAACATTTGTGACGCAACGGTGGTGCAGGCCTCATAAATATGCCCCTATGTATTTCTGAAAATGGGCACAAGTTATGGCGTTAAGGAGCAGTGGTTATTCGTACATCTCTGAACTTGTGGGTATCCGTACCAGCATATGAATTAGAGGGTATTTTTCAAAATGTCTTCTTTCATTTACACTGGCTTATATTTGGAAGGCACAAATGCAGCAAAATCGAATAGATAATAACAAATGTTCTACTATTCTATGCTCCCACATGTCTCCAATAAAATTGGTACCTCACTTGTGTGGGTAGGCCTAGTGCCAGCGACAGGAAACTGGTCAAAACACAAAATGAACACATCACATTTTTCCACTGAAAACTGACCCTTTTTCCAATGTTGGTAGCTTTGGATTTTGGACCCTAGCTCAGCTCACACCTAGGGAAACCTAGTAAACCTGTATATTTTTTAAGATAAGACTAGAGAAATCCAAGGTGGGGTTACTTGTATGGCTCTCACCAGGTTTTTTCACCCAGAATGCCTTCCAAACCTCAAAGTTTGTAAAAAAATAAAAAAGCATTTTCCACACATTTTTGGGATGGAAAGTTCTGAAATCTGTAGGGAGCCACAAACTTCCTTCCATGCAGAATTTCCCCAAGTCTCCAAATAAAAGTGATACCTCATTTGTGTGAGTAGGCCTAGCGCCCACAACAGGAAATGGTCCAAAATGCAACATGGATACATCACATTTTCCTCTTTAAAAAGGACCCTTTTTTTTGCAAAGTGGGTAGCTGTGGATCAGGGATCCTAGGATACCTATCAAACTTACAATTGTTTTTAAATTAGACACCTGGGGAAATCCAAGAAGGGGTGACTTGTGTGGCTCTCAACAGCTTTTTTCACCCAGAATCCCTTGCATACCTCAAAGTTTGACTAAAAAACACATTTTCCACACATTTCTGTGATGGTAAGTTCTGGAATCTGCAGGGAGCCACAAATTACCTTCCACCTAGCATTTCCCTAAGTCTCCCGATAAAAATGGCACCTCACTTGTGTGGGTAGGCCTAGTGCCCGCTGCAGGAAACAGCCCAAAATGCAACATGGATACATCACATTTTCCCACTCAAAACTGACCCTTTCTGTGCAAAGTGGGTAACTGTAGATTTTGGCCCCTAGCTCAGCCGGCATTTAAGGAGCTCTAGCAAAATTGCACATTTTTTAGCACTAAACTCCTGGGGAATCCAGAATGTGGTGACTTGCGTGACTCTCACCAGGTTCCCTTTTACCCAGAATTCCTTGCAAACCTCAAACTTTGAGTAAAAAACACATTTTCCTCACATTTCTGTGATGGTAAGTTCTGGAATCTTCAGGGAGCACAAACTTCCTTCCATTCAGCATTTCCCCAAGTTTCCCGATAAAGATGGTACCTCACTTGTGTGGCTAGGCCTAGTGTCCATGACAGAACATGGCCCAAAAGGCAACACAGATATATCACATTTTTCTACTCAAAACTTGCCATTTTTTTTCCAAAGTGGGTAACTGTGGATTTTGGGGCACTAGCTCTGCCGTCACCTAGGGAAACATAGCAAAGGTACACACCTTTTAAAACTAGACACGGGGTTATTCCAGGGTGGGGTCACTTTCATGGCTCACACCTGATTTTTTTACCCAGAATCCCTTGCAAACCTCAAACTTTGACTGGAAAAACACATTTTCCTCACATTTCTGTGATGGAAAGTTCTGAAATCTGTGGGGAGCCACAAACTTCCTTCCACCAAGCATTTCTCCAAATCTCTTGATAAATATGGTACCTCACTTGTGTGGGTAGGCCTACTGCCCGCGACAGAACACAACCCTAAACACAATATGGATACATCACATTTTTCCACTCAAATCTAACCTTTTTTTTCAAAGAAGGTAGGGGCATATTAGCAAGACCCACGTTAAAATTATCGCCGTTTTAGCGGCAGGAAACTGCCGCTAAAACGGCGATAATGGGCTTGCTAATATGCGTTATAGAATTCAATAGAAGCCCAGGTTAGATGTGCAGGACATCTAACCTGGGCTTCTATTGAATTCTATAACGCATATTAGCAAGCCCATTATCGCCGTTTTAGCGGCAGTTTCCTGCCGCTAAAACGGCGATAATTTTAACGTGGGTCTTGCTAATATGCCCCGTAGTTCTGGATTATGGGCCTTAGCTCAGCCGGCACCTAGGAAAACTTAGCAAACTTGCAAATTTTTGAAAATTAGACACCTAGGGGAATCAAAGTGGCGTGACTTGTGTGCCTCTCATCAGGCTTTATTACCCAGAATCTCTTACAAACCTCGAACTTTGACTAAAAAAACACATTTCCCTCAAATTTCTGTGATGGGAAGTTCTGGAATCTGTGGGGAGCCACAAACTTTCTTACACTCAGCATTCTGCCAAGTCTCCCAATAAAAATGGCACCTCACTTGTGTTGGTAGGAAAACGGCCCAAAACACAACATGGATGGATGACATTTTCCCACTCAAAAATAACCCTTTTTTGCAAAGTTGGCAGCTGTAGATTTTGAGCCCTAGCTCTGCCAGTAACCAGTGAAACCTAGCAAACCTGAACATTTTTGAAAACTAGAAAACCAGGGGAGTCCAGGGGTGCATGACTTGTGTAGCTCTCACTAGGAAATTTTACTCAGAAGCCTTTGTAAGCATCAAATTGTGATAGGAAAAACAAATTTTCCTCATATTTCTGTGACACAAAAGTTCTGGAATCTGGGGGGAGCCACAAGTTTCCTACCACCCTGAGTTCCCAGATATCTCCCAATTAGAATGGTACCCCACTTGTGGGTAAACACCTTCTTATACCAAGTACAAGTTTTACAAATGGTTGAATTGTATGACTCAAGAACCTAGCCATTCTTATTCACTCTGCCCATGTACTTGTAATTAAGTATACAGGTGGGCTTGTGAACTTTGGCCATCTGACCCCAAACCGTGATGGGATAAGTACGCTCATCATAAAATGTAGTGAGCACATACACATCACACCTATCAGGGAACTTGACAGCGAGCAGTTTTTTGGAACGCAATGCTGTGCTCTGGGATTTTTGGAGCTTATTACGAACAAGCTCCTGTGGGAATCCTTTGCGGTGACTGTGAACTATACCGCATGCCACAATGCCAGCTTTGTACAGATCAGTGAACAGCTTGTCTCCTGTACAGAAGTTGTCCATATAAAGCTTATAACCTCTTTGTAAAGGAGTGGCTGAACAAGCTCCCATAAATCTTTCGCATGACTCCTGGCATGGGAAGGCAACTTATGGGGTTTAGAGTGGAGTCCTTCCCTGCATACGCTCTCAAGTGTACACATAGCCAGTAGACCTCTCACACAGCATGTACAACTTGATGCCATAGCGACCTCTTTTGCATGCAATGTACTGCTTGAACAGCAGCCCACCTTTGTACAGGATTAAGTACTCATCAAACACTATATTTTTTCAAAGAGTATAAATCTCTGGAAACCTGGAAGACAAATGTTCCACAACAGGCCAATAACCTGTCATTGTCGTGATCATCCCGGGGCAATGCAGCAGAATTGTCATTGAAATGCAGCATACGCTGCAACAGCAAAAAACAATCTCTGCTCATTTACAGTGCAAATAGAGAAGTAGGACTGCAAGTATGGCTTGTGCACTAACCCCATTTTGAGGGTAGGGTCCAAAAATATCTTCAACTCCTCAAGTGAAGAGGGAATTCACTGGTGTGCCATAGAAATGAGGCCTTAGAGTGCCTCCATGATCCCTCAGAAATTGTTCAGCACGCTGCTTCACCATTTGCTCAAGGAAGTCAACATCCAAACAGATATGGACACAGTTAATCGGCAAAAAATTGGCTGTATCGACTTTACATCCAGAGTTGCCAATCAACAGTGGAATTTCGAGCTGAACTAAATGGGGCTGCCAAGAGAGCACTCGGACTGTGCTTTCCGGTGCAAGAGACTGGTCTCTGGGTTGGTCTGTCCTGCTACAGTAGCTCCACTGCACAGACCGTGCTTGCGAAGGTCAGTGCGACTACCATCATCATGTCCCTCAGAATCGCTGGAAGACAAGTTGTCGGATGGAACTCCACTGAATAAAAAATCACTTCCAAATTCTGTTCCATTTTCCTCTTCCTCTCCCTCAGATGCTGTCTCAGTATCTGTTGCTTACCATATTGCTGCCCCTATCTGCTGTATTTCTCGATTACACTACATAGATTGTGTTAGAACTGGGGGTCTCTAGTTGGCAGAGGTAGGTACCTTTGTCCAAATAGGGACCCTTGCTTCTAGTCAGGGTAAGGGGTATACACTACTAAAATAACCCCTGCTCACCCCCTTGGTAGCTTGGCACGAGCAGGCAGGCTTATCTCAGAGGCAGTGTGTAAAGCATTTGTGAACACATACAATAACCCAGTGACAACAGTATAGATGGACACCACACAGGTTGTAGTATAAAAATAAGTATTTTTATATAGACTTAACACAAGACCCAAAACGACAAAAATCCACAATACACTATGAAAAATATGACTGTCAAATGGTAGAAAATAGTTCAGTTCAATAAAGATGATAAATGCGACACTTTACTCTCAATGTACCTTTGGATGCGTAAAGCAAAACAAACAAAAGGGTCGCAGGGAAGGTGATGCTTCGATTCCTTACACGCAGAAAGGAGGATGCATCATTTCTTACTGCGGCCCGGTTTCAATGCGATGATGATCCGGTGCGATGCGAGAAAATGGCGTCTTGCTTGCGGTGCGACAACATAGACGGGATGCGTGCATGCCCGACGGCCGTGCAGCGACTCGGCGATCTTCTGAGCCGCGACAGGCCCTGCGACACGCTTCTCCGGTGATGACCTGTCTTGGCAGTTCGGGCTGGACTGTTCCCACAAGGAACAGGGTCAAGACTGATTTGCATATGGCTGGGTCCAAACTGGGGTGGTGTGGTGAGCAAAAGAATGATGGATTTAACCCAGATCTTTGTGACTGGGGGTGAATGTTTGCATTGTCCAGCATTCCGTCCATCAATTGTTTCTTTTGTATTTGTCGCCCTAAGTGGGAAGGGTATGCCCAGACGTGGGTCCCGTGCTCACTACACCACTGGATTCAAGCTAGCCTGGCTGAAGAAGGGTGATGCCCTGAAACCGGTCCCAGGATGCTTGTTTCCGGTCCAGAGAGGACCTGGCTTGGCAGTTCGGGCTGGACTGTTCCCACAAGGAACAGGGTCAAGACTGATTTGCATATGGCTGGGTCCAAACTGGGGTGGTGTGGTGAGCAAAAGAATGATGGATTTAACCCAGATCTTTGTGACTGGGGGTGAATGTTTGCATTGTCCAACATTCCGTCCATCAATTGTTTCTTTTGTATTTGTCGCCCTAAGTGGGAAGGGTATGCCCAGACGTGGGTCCCGTGCTCACTACACCACTGGATTCAAGCTAGCCTGGCTGAAGAAGGGTGATGCCCTGAAACCGGTCCCAGGATGCTTGTTTCCGGTCCAGAGAGGACCTGGCTTGGCAGTTCGGGCTGGACTGTTCCCACAAGGAACAGGGTCAAGACTGATTTGCATATGGCTGGGTCCAAACTGGGGTGGTGTGGTGAGCAAAAGAATGATGGATTTAACCCAGATCTTTGTGACTGGGGGTGAATGTTTGCATTGTCCAGCATTCCGTCCATCAATTGTTTCTTTTGTATTCGTTCTCTGTGGCGGCGGCACGCTTCTCCGATGATGCGAGGCGCTTTGGTGATGCGATGGCGGCAGCGGCGGCACGCTTACTCTGCGATGCGACGACAACTGCTGCGGCGGCGACACGCTTCCTCTTCGTTGCGTTGCGCTTCCAGCTCACAGCGACACGCAGTCTCTCAGAAGGCCCAACAGCAGTAGGCACTTCAATTCCCAGCAAGGGAATTCAGGAGGGGAGCTGGGGGTGAAGTCTTGTATCCCTGAGACTTCAGGCAGGAGGCAAGCTCAATGTTCAAGCCCTTGGAGATCTTCTTCAAGATGATGAAAGCACACTCAGTCCTTTTCTCCTTTCTATGGCAATAAAGTAACCACTGCAGGGAAACCCCAACAACATGCAGCATAGGGTTGTCTCCTCCTTCAGCTTCCTGGTTCTTCTCCTCAGCAAAGGTTCGTCTTGATTCCCAGAAGTGATCTAAAATCTTGGGGTCTGGGTCCCAATATTTATACTAGCAAATCCTTTGTCCTCTGAAGGCAGAGGGTCCTGTACCTAGTCCAAACCAGTTCTGGGAGCAATCTGCCAGTGCACAACTTCTTCCTTTGTCAATGTCGGCCAGGGACATCAGACGCACCACAGGAGGTGGAGCCATCATTGTGGAAGGCAGGCACAGCCCTATTCAGGCCCAGGTGCTACTCCTCCCACCACTCTACATGCAGATAGGTCTATTCAGCCCTGTGCTGACTCACCCTGTCTCCTGGAGTCCCCCAGCCCGTGTCACTCACAAACCCAGACATACAATACACAAGCTAGCAAAGGCAGGCTGGATGGTTAGGCAAGAAAATACCCACTTTTTAAATGTGGTATTTTCAAACACAGAATGTTAAAACCAACTTCACTAAAAGATGTATTTTATTATTCTGAGTTCAGGCATACTAAATTCGTTTTTCTACCAAGTTCCCTGGGTCAGTTAGGATTATAAGATATTATAATCAAACTGCCCATTCTGGCCTATGGGGACAGGTAGCCTTGCAATAGTGAAAAACGAAATTGGCTGTAATTCACTATCAGGACATGCCACACACACCAGGGCATGTCCTACCTCTTACATACAATGCACCCTGCCCGCAGGCCTACTTTAGGGGTGACTAACATGCAGAAAAGGGAAGGTTTGGGGACTGGTAAGTGGGTGCACTTACCAAGTCGACATGGCAGTACCAGACTGCACACAGGCTCTGCAATGGCAGGCCTGAGACATGCTTTCCAAGCTGCTCCGGTGGGTGGCACAACCAGTGCTGCAAGCCCACCAGCAGCATTTGATTTACAGGCCCTGGGCACACACGGTGCACTGTACTAGGGTCTGACAGTAAATCAAATAAGCCAATCATGGAGTCACTAATCTACACATCAATTTATCATAGGGAGCACTTGCACTTTGGCACTGATTAGCAATGGCAAAGTTCCCAAAGCATCTAAACCTGCAAAAACATGTCAACAACAGAGGAGGCATAGCGAAAAACTGGAAGGGAGACCCACGCCAATGGAACCAGGTCTAACAGATTGCAAAATAATTAGACATCTAGCATTAGCTCAGCCATGCTAGGCTTCCTAATAAAGGCAACACTCTGACCACCACACTGACCCTATCAATCAATCAATCAGGGAATTGTAAGCGCGCTACTCACCCGTGAGGGTCTCAAGGCGCTGAGGGGGGGGTCCGCAGATCTGTTTAGCCGAAGAGCCAGGTCTTGAGGGTCTTCCTGAAGGTGTTCAGGAGGGGGCGCGTCTGATGTCTGCCGGTAGCTCGCTCCAGGTCTTGGCTGCAATGTGAGAGAAGGATGTTCCGCCTGCTCTGGCTCTGTGGATGCGCGGGGTTTTGGCCAGTGCGAGGTTGGAAGATCGGAGGTTTCTTTTGGGTACGTGGAAGTTGATTCTGTTGTTGAGGTATTTGGGTCCGTTGTTGTGTAGGCATTTTTAGGCGTGAGTGAGGATTTTGAAAGTGACTCTTTTCTCCACAGGGAGCCAGTGGAGACTTCGTAGGTGTTGGCTGATGTGTTCGTGTCGGGGGATGCCGAGGACGAGTCTGGCGGCGGTGTTTTGTACTGTCTGGAGATTGCGGAGTAGGGACTTGTTGATGCCGGCGTAGAGTGCGTTTCCATAGTCCAGTCTGCTGGTGATGAGTGCGTGGGTGACTGTCTTCCTTGACTCAGGGGGGATCCACTTGAAGGTCTTGCAGAGGATGCAGAGGGTGTTGAAGCAGCTGGAGGTGACGGCGTTGACCTGTCGGTTCATGGAGAGTGATGAGTCGAGTACGATGCCAAAGTTCTTGGCGTGGTCTGAGGGGGTAGGTGGGCTTCCGAGGGCGGTCTGCCACCAGGTGCTGTCCCATGCAGAAGGGGTGGTACCAAGGACAAGGACTTCTGTCTTCTCGGCGTTGAGCTTCAGGCAGCTGTTGGTCATCCAGACTGCGACGTCTTGCATTCCTTTCTGGAAGTTGAGTTTGGCAGTGGTGGGGTCTTTGGTGAGGGAGAGGATGAGCTGGGTGTCATCGGCGTAGGATACGATGTTGAGGCTGTGTTGTCGGACGATGGCTGCGAGGGGGCCATGTAAATGTTGAAGAGGGTGGGGCTCAGTGATGAACCCTGTGGGACTCCGCAGGTGATTTTCGTGGGGTCGGAGAGGAAGGGTGGGAGTCTGATCCTTTGGCTTCTTCCGGTGAGGAATGATCGGATCCAGTCCAGAGCTGTTCCTTGTATGCCTGCGTCGTGTAGTCTGACGACTAGTGTGCGATGGGAGACGGTGTCGAAGGCCGCTGATAGGTCGAGTAGGATGAGGGCTGCGGAGTGGCCTTGGTCCAGGAGGGTGCGGATGTCGTCTGTGGCGGCGAGTAGGGTGGTCTCTGTGCTGTGGTTGCTTCGGAATCCGGATTGGGACTGGTCGAGGACGGCAATCTCTTCAATGAATCGTATCAGTTTCCTGTTGACTGTTTTCTCTGCAACTTTGGCTGCGAAGGGGAGGAGCGAGATGGGCCGTTAGTTCTTGAGGTTGGTGGGGTCAGCTGTGGGCTTCTTGAGCAGGGGTCTGACTTCTGCGCGCTTCCAGTCATCTGGGAAGGTGCCTGTTTTGAAGGTGGTGTTGATGGTGCGTTGTAGTTTGGGTGCGATGGCGGCCACGTCTCTGTGGTAGATGTGAGGGGGCAGGGGTCGGTGGGGGCCCCCGAGTGGATGCTTTTCATGGTCGAGGCGGTGTCTTCGGCCGTGATCGGTGTCCAGTTGGAGATGGTGGGCTGGCTGGTGTTTCTGGGGGCGGGGGCCGTCTGTGGCGCCTGTTGGATGGTCAATGAAGTTGTTGTAGAGGTTTTTGATCTTGAGGTGGAAATAGGTTCCAAGCTTGTCGCAGAGGTCTTGGGATGGGGTGATGTCTGTGGCTTCGCTGCGTGGGTTGGTGAATTCTTGAATGACACTGAAAAGTTCCTTGGAGTTGGTGGAGTTGGCCAGGATTTTGTTGTGGCTGAAGTTCCTTTTGATGGCTCTGATCTGGTTGTGGTAGTCCGTCATGGCGTCCTTGTAGGTGGTGTGGTTTTTGGTTGTCTTGGTGTTTCTCCAGTTCTTCTCCAGGCGTCTGCAGGTGCGTCTGGCTTCTTGGAGAGCGGTTGTGAACCAGGCAGCTTTCCTGGGGCGTTGTCTGTTGGGGTTGCGTAGCAGGGCAAGCTCATCTGCGCAGTTGGAGATCCAGGTGTGGAGTTCTCTGGCTGCGTCGTTTGCGCTGTTTGCGTCGGGTGCCCAGTTGTGGTTGTCTCGGGTGAGGGTGGAGTTAAGTTGCTCATCGATAACCTCTCCAGTTCCTTCGTGGTGGGCGTGGGGCTGGTTTGGGTGCCTTGGGTTTGTTGATAGCGAAGTGTACGCAGTGGTGGTCGGTACATGGCAGCTGCGTTGTGTGGCTGAAATGGACGCTGTTTCCTGCCACGAAGATGGGGTCGAGGGTGTGTCCTGCTCTGTGGGTCGGTGTGTTGACGAGCTGTTTAAGTCCGATGCTGGCGAGGTTGTCACGAAGGATAGTGAAGTTGGGGTCGCTGGGGTTGTCGAGGTGGAAGTTCAGGTCTCCAATGAGTATGTAGTTTGTTGAGGCGATCGCGTGGGGTGCAATGAAGTCAGTGATGGTGGTGGCGAAGGGTGTTCGGGGGCCGGGGGGTCTGTAGACGAGGGTCCCTCGGAGTGTGGCTTTGGGGGTGGTCTGGATCTTGAAGTGCAGGTGTTCGGTGGAGGGGAAGGTTTCGCTGGAGGTGGTGAGGTGGAGGGTGATCTTGTGGGCGATGGCGAGGCCCCCTCCTGGGTGGTTGGGGTGGTCTTTCCTCTGGATCTTGTATCCGTCTGGGATGGCGGTGCTGATGTCGGGGCGGAGGATGCGTTGGTCCAGGTCTCTGTGAAGAAGGCGAAGTCGGGCGAAAGAGAGTCGAGTAGGTTCCAGATTTCCATGGCGTGTTTGTGTACGGAGCGTACGTTGAGGAGGATGCATTTTAGGGTGTCGCTGGTGCTGGAGTCGGCGGTGTTGGAGGCCGGGGTGGCAGTGAGGGTCTGGCGGCAGTGGAGGCAGGAGAACTGGCCGTGGGTCGTGTTTGGCGAGGCCTGTTGGCATTCTCTAAGTCTTCCAGGGTTGAGTGTGAGGAGGGTGGTGGTGTCGTAGCGATGGGTAGTGGGAGGTCCAGGGTTCCTGGCGCTGGCCGCGGTCGGGTCACGGACGGGCACAGACGGGCTTGCCTTTGCTGCGCCTTCGGCACGCCGGCGGCACACCCGCTGCGCGCGGCCGCCATTAAGTAAGGGAGGTGGGAGGGAGGAGAGGCTGGGAGGCAGGAGCAGGGGAATTCCGGGGGGGAATTCCGGGGGTAAATTCCAGGGGGGAATTCCGGGGGGGAGGGGCCGCAGGGTCAGCAACGGCAAAAGGCAAAAGGAACAGGCAGGCACGAGAAAATAAAAACAGTGGTGGAATTAGAGCAAGACACAGATGGGCACAATAACAGTGGCACAACAGGGAAAAATTAAGGAAAAAACGGCTGAGAAAGGTTACGGTGGTTGGAGGCAGTCTGGTCCCAGTTGGAGCGGGCAGCAGGCGCAGGAGCGGGCAGCAGCCTCGAACCTCCCAAGGAGGAGGTCGGGGTCTGGAGGCAAGAGACGGCACAGCAGAGCAGTGGGGAGAGAGTGGACCTAGACCGAGGGTCTACAACACCACAGACCCACATGCCTACTGAATCCCTTCCAACCTGCCCCACCACCGTCCTTAGCTATATCCATACTCCCTTCATGGACGCAACTGGTAGCTGAGGGAAGCAGCCAGGGAGCCATAAATTACGCGTGAGTTAGTTGACAGGCATGAACACTTATGAAAATACTTAGCCATTTTGCAATGCCTGTTGTACTTTCTAGCATCTCCTTCCATGATACTCCTCCCAATTCTCAGAGCCTGGGGTATGTTTGTGCTGTTGGGAACAGAGGATGAGATTGAGGCTTTGAGGTGCTGCTGGTGCTGCCATAAAATTGTCATTGATGTTGCTTGTCCACTGATGTGCTTCTTCTTTAGCAGTAAGAACGTTTGAAAACTCTTAAGGTAGCCAAATCAAGGAACTGCTGTGCAATATGATGTGTGATCTCCATATATGTTATACAGTCGTGTAGCCATGCAGTTGTCTAAAACATGATCTAGAAGAGGCCAAGGTGTAAGTAAAGTGACATTTAGGAGGCTGCAACTCTATAGCTGCATTGTTATGCACTACTATTTGGCTGTCACTGTGGCTGTATTGGCTAATGGTAAATGACTAGATGTAATTTTAATGTGTTTTTGAATGTGTGCTTTCTGTGTTTGTATCCCTGATGCACTCACAGAGATATGTTGGCTTATTTATTTATTTATTTATTTATTTATTTTATTTATTTATATAGCGCCTGAATCACCCCCGCAGGGGTATCTCTGCGCTTGCGGACATATGAGAAAGTGTAGATACTAAATGAGACGTCTAAAACAGGAATGTTTTCAGGGACTTTCTGAAGCGAAGATGATCCGTGCACTGCCTCAATGTAATAGGGAGCGAATTCCAGATTTGGGGGGCAAAGTAAGAAAAGGCCTTCTCCCCAGTCCTAACCTTGTTAATACGGGGAACTTTGAGAAGGGATCTGGAGCTGGATCGAAGGTCTCTAAGGGGAATATATTGGCTAAGCTTCTCCGCAAGATATGTTGGACCATTGCCATACACCGCCTTATGGACGATGCAGCAAACCTTGAATTTTATACGTTTGCGCACCGGAAGCCAGTGAAGCTGCCGTAGCAGTGGACTCGAAGATGATCTATAGGGAGCATTCAGTACCAGTCGCGCTGCTGTGTTTTGTACTACCTGTAGGCGATCTAACAAGGCCTCATTGGCCGAAATCAATAGAGCATTGCAGCAGTCAAAACGACTCAAGACTAACGTCTGAATGAGAGTCTTCCATGTATGGTGTGGGAGGAACGGAAATACTCGGCTTAGGAATGAGATAATAATATAAGGAAAACCTGGCAGGGACTCCAAGGATCTAATGGAATCAGCAACGTCCTTAAAAATGGTGCATGCAACAAAGGGTAGATTAAGTTCAAATGAATTTAATTCCCAAATGTAGCATGGAGAAAGACAGTGAGAGAACTGACAGAGGTTGTTTCACTCCCTAGATCCTAAAATAGTAGCTATGCTAAGCAGGGATGTGTATGCAAGCAACTGTGAACATGAGTGTGTGGAAAAAGGCTATTTTGGAGATCCTGTGGTCTAGGCAGTGAAGTGTGAAAACTATTTTGCCATCCTGGTTAGTTGTAATATGGTGTCAGAGCCGTTATCCCTACAAATCAAATTAGCAAAAAGGGGTAGTAGGAAGCCTGGGTAGTGCATAGTAAGGTAGGTACTGTTAAAATACCTTCCAAATGAGTCATGAATACAATACAATCTCCATTGTGCATCACGATGCTTATGCAAAAGAGATCAATTCTATTACTTTTGCCCTACAGATACCAACTATGCTTCTATCAAGGCCAGTTTAAAGTCCTACAGTTATATTCACAAGTTAGGCCTATGTAGCGAAGCAGCTTATTTCTTACTTTGTCCTCACAAATAGCATTTTCAGCTGTGACCTTTTGCATATATTTGCACGCACGACAATGTTGGATTAGTTTCTCTGAAACTAAACTTGTTTTCATATCTAGCTTCGCACTACATTAGCACAATGCCCTGAACGACATGTACAAGGTCCTGTTTCGCACTATGAAAAAATTTCATCACGATCTTCATCCACAGGGCGACAGGGCTTTCTACATTTCCATAACATCGCTAATCTATGCACACATCGCAAGGCTGCTTTCTATTATAAAAGATGAGCATCCCGATAGATTAGCAGAGGAGGCACTTCCACTGACACCGAGGGTCCTTGCATGCTAAGATATCACCACGCAGCGGTTTGACTTCTCGTGAGGGGTGTCCAGGTAATGGGGTTGGTTCGTCCCTTGGGAGGATTCTTGGCTTTACACCTACACACACTCTAGGTACACTTAGAGTAGGGTTCACATACTAGGAGTACGTTAGATTACTGTCTTGTTTTATATGCCTGCATATATACATTGTTTCAGCACCATGGTAGAACTATATCTACTATTTACGCTTTTGGTGCTTGTAATCACGTCTATCTGCTTCTGTCTATTAATCATTGCAGCACACATATTTTATGCAAGAATAACGTTGGTTCAATAAATATTATTGAAAACGCCCCACTGTGTATTCTTTGTATATTTCTCTAGGAATAAGTAAGCACGAATGACTGAGTGAAAGGTTCTGTACTGTTTCCACGATTTCTGAGGGGTCTGGGTTGTCATGTTCAGTGGTTGCCAGAAAACCATTTGCTCCCTGGTAGGTTAGGGGGGCTTATGGTGGCACTGTGAGCTAGCTGGTCTATAGGCCAACATATCCTGCGGGGGTGTCCGGAATCAGTCTTGACACCAAGCCCCTAGTTTATGTTGTCCAGAAAATGTGCACATCCTACAGATTAGTAGGAGCTACATGCGACTAAAAGACCACTGTAATAACTTATTCTATCCAGACTCAATCTGTGAAGCAAAACATTCCCCAGAGTGCAGTATGCACTCAAATCCCGTAACTGACCTTT
Source organism: Calotriton arnoldi (assembly GCA_963921515.1). Taxonomy (NCBI): domain Eukaryota; kingdom Metazoa; phylum Chordata; class Amphibia; order Caudata; family Salamandridae; genus Calotriton; species Calotriton arnoldi. The sequence goes on from CAWUFW010003333.1 coordinate 1,108,500, forward strand.
ATCATAATCACAAATTCTTTAAGTTATTGCTCCCTGAAAATTTGAGACATCCGTGGTGTTGATTGGAGGCCAGAGACACAGAGCTGACCAGCAAAAAGCATACTGGCTAAAGAGTGCTCACAAATGACCCTTCTTAGAATGCCCTAGGAGCAATAACATTACTTTTTTATAGGCATGATGTTGCTTGTGAAGAAGAGCAGTGGAACATTTGAGATCTATATTTCTTTTCTTCCAGCTATTTATCATTAGTAATGAGTCAGTTATGATAGGGCATTGTTAGACTTGGCATCTTTTGGCGTGTTTCCCCTGTCTTTTTGCTTTCTGACCTCCAGGTTTTCACTCTGTTTTTACTGGTTTAGTGCCTCTGCACACTTTCTCAATGCTGTTCAGTGTTAAAGTGCAAGTGCTCCTGTTGTAAATTGTTGTTATGGTTTGGTGATTCCATGATTTGTTATTTGAATTACTAGTCAGTCCCTAGTACAGTTCACCGTGTGTGCCCAGGGCCTGTAAATCAAATGCTGCTAGTGGGCTTGCAGCACTGGTTGTGCCACCCAGACAAGCAGCCCTTCAAGGGTAACTCAGACCTGCCACTGCAGTTTCTGTGTGCAGTCTAGTACTGTCATGTCGGCTTGGCAAGTGCATCCACTTGCCAGGCCCTAACCTTCCCTTTTCTTACATGTGAGTCACCCCTAAGGTAGGCCCAAGGTACCCCTGTGGGCATTGTGCAATGTATGTGAAAGGTATGACATGCTTTGATGTGTGTGGCATGTCCTGATAGCGAAATACTGCCAATTTCGATTTTCACTTTTGAAAGGCTATCTGGCCCATAGGGAAGCATGGGAGTTAATTTATAACATCTTATAAATATAACTTCCCATTGGGACCAGATAGGAAAATAAAGTTTAGTATGCCTGAACTCAGAATCTAAAGATGCATCTTTTAGTAAAGGTGATTTTTACATTCTGTGTTTGAAAATACCACTTTTAGAAAGTAGGTATTTTCTTGCTTAGCCATCCTGTGTGCCTCTGCTAGGATGTGCATTGACTGTCTGACTTAGGAGTGACAGGGGCTAGGGATGTGCAGTAGCTCCAGAGAGTCTGGATGAGTCAGGGCTGAGCTGAATAGACCTGGGCTGCATTTAGAGTAGTGGGAGGAGATCTCCTTGCACCTGAATGGGCCTTGTCTGCTGCAGACAATGCTGTCTCTGCCTCCTGCTGGGAAGCTGGGCCAGAGAGGACCAAACTGGTTTGGACTAAGGACAAAGATTCTGCAAAGAGGACAAAGGAATTTGGAGTATAAATATTGGGGCCCAGACCCCAGAACTTTAGAACTCTTTTGGACCAAGAAGACTGCCAAGAAGAAGAGCTGTGGGGAGGAACTACCTCTTTGCTGAGTGCTTTGCTGTGTTGGCTGCAGCGGCTGCTTCTGTCTTGGGCAGTGAAAGGACTGGACTGAACTTTCTACAACTTCTTTATTGAGTTTCTCCAAGGGCTTGAGGTAGAGCTTGCCCCATGTTCAAGAAGTCTCAGGAACAGCAAAGGCTTCAAGTTCTTCTGCCATCGGCACTGGGGACTGTGTGTTTTGTGCTGCAACAGAAGAAAAAGCAGCCCAACGCTGCCTACGACGCCGCTGCCAACTCCGTGTCCTGAAGGCACCACAGAGGGCACCACCGCACGCCGCACCGCAACCCTGGTCTCACTGACGACGCCACCCGACGCCACCACCGAGCCGCTGCTTGCACTGCCTCGCTTCATGACGCCGCCTTGATGTCCCCGACGACACCACTCCACACCGACATCAGCACCGCTGTTTGCACCATTGTTTGAGGGCACCACTTCTAAGTTACACGTCACACCGTCCTCATCCCACACTGCAGCCTTGGCCCACCGACGCCGGCAGCATCGACTCCAGTTCATCAGCCGACGTCAGCGCTTCAGCAACGATGATGCCGCTGCTTGCACTGTGACCTGCCATTACCGCGACGAGCACCGCATCACTTTGCACCACAGCCCCGGACTCACTGACGCCGCTGGATGACCATCACCGAGCCGCTGCCTGCACCGCGACCTGAGGGCACCGCACGCCACACTGCTGCACTTTGCACTGCAGCCCCGACGCCTGCCGAGGACGGCACTCCCGACTTCAACAGCGAGGAGTTCGATCTTCAACACGTGTGGCTTCAAGGGCCCAACGACTCCTGCACTGAACTCCGGAACCGACGCCTGCGGACGCCTGCCTTACGGGGCTCATTGAGAGGTCGCTGACGCCCTACATTTCTAAAGGTACTGTTTTGCGGGTCTTCCCGACACCGTAGCTGGCCCGCGACACCGCAGTCAGACAGAACTGTTTGGATTTGTTGTTCACAATGCCGTGATAGCCCCAGACGGAGCTATTGACTTCAAGGAACTGTATTTCTAGTCTATTTTGATTACTGAAGATTTCTGAGAACTGAATGGTGGATTTTTATCATTTTTAGTCTTGTTTTGGATATATAAAAATATTGGATGTTTTCTAAACTGGTGTGGTGTCCTTTTGTAGTGTCTTCACTGTATTACTGTTGGCTATGTGCAAATGCTTTACACCCTACCTCTAAGATAAGCCTGACTGCTCATGCCAAGCTACCAAGGGGGTGAGCAGGGGTTATTTTAGGAGTGTAACTCCCTTTTCCTGACTAGAAGGAAGGGCCCTTACTTGGACAAAGGTGCAAACCCTTGCCAACTAGAGACCCCCATTTCTAACAGGCATACATTTACAAAATGTTGTAGAAGAGCAAACACCAACAAGCCATGAGTCTACATATAGAATGCGTTTTGGCACTCACCTTGTTCTCTTTGTATATGAACAGAATGGTTAGCTTTTTGCAACAAGAACCTGCCGACGCACCAACCTTGGGGAGGGACAAGGTACCAACCATTTTGTTTGCAGACGATACCCTGCTGGTGTTGAAAACACTGGCAGGGCTTCAGCTTTTGCTTAATAGATTCCATCTTTTCTGTGACACTAGGGGCCTGGTCATTAACACCACAAAAACCAAATTCATGGACTTTAACCCCCATAAGTCTCATAAAGGCAGGCCAACGCTAGGTGGGACACTTCTGGAAAGAGTTAGTACTTTTGATTATTTAGGTGTTCGTCTCTCGGATAAAATGGCATGGAAGTCCCACCTAACCAAGCTGTTACTGGGCCACAAGCAAGTCACGGGGGCTTTGAGAAAGGAACATCGCTCCTCACACAGCAGACATATAGCTGCTGCTCTGCAGGTCTATGGTTCAAAGGCAGTCAGCACGGCTCTGTACGGTGCAGAGCTGTGGGGATTTGATAAGATACCCGAGCTCAGTAGATCAGAGCATAAATTCCTCAGGAACCTTGTGATGCTGCCCCAAAGTACCACGCTCACTCCCTTAATGCTCGACATGGGCAGGCACCCTATTGGCAATATAGCCAGGCTCCGCCCGCTGCTATTCTGGGCTCACATTAGGAGGACCCCAGAGCTTCTGCCCTATGCGGAAGCCCTGTCAGAGGTCATCCATCTAGACTCATGTAGCAAGGTAGGGTGGATCAGAAATGTTAGGAAACTGGTGTCAGATGTAGGTCTTCAGTCCTTATTGGGAAAACCAAGATCTACCCCTGTACCGAAAAGATGTAGTAAAGCAACATTATTGGGAATGGGTTGACCAACAAGAGCTTTCCAAGCCCAACCAGGGGAAAGTCACCACAGAATTTCACCTCCACAAACAGGCCACACTACTGGGACCTTACCTAGACCTAATTCAGGCTCCTCAGGATAGGATACTGTACACCCAATTTAGGATTGGCACTCTCCCCGTGGGTGAGGTAACAGCTAAGTGGCACTCAAATGATCCAAGCCCGAGCACTTGTCCAGGATGCAAGGCACCAGTGGAGTCCGTTGCTTACGTGTTGTTCGCATGTCCAGCATATGTGCAACCTAGGTCCAAATGGCTAAAACCGATCTGCCGGCAACTGGGCACACGGAACCATCCGGAAGCCCTCTGTATCCTAAAATCGGATCCCAGACCACTTTTTGTCTGTGGCGTAGCTAAGTTCCTAAGCCACATGTGGGGTATTAGGAGGAAGGCCCTAATGAGAGAACATCATGGGTAAATATTAGGTCGGCTCCCAGAGCCAAGATGCCCAATGGTTTATTGGTCTCCACACTCACAAAATTTTAGATTTCCTCAAACGCAAAGCACAAGCACTTTACCCCAAATAACATTCTTGCAGTTTTCCCATGAGAGGGCCCAAAAGGAAAATATTGCGATAGCAGGACATGAAAATCAAATCACCGCACTGTCATTGCTGTAACATCTTGATGGATCCTTTTTCCCACTGAGACTGTCTTAAGCATATTTTATCTCCTGAATCAACTTGTTAGCTCTTTTTAAATTTTCGTTCTTAACTTTTTATCTTTTTGAATTTGTAATTCCAAATCAAACAAATTTTATTATTGCTTATAAGAATGAGTTTGCGCGATGAATTGTTCTTTAATTGGTTCCTGCCGATAGGGCATGGCACCTCTTCACTGGCCTATACTTTGGATCACTTTCCATTTGAGGTGTATGTAGCAGCACCGTGCGTCTTAAGTAATTACTGCATACCGTCTTATTATGAGGTCCTTTTATAGGAAGTATGATGCCGAAATAATATCGTTGTGGAAGGAAGAATCCTGTATGTCCATTGTAATATGTGTTGTATGCACTGCTTACTCTTATATTTTTATCTGTATTTTAACTGGTGTTTCTTTACTAGCTTTTATGACACGAGTTGTCGAAATAAAGCTTATACTACTACTACTACTACTACATATAGAATGTGCAATATGTCTTTGTAGATTTTATTATGGTCAGTGTGAAATTGTAGAACATCATGAAGATTATGGAAGCATTGATTGAAGATGAAATCCACAATCCACTTAGGCTTACTTTAAGAAGGAATGCTATGTTGGGAGCCCTAGCCAGCTAAAATCACCTGTGAATGATGCAATTATTTCTAACAACAGAAAGCAGGAAGATTTGAGCAGGTTTACAGTGAGATAGAAAATAATTATAGACGTCAAGGAGGTAAGAAGAAACAATGGCAATGGTAAAGCTATGTGGAAGAGGTGTTTCATAAAACATCTTTAAATCAATGTTTATGTAAAAATAAACCTGCCCTGGATATGTCAAACAGTGTAGGGCCAACAAAACTCTCTTGGTTGTAGAATGTTTGAACTTATAGTAGATCTGTATTGATGTTTGAGATAGAGCAGAATACACAATGTTCGTCAAGTGCAAACAGAAGGCTAGATATAGGAAAATTGAATCACTTTAGAAAAGGCAATGGAAGTGAAAAATCAAAAGGCCTTTTGGGAGGTAAGCTTGAGGAAATCATTGATGTAAGTTGTGAGATAAATATTCATATCGACAAAAATGAATGTTTCAGCAATTTCTCAACCTTGTTTGCTGAATGTCAGGCCCATCGTCCATGAAGAAATGAAATAATGAGTATTTGTCTAATACACAAATATAATACCCACTGTTTACTGTGAAGGAAGTAATTGATATTCAATGCTTAATTTGTACCTATGGTTGGTTGCCTTTCGCACCACAACTCATGTTTTGGGGACTGGGACCGCTTTTGTATGAATGGGTGACTACAGCTGACAAAGAAATGAACAGAATCACTAATTTAACAACTGAACTTATGAAGTGTATGGGTTGCAGGGAGGGACTGGGAAGCATTGTAACTAAAACATGAATCTTGCTCCCAGGTCTCTCTGAATTTACATCTCAATTACACAGTGGTCAGGCAGCCGTAGCAATGGCGGTGAGCAGCATTTGCAGTGTCAAAAGGCAATGCCCTCTGAAGAATATTTGAGCTCTGATGAAAACATAAATCCATAGGTGAGAACAAAAGCTCCACAGTTGGTAAGGTGAGAGCAGTTATATTTCCTAGTGAAGAGGAAGCTTGGGCACTACATATAGCAAAAATAATGAACTAGGCTCTGTCAAAAGGTGTGATCCGTTGTCCTGGTACCAGGTTGAACTTGTCATTATTTTAAAAAAAGGAAAAAGGAACAAACTAATGGGCATATTTATGACTTTGTAGCCTGTCACTTTGCTGCGCTGCGTCACAGGGAAAGGGCAGGAATTACCCATATTTATCCCAAGAAGGGGCATATTCTTCTTTCTATGTAGAAAGAGGAATTAATGAGGAGAAATAAAGATATTTCTCCTCATTACAATTCCCCTGAGAAGGGGTATCTTTTTGGCGTATTCCCAGGTATACAAGTTCTGGTAAATCTGTGAATGCGTCAAAACCCAAGGGAGTTGCGTGGGAACACCAATGCAATGCCATGGAACACCTTCCCAGGGCAAAGTAATGCAATGCAATGCAATGAAATGCAGCGATTTGGGCTGCGTTGCATCACTCCTGATTTAGGAAGCCACTCAGGGCCACGCAAAGTGGCCTTGTGTGGCTTTATAAATCATATATTTGAGTTCCTTCGCACATGTACCACATTGTGTGGTGCAAACGTGATGAAACTGTGTTCGTATATAGGGCCCGAAGTTAATAGAAGCATTGTAACCAATAATGTTTTGCATGCAGCTTTAGAAATGGCCAAGGGTGAGTAGAACAAGTATTTTGGTTGCTCATCATCACAATGAAATCGGAAATGTATACGGAGGCTTTTTGTATGTTCATTGTTACTCTCCAAATAGCCTTGGCCAAGATTGATCCTTAGATACCACACAAAGCCCAGTCAAGGGCTATTAAAAGTAACACAAATCCTGAATCATTATTGTGAAAGTAAGATATGGGGCATATACAATATTTTTTCACAACTGCATTTCAAATCCCTAATGCTTTGGCTACTTGGAAATTGGAACTCCAGAGGGAAACTGTTGTGGATATTTTGGGATTAGTGATTGTGCTAATCTTTCAAGGAGTAATTATATGAAAAAAGACACTCCATATGAATCATCTTGCAAGATATTGCCAAAACCTGCAGTCCCTTCCAAAAAGATGCATTTTTTTTTTAAACAAATCTAAATATTTAATCTAATTAATAAAACCAAATATGTAATATTTATATGTATTATCCAGTGGTTACCACTGGGTAGTGATAGATAGGACCATGTTTCCATAGGAAACTTTTCTGGGGGTTTTCTAATAACCTTGGCCCAGTTTGACAAAGCGTCATGAAACTTTCCCCAAAAAATTCTCATGTGCTTCAGCTCCTCCTGGAAAGTTTTGGAGTGATCTGTCAAGAGGGGCCAAGAGAGAAAAAGAGGGGGTCCCAAAACATCTTTTCCCCATTTATTTACCCTTAGGAAAATTAGACACTCCTACAGCAAAACAGCTGAATGGAATCGCACCAAATTTGGCAGACAGCAAGATCTCGAAACCAAAAGCATGCTTTTTGTGATTTGATGTAAATCCATTCAGTAGTTTTGGAGAAATTAGGATGAAAAAAATATAGCTATTTCACACTACTGAGGATCTGCGTAGCTGACAGATCTAGAGATAAGATCTTATTGGCTGTCACCAAATCAACAAAGATGTGATTGCAGCCATTTTAGGACTCGGGGACTCAGTCCCCTGTCTGGAAAAATTATAAAGAAACCTCCACTCAGGACCCAAAAATTAAAAATTTCTCTTCTTGTGCTTTGTTTTCCTTTGTCTTTCCTTTCTTATCTTTTCTTCCTTTTCTTCTTTCTCTTCTTTCTCTCCTTCTCTCTCTCTAGGAACATATAAAATGTTTCCATTTGGAAAGTAGATGAATTGAATTGTGTTTATAATGAATGCATTTTCACGCTTCCAATTTGCCACCTTTTATTCCATTTTTTATGCATTACGGTGTAAATCTTGCGAGGGACACTAAGGCCGTTATGATAAATTGTCAACAAACAGGGGATGATTGAATTGATAAGCCAACATAGGGATAGGGTAATTGGTCCCATATAAGGCCCATCAAGGGCAAGATAGCTATTTCCATAGAATTTACATAGATGGAGGATGCAAAACTTATAAAAAGAGATGTAAATATGATTTTGACTATATCAATCTGCGTTCATAAAAACGGCCAGTAACATCTTTCAAAGATGGTGGACATGAGTCAAGAAAGTTAGCCCATTCAGGGCATGATCGACTGTTCAAATGTAACTCTTGGAAATGATGCCACATAAGGCCCATGCAGGGCGATATGTTACATTGATGAAATGAATAATGTGAAACTAACATGGTAAAAATGAGATTGTGGCAATCGTAACATTGAAATCCATTGTAATGACTCATAACATAACATCGTTCCAAAATGGCGGATTTAGTTGAAAGTAGTTTCCTGTCCTTCATTAATGTAAATGCACGCAAGTACTGTTTAAAATAATGGTGGTTTCTGGCGCAGTCGATAAGCATCGAGGGAGGCGTTTGCCTAAATGCGTCTGTTTATTGTTGCACGAGTTCGAAAATAAAATTTACAGAACTCACCCCCGCGAGTGCTTCCTATTCATTGGGTACGATTACCCGTTGGGAACTTGGAGCTTGTGTATATATATATATATATATATATATATATATATATATATATATATATTCACTGAAAAAACCATAGGTTTCAGGGACGTTATAGTTACAAATTAGCATTTAAAAAACCTTTGAAATTCACTGAAAAAACCATAGGTTTTAGGGACAGTTATAGTTAGTTGGACATTGCACTCGTACAAAACCCATGAAATTCCCCCGTTATAGTTAGTCCAGCTAACTATAACTCGCGCCCCGCAATGCACTGCTGATGACGTCACATATTACATCACTCATGACATGGTCAGTGACATCACTGATGACATCACTGATGACATCTCAAATGACATCACTGATGACATCACTGATGACATCATCCAGTGACTGTGTGTTTCTGTAAAGTTTAAATATTTTTAATATATATAGGAAAAGACGTATTGAAGAATGAGTGGGTGTGTAAGTGTCTGTATGGATGATTTAGTAGGTGCGTGACTGACTATAAGTGAGTGATTTAACGTATCTTACTGAATGCATGGGTTAGTGACTAAACTGGGTGAATGTCTGTATCCGTCTGTCTGTTGCTGTGTAAGTGGCTGCATGTGTTTGTGAATAGCTACATGAGTGTCTATATGAGTTATTGAATGCTTGTCTGAGTATCTGTATGGGTGCCTGAGTGTTTGTGTGCGAGGGGTGTGTGCAACTCTGTGCATAGATGTGTGAGTGGGTGATTCACTGGGTGGATGGTTTCAAGAGTGCAACTGTGATAGACTGTATGGGTGGGTAAGTGTGTGTAAGAGTGTGTTAGTGAGTGAATGTATGTCCCAGTGGTACATGTGTGAGTAACTACATATGTGAAAGGCAGTATATATGTGTGTTGGAGTATATAAATAGCTATAGCTGAGAGTGAGTGATTGTGATAGTGGCTGTATGGATGAGTGTGTGCTTGTATCAGTGATTGTATAAGAGCGTAAGAATGTGCTACTATTTGTATGAGTAAGTGAGCTGGTGTGTGTATAACTGTATAGGTGAGTAAATGGTAGTGTGTTTAATTATTTGCATGACTGACTAGGTGTGTGAGTACCTCTATGGATGAGTGGCGGTGTTTGAGTGTCTATATAGGAGTATGAGTGCATATGATAGTCCTGTACTGAGTGACCGTAAGTATGAGTGACTGTACGGGTGAGTGAGTGGATGTGTGCGTAGACCTAAGAATCAGTGAGTGGGTATGTAGTTATTGGTGTTGGAGTGTCTATGGTTTTGCGAATGGCAGTCTGTAATTTAGAGTGGGTGTATCCAAGGTTATATTAGAGTGTGAGGAGGTGCATCAGATTATCACGTGGATGATGTCATCAGTGATGTCATTTGAGATGTCATCAGTGATGTCATCAGTGATGTCACTGACCATGTCATGAGTGATGTAATATGTGACATCATCAGCAGTGCATTGCGGGCGCGAGTTATAGTTAGCTGGACTAACTATAACGGGGGAATTTCACGGGTTTTGTACGAGTGCAATGTCCAACTAACTATAACTGTCCCTAAAACCTATGGTTTTTTCAGTGAATTTCAAAGGTTTTTTAAATGCTAATTTGTAACTATAACGTCCCTGAAACCTATGGTTTTTTCAGTGAATTTCAAAGGTTTTTTAAATGCTAATTTGTAACTATAACATGTCTGAAACCTACAGTTTTTTCAGTGAATTTCAAAGGTTTTGTAAATGACAATTTTTAAATGTATTAATTGTTATATAAATTTTTTTCATATTGATTTCCAAATTTTTTAGAAACAATTTTTTTTTACATATTTTATTTTTTAAATTACATTGTAATTACATTATACATTACATTACAAAAAATACTTTCTCAGAATGAATTACTTTAGTTTAATTACTTTGCACATAGGCAATAGACTTTTAAGTACAGTAGTTACAGTTGTTGCAATGGGCAACACATTTTCAAACACAATGCAACATTCAGCTCAATGTGAATTTCTAGTTAAATGCAATTAGTTACTTTATGGATTACTTTTCTAACCACATTACTGGATCCTAGATTCAGTCCTGGGACATCTCCTGTAAACAGTTGAGTAAAAGCGTTTTGGTTACAGTCGTGATTTTTAAGGAATATTATTGTACTTTAAAAGTTCACACTTAGAAACTTTTTCTCATAGAATCACCAATGTTATCCTATGGAAGGAAATTCACTTAGAAGTTAAAAACTGTTATCGTTACTTTTTCTTACTCAGTGTTGGATCCTGGATCCAGCACTGATGCATCTCCTGTAAACAGTTGAAAGAATGCGTTTAAGTCATACAGGCGATTTTTAGGAATATTTGTAGTTTGTGAAAATCGACACTTTGAAACTTTTCTGCTGAAAACCAGACAATGGATTCCTATGGAAGGAAATTCAAGTTACTGGTAAGTACGGTTAAAATTACTTTTCAGGACCAGTACTGGTCTGAAAGATGCAGCACTGAGGTCTCTCCTGATAACAGGTGAGTAAATCAGAATTCGGATTTCGGCTGATTTTAGAGGAATATTTGTATGTTTCAAAAATCAACACTTAGAAACTTTTTCAGCAAAAAGCAGGCAATGATATCCTATGGAAGGAAATTCAAGTTACTGGTAAGTACGGTTAAAATTACTTTTGAGGATCAGTACTGGGCTAAAAGATGCAGCACTGGGTTCTCTCCTGATAACAGGTGAGTAAATCGGAATTCGTATTTTGGCTGATTTTAGAGGAATATTTTAAAGTTCCAAAACTCCACACTTAGAAGAATTTCCAAGTGAAACCAGTCAATGTTAGCCTATGAAGGAAATTCAAGTTACCGGTAAGTACGGTTAAAATTACTTTTGAGGATCAGTACTGGGCTGAAAGATGCAGCACTGAGGTCTCTCCTGATAACAGGTGAGTAAATCAGAATTCGGATTTCGGCTGATTTTAGAGGAATATTTGTATGTTTTAAAAATCAACACCTAGAAACTTTTTCAGCAAAAAGCAGGCAATGATATCCTATGGAAGGAAATTCAAGTTACTGGTAAGTACGGTTAAAATTACTTTTGAGGATCAGTACTGGGCTGAAAGATGCAGCACTGAGGTCTCTCCTGATAACAGGTGAGTAAATCGGAATTCGTATTTCGGCTGATTTTAGAGGAATATTTTAAAGTTCCAAAACTCCACACTTAGAAGAATTTCCAAGTGAAACCAGTCAATGTTAGCCTATGAAGGAAATTCAAGTTACCGGTAAGTACGGTTAAAATTACTTTTCAGGACCAGTACTGGGCTGAAAGATGCAGCACTGAGGTCTCTCCTGATAACAGGTGAGTAAATCGGAATTCGTATTTCGGCTGATTTTAGAGGAATATTTTAAAGTTCCAAAACTCCACACTTAGAAGAATTTCCAAGTGAAACCAGTCAATGTTAGCCTATGAAGGAAATTCAAGTTACCGGTAAGTACGGTTAAAATTACTTTTCAGGACCAGTACTGGGCTGAAAGATGCAGCACTGAGGTCTCTCCTGATAACAGGTGAGTAAATCGGAATTCGTATTTCGGCTGATTTTAGAGGAATATTTGCACAATGGTGAAGGGAGGGGGCGGGGCCTGAGGTGGCATCTGTGCAAACGCGCCCTGTGGCGCGTTTTAAGTTGGGGGATTAAGTCCCCTTGAATCATGAGGGTCCCTACGGGCCAACTAGCCCACCAGGAACCTCCAGTATGCGCCAGGGGCTGCGTTGCAGAGACATGTACAGAGGCCACACCCCTTTTACACCTCTCTGCAACGCAGCTCTGTGGCGCTTTCTGGACGTACCTGTTGGGCTAGTTGGCCCCCAGGGACCCTCAGGATTGAAGAGGATTTAATTCCCCATCTTAAAACGCGCCACGGGGCCTGTTTGCACACATGTCACCTGAAGCCCCGCCCCTCCCTTCACCACTGTGCAAACGCGCCCGTGGCGCGTTTTAAGTCGGGGGATTAACTCCCTTGAATCCTGAGGGTCCCTGGAGTCCAACTAGCCCACCATGTTCCTCCAAAGCGCCACAGAGCTGCGTTGCAGAGAGGTGTAAAAAGGGGCGTGGCCTCTGTACACCTCTCTGCAAGGCAGCCCCCCGGCGCATACTGGAGGATCCTGGTGGGCGAGTTGGCCCCCAGGGACCCCCAGTATTCAAGGGGAATTCGTTCCCCCTCTGCAAACGCGCCAGGGGGCGCGTTTGCAGAGTGGTGAAGGAAGGGGGCGGGGCCTGCGGGCCCGATCGTTTTTTTTTTTTTTTTCCCCCTTCCTTTTTCCTATTTTTAGGCCCCGGGGACCCCATCCCCCGGGGCCTGGCCTCTCGTTGGGGACTGTGGGGGGGTCCCCAAACCCCCACAGTCCTCCCCGGCATTGCTTTTACACATGGGGAGCAGCTAACATGCTGCTCCCCATGTGGAAAAGCAATCGGCTTTGGATATTGGAAGAGAGAGCAGGTTTACTCTACGGTCGCCAGTAGATAGTTATAGTTACAACCTATTATCCATAGGAAATCCGCGACATTCTATTTGAAATAACTTTCTTGCCGGTTGACGTATCTTCGCGAAATTTTCAAACTTTGTGGCCCGCTCCGGTCCGCTCCTACCCTGAAAGTCTCGGGGGATTCGTCAAGCGGGGGCCGATAAAAAAGGGGGTCCCAAAACGTGTTTTCCCCATGCACTTTTCCATAGGAAACTTTAGACACGGCTACAGCTCGAACTACTGAACGGAATTACACCAAATTTGGCAAAGAGGTAGTTCTTGGTTCAGAAAGAACCCTTTTGTTAAATGGTGTAAATCCGTTCAGTAGTTGCTGAGAAAATGAAAAGTAAAAAGTTAGTGATATCTATGGCCGAGTAGGGTCCGCGTACCCTCAGCGCACCCTGCGCGCACCGTCCCGATCACGAGCTGCATGTTAATTGGCTGTCAGCTGGCTGTCAACATTCCGATTCAGGAAATGTTGGCAGCCATTTTGTCCCTCGGTAGAACCGAGGGACAGAAACAAGTGCGCAAAGCGCACAAAGGGGGCAGGGTAGAAACACCCTGACCCCTGGGTTTGCTCAGGGGGTCCCACAAGGACCCCTGGGCAAAAAAAAAAATTTTTTTAAAATCGGCAGGATGCGCTCAGGGTGCGCGAATCCTGCCGAAAAAAAATCGAAGTGCGGTCTCCCGCGCTCGATTGTATTTTGCCCCCGGGTGGCCCAAGTCCCGGGGGCATGGTGGGGGTTTAATTTTATGTGTGGGGGCCTCAAAGGGCCTCCAAGCCCCGGGGACCGCCACCCCCGGGGCTTTTTTAAGATGGTGCGGGAGGGCTCTGAGCCCTCCGCAGCCCCGGGACCACCACCTCCCGGGGCTTTTTTTTTATTAATTGAGCAACCTGTGTGGGGGCTCCAGCCCCCACACGCCCCGGGACCGCCACCTCCCGGGGCACTAACAAATTAAAATGGGGGTCCGTTTTGGACCCCGAAGCCCCGGGGACCACCACCTCCCGGGGCTGTGCTGATGTAGGGAGGGGGCCGCGCGGCCCCCTCCTGGAGCCCTTGATGGCCCTGGGGACCACCACCCCCCAGGGCCGGCTCCTGCAGTGTCCCGGGTGCCTACCCCCGGGACACTGTAGTTTGCTATGGCAGGACGGGAGCCTCGCGGCTCCCGTCCTGCCATAGCAAACTGCTTTGGATATTGGAAGAGAGAGCAAGGAAACCTGCTCTCTCTTCCAATATCCAAAGCACATTGCTTTTCCACATGGGGAGCAGCATGTCAGCTGCTCCCCATGTGGAACAGCAATGCCGGCTCCCAAGGGACGTGGGGAGCCGGCGGGACTGTGGGGGATTGGGGACCCCCCACAGTCCCCAACGGAGAGGGCCAGCCCCGGGGGATGGGGTCCCCGGAGCAAGTAGTGGCCCAGGAGGGGGCCACGCGGCCCCCTCCCCAAAAAGCAAAAAAAAAAAAATTGAAAGGCCGGCCCCGGGGATGGGGTCCCCGGGGCCTTAAATGGCCTGAGGAGGGGGCCACGCAGCCCCCTCCCAAGAAAATAAAAAGGCCATGCCCCGGGGGATGGGGTCCCCGGGGCCAATACAGGCCCAGGGAAGGGGGGACACGCGGCCCCCTTCCCGTTTTTTTTTTTTTAAATTAAATTAAAAAAAAAGGGGTAAAGCCCTGGGGGATGGGGTCCCCAGGGCCCAAAAACAGGAAAAAGGAAGGGGGCCACACAGCCCCACTTCAGGGGATAAAAAAAAAAACAAAAAAACGATCGGGCCCACAGGCCCCGCCCCTTCCTTCACCACTCTGCAAACGCGCCCTGGCGCGTTTGCAGAGGGGGAACGAATTCCCCTTGAATACTGGGGGTCCCTGGGGGCCAACTAGCCCACCAGGAACCTCCAATATGCGCCAGGGGCTGCGTTGCAGAGACGTGTAGAGAGGCCACACCCCTTTTACACCTCTCTGCAACGCAGCTCTGTGGCGCTTTTTGGAGGTATATGGTGGGCTAGTTGGACTCCGGGGACCCTCAGGATTCAAGGGGACTTAATCCCCAGCTTAAAACGCGCCACGGGCGCGTTTGCACAGTGGTGAAGGGAGGGGGCGGGGCTTCAGGTGACATGTGTGCAAACAGGCCCCGTGGCGCGTTTTAAGATGGGAATTAAATCCCTTCAATCCTGAGGGTCCCTGGGGCCAACTAGCCCAACAGGTACATCCAGAAAGCGCCACAGAGCTGCGTTGCAGAGAGGTGTAAAAGGGGTGTGGCCTCTCTACACGTCTCTGCAACGCAGCCCCCTGGCGCATATTGGAGGTTCCTGGTGGGCTAGTTGGCCCCTAGGGACCCTCAGGATTCAAGGGGACTTAATCCCCCAACTTAAAACGCGCCACGGGGCGCGTTTGCACAGATGTCACCTCAGGCCCCGCCCCCTCCCTTCACCATTGTGCAAATATTCTTCTAAAATCATCCGAAATACGAATTCCGATTTACTCACCTATTATCAGGAGAGACCTCAGTGCTGTATCTTTCAACCCAGTACTGGTCCTGAAAAGTAATTTTAACCGTACTTACCGGTAACTTGAATTTCCTTCATAGGCTAACATTGACTGGTTTCACTTGGAAATTCTTCTAAGTGTGGAGTTTTGGAACTTTAAAATATTCCTCTAAAATCAGCCGAAATACGAATTCCGATTTACTCACCTGTTATCAGGAGAGACCTCAGTGCTGCATCTTTCAGCCCAGTACTGATCCTCAAAAGTAATTTTAACCGTACTTACCAGTAACTTGAATTTCCTTCCATAGGATATCATTGCCTGCTTTTTGCTGAAAAAGTTTCTGTGTTGATTTTTGAAACATACAAATATTCCTCTAAAATCAGCCGAAATACGAATTCCGATTTACTCACCTGTTATAAGGAGAGACCTCAGTGCTGTATCTTTCAGCCCAGTACTGGTCCTGAAAAGTAATTTTAACTGTACTTACCAGTAACTTGAATTTCCTTCCATAGGCTAACATTGACTGGTTTCACTTGGAAATTCTTCTAAGTGTGGAGTTTTGGAACTTTAAAATATTCCTCTAAAATCAGCCGAAATACGAATTCCGATTTACTCACCTGTTATCAGGAGAGACCTCAGTGCTGAATCTTTCAGCCCAGTACTGATCCTCAAAAGTAATTTTAACCGTACTTACCAGTAACTTGAATTTCCTTCCATAGGATATCATTGCCTGCTTTTTGCTGAAAAAGTTTCTAAGTGTTGATTTTTGAAACATACAAATATTCCTCTAAAATCAGCCGAAATACGAATTCCGATTTACTCACCTGTTATAAGGAGAGACCTCAGTGCTGTATCTTTCAGCCCAGTACTGGTCCTGAAAAGTAATTTTAACCGTACTTACCAGTAACTTGAATTTCCTTCCATAGGCTAACATTGACTGGTTTCACTTGGAAATTCTTCTAAGTGTGGAGTTTTGGAACTTTAAAATATTCCTCTAAAATCAGCCGAAATACGAATTCCGATTTACTCACCTGTTATCAGGAGAGACCTCAGTGCTGCATCTTTCAGCCCAGTACTAATCCTGAAAAGTAATTTTAACCGTACTTACCAGTAACTTATATTTTCTTCCATAGGAATCCATTGTCTGGTTTTCAGCAAAAAGTTTCAAAGTGTTGATTTTTACAAACTACAAATATTCCTTAAAAATCACCTGTATGACTTAAACGCATTCTTTCAACTGTTTACAGGAGATGCACCAGTGCTGGATCCAGGATCCAACACTGAGTAAGAAAAGTAACGATAACAGTTTTTACCTGCTAAGTGAATTTCCTTCCATAGGATAACATTTGTGATTCTATGAGAAAAAGTTTCTAAGTGTCAACTTTTAAAATACAATAATATTCCTTAAAAATCACGACTGTAACCAAAACGCTTTTACTCAACTGTTTACAGGAGATGTACCAGGACTGAATCTAGGATCCAGTCCTGTGGTTAGAAAAGTAATCCATAAAGTAACTAATTGCATTTAACTAGAAATTCACATTGAGCTGAATGTTGCATTGTGTTTGAAAATGTGTTGCCCATTGCAACAACTGTAACTACTGTACTTAAAAGTCTATTGCCTATGTGCAAAGTATTTAAACTAAAGTAATTCATTCTGAGAAAGTATTTTTTGTAATGTAATGTATAATGTAATTACAATGTAATTTAAAAAATAAAATCTGTAAAAAAAATTGTTTCTAAAAATGTAGTAAATCAGTATGAAAAAATTAGTATAACAATTAATACATTTAAAAATTGTCATTTACAAAACCTTTGAAATTCACTGAAAAAACCGTAGGTTTCAGGCACGTTATAGTTAGAAATTAGCATTTAAAAAACCTTTGAAATTCACTAAAAACCATAGGTTTCAGACACGTTATAGTTACAAATTAGCATTTAAAAACCTTTGAAATTCACTGAAAAACCATAGGTTTCAAACACGTTATAGTTACAAATTAGCATTTAAAAAACCTTTGAAATTCACTGAAAAAACCATAGGTTTTAGGGACAGTTATAGTTACTTGGACATTGCACTCGTACAAAACCCGTGAAATTCCCCGTTATAGTTAGTTCAGCTAACTATAACTCGCGCTCCGCAATGCACTGCTGATGACGTCACATATTACATCACTCATGACATGGTCAGTGACATCACTGATGACATCACTGATGACATCTCAAATGACATCACTGATGACATCATCCACGTGATAATCTGATGCACCTCCTCACACCCTAATATAATCTTTGATACACCCACTCTAAATTACAGACTGCCATTCGCAAAACCATAGACACTCCAACACCAATAACTACATACCCACTCACTGATTCTTAGGGCTACACACACACATCCACTCACTCACCCGTACAGTCACTCATACTTACGGTCACTCAGTACAGGACTATCATATGCACTCTTACTCCTATATAGACACTCAAACAACGCCACTCATCCATAGAGTTACTCAGACACCTAGTCAGTCATGCAAATAATTAAACACACTGCCATTTACTCACCTATACAGTTATACACACACCAGCTCACTTACTCATACAAATAGTAGCACATTGTTACGCTCTTATA
This sequence comes from Calotriton arnoldi, assembly GCA_963921515.1. Lineage (NCBI taxonomy): Eukaryota > Metazoa > Chordata > Amphibia > Caudata > Salamandridae > Calotriton > Calotriton arnoldi. Next base: position 1,126,619 of record CAWUFW010003333.1, read on the forward strand.
CAATCACTGATACAAGCACACACTCATCCATACAGCCACTATCACAATCACTCACTCTTGCTTATAGCTATTTATATACTCCAACACACATATATACTGCCTTTCACATATGTAGTTACTCACACATGTACCACTGGGACATACATTCACTCACTAACACACTCTTACACACACTTACCCACCCATACAGTCTATCACAGATGCACTCTTGAAACCATCCACCCAGTGAATCACCCACTCACACATCTATGCACAGAGTTGCACACACCCCTCCCACACAAACACTCAGGCACCCATACAGATACTCAGACAAGCATTCAATAACTCATATAGACACTCATTTAGCTATTCACAAACACATGCAGCCACTTACACAGCAACAGACAGACGGATACAGACATTCACCCAGTTTAGTCACTAACCCATGCATTCAGTAAGATACGTTAAATCACTCACTTATAGAGTCAGTCACGCACCTACTAAATCATCCATACAGACACTTACACACCCACTCATTCTTCAATACGTCTTTTCCTATATATATTAAAAATATTTAAACTTTACAGAAACACACAGTCACTGGATGATGTCATCAGTGATGTCATTTGAGATGTCATCAGTGATGTCATCAGTGATGTCACTGACCATGTCATGAGTGATGTAATATGTGACGTCATCAGCAGTGCATTGCGGGCGCGAGTTATAGTTAGCTGAACTAACTATAACGGGGAATTTCACGGGTTTTGTACGAGTGCAATGTCCAAGTAACTATAACTGTCCCTAAAACCTATGGTTTTTTCAGTGAATTTCAAAGGTTTTTTAAATGCTAATTTGTAACTATAACGTGTCTGAAACCTATGGTTTTTTCAGTGAATATATATATATATATATATATATATATATATATATATATATATATATATATATATATTACCTACTGGCAGTCGCCAGTAGGTAGTTATAGTTACAACCTAGTTTCCATAGGAAAAGCATTTTTTGATTTGCTAATAACTTTGGCGTCGTTTGACAAACCTTTATGAAATTTTGCAAAAAGTTGCACTTTTTAGGTTAGCTCCTATCTTGAAAGCTTGGGGGTGATTTGTCAAGCGGGGGCTGAGAAAAAAGGGGGGTCCCAAAACGCGTTTTCTCCATAGGAAATTTTGCGACGAGCTACAGCCCGAACTGCTGAATGGAATTACCTCAAATTTGGCAGAAAGGTAGAGCTTGGTTGAGAAAGCGACCTTTTTTAAATGGGGTAAATCCGTTCAGTAGTTTTTGAGAAATACAAAAATAAGAGTCAAAAATCAATTTCCCATAGGAAACTTTGTGCGAGGCTACAGCCGAAACTACTGAACGGAATTACCCCAAATTTGGCAAAAGGTAGTGCTTGGCACAGAAAGCGACCTTTTGTAAAATGGTGTAAATCCGTTCAGTGGTTGCTGAGAAATAAGAAAAATCAAAGTTTTGATATCTGGGCGGAGCCTAAGTCCCGTGCACGAGCTTCACTGTGATTGGCTGCGAACACTCCAAACCAGGAAGTGTTGGCAGCCATCTTGTGGCTCGGTAGAAGCGAGTCACTAGAAAACAGAGAAACAAAGGTATAAAACAAGAGAAGGGGGCAGGGTAGAAACACTGTGACCCCCTAGGCCTGCTCAGAAGATCCCCAGGGCCAATAAAAGCATTTTTAATTTAAAAAAAAATCGGCGCAATTCGCGCGTTTTATTTTAATGAGGTCCCCGGGTGGGCTAGGTCCCGAGGGCATTTCTTAAAAAATAATAGCTGGGGGTCGCTGGGGCTGCGGGGGCCCGCTGGGGTCCCTGCAGCCCAGGGGCTTCACTCATGTTGGGAAGGAGGTTGCGCGGCCCCTCTCCTGGAGCCCTCCATGTGCTTATAACTTTGGCGTCGTTTGACGAATCTTTACGAAATTTTCAAAAAGTTTCTCTTTTTTGATCAGCTCCTATCTTGAAAGTTTGGGGGTGTTTGGTCAAGGGAGGCTGAGAAAAAGGGGAGTCCCAAAATGTGTTTTCTCAATGCATTTTCCATAGGAAACTTTAGACAAGGCTACAGGTCAAACTGCTGAACGGAATTATGCCAAATTTGTGAGGGAGAAAGGTTGTGGTCGAGAAAGCGCGCTTTTGTTGAAATGGTGTAAATCCGTTCAGTAGTTTTTGAGAAATATCAAATTTTACAGATATCGATATTTGAGAATTCTGGCATCTGATTGGCTGAGGGTTACGAGCACGAGCTCGCGGCTCATTGGCTGTGAACGGTTGAAACTAGGAAGTGTTGGCAGCCATTTTGTGACTTAGTCCGTCAGCTCGCATCTCTCCGTGTAGAAGCCATCGGGTGTGTAGTTTTACCTCTGCGAGGCAACACTGGCATCTGTGTCTGTGTAAGATACTCCTTTCACGCTGCCTCTCCCCACATCACGAGGTCGCGGCTATGCCTTTAGAAGCCAGTCCGTTGGCTCAGAGCTCTGTGAGTCAGTCTGTCGGCACGACCCTCTACACAACCCAAACACCACTGCACTACCTAACTAAACACTAAACCACTACTGCCAGCATGAACCCTACACTACAGAAACACCACTGCACTACCTTAAACCCTAAAACACTACCCCCAGCATGACCCCCTACACTACAGAAACACCACTGCACTACCCTAAACCCTAAAACATTACCCCAGCACGACCCCCTATACTACCCAAACACCACTGCACTACGTAACTAAACACTAAACCACTACTGCCAGCATGACCCCTACACTACGGAAACGCCACTGCACTACCTTAAACCCTAAAACACTACCCCCAGCACGACCCCCTAAACTACAGAAACACCACTGCACTACCCTAAACCGTAAAACGCTACCCCCAGCACGACCCTCTACACTACCCAAACACCACTGCCCTACCCTAAACCCTAAATGTACCCCCAGCACCACCCTCTACACTACACAAACACCACTGCATTACCGTAAACCCTAAAACACTACCCACAGCAGGACCCCCTACACTACACAAACACCACTGCACTACCCTAAACCATGAAACACTACCAGTCCATTGGCTCACTGCTCTGCGTTTGCGAGCCGACGGCCCGTAGCTCTCTCAGTGTGAGCGGAGCCCACGGGCCGTAGCTCTCCCTTTGCGAGGCAGCCCGACGGCCCGCAGGTCTCCCTGTGCTAGCCGGATCGCAGTTGTCAGTCTGCGAACCGATATTGGGAATATAAGGCGGCTCTAAAAAGAGCCTTTGTGTCTATTAGTTGGAGCTACATATAAGTGCGGATGCACAGCTTCAGGTTATTCAGAAAAACTCGATTTCCCTGATCTGTGAAGTGTACTCCATCACTTCTGTAGATATCAGCCATATCATAACGTATGTTGTTGTTGTAGATCGACCCCATTCTATGGTCTCTGAGGTATGCAGACACAGCTTTGTTGACATTCTTCCTAGATTTTTCAATCTGAGGACAAAATTTGTTTGACCATTTTCCACTTCTGTCTTTGGCATATATTGGAATATACAAAGACAGTTTGAGGCAAAAGCAACATCATATGTCTAAAGGTGTCCTTCATTAGCATTTCCAAACCTACCCCAGTCAATGTGCCTAGGTCATTTCCACCACAGTGCACAATCATGAGGTCAGGGAGTTGGAGATGCAAACATGTTTTAACCAAAGGGAGTAATTGGCGCCACTTCAATCCTCTCTGTCCAAACCATTTAATGTCCACATTTTGTAAACCTAGGTCTAAGTCAATACGTCTCTGTTCTGCATACCTCTTGCACCAGAAAACATAGCTATGTCCTACGATCCACACTAGCATTTTGAAGGTGTAGCTGGAAGATATGGATAGATGTCTGTAGCTCATGCAGTTCGTTCGTAGAATAAGAGATATGTTTAAAGATGGGGAACTACTTTTTTTCTCATACAAAACGATAACTGATTGGGAGATGAAAAACATTGTTTACTAAAAAGTAGGGTGCATATTAGTTTGTCGAAAAGCATCTTTGTGATTGGTTAATAAAAAGCAGTTTCAACGTAGAGTTCATATGATAGGATAAAATTTGCTCAGTTCAACCACACCTGCTACTTGCATTTGGAAGGCACTGTTCGAACTTAAAACAATGGTGAACTTTTAACCTGCACGTGCCCTTAAATGTTCGAGAAAATGTTGCAAAAAAATATCGTTAGGTTTGAAAAAATGATGAACCTTTAACCTGCACATGTCGTAGAATGTTCTAGAAAAATTGTTGATAGAATACGTTGTACTTCTCACCTGTGTGTGTTCTTACATTTTTAAAAAACTGTTTATATGGAAAGTTCAAAAATAACCAATAGAGAAAAGTTTTGCAATTTGAAAAAATAAAGGAACTATTCTGATTTGTTCTTTACATGTATTTATGTGTGGAGCAACAGGGAAATTGTGCCATTACTGATTCCATTCTTGATGAGAGCGGTGGATTACATGTACTGTGTGACAAAGAAAGAATTGCAAATTTGGCAGGGAGAAAGGTCTTGGTGCAGAAAGCGCTGTTTGGTGTAAATGGTGTAAATCCGTTCAGTAGTTTTTGAGATATTAAAGGAAAAAAAGATATATATGTCTAGACTGTGCCTAACTCCCGAGCACGAGCTTGCCTCTGATTGGCTGCTAACAATTCAAACCAGGAAGTGTTAGCAGCCATCTTGTGCCTCGCATCGAGTGAAAATATAAAAGAAAGGTCCCGGGGGCAATTTAATATACCAGAGCTCTGTCTGTGCGAGATACCGCTTTCACGCTGCATCTCCCTACATTAGCAGGTAACGCACGCTTTTCCACCATCAACAGCATACCTCCAACAATATACTTGGGCCCGAAAGTCTGCCTCTGCGAACCACTTGTCGGCTCACAGCTCTTCGGGTGCGAGTTCTCGGGCCCGCAGTTGTATCTGTGAAGCCAATACTGGAAATATACCGGAGGTGTCTCTCTGCGAGATACGCTCCTCACGCTCCCTCTCCCCACATCAGTGTTCCGCAGCTATCCCTTTGGAAGCCGATGGCCCGCACCTTTCCCTATAATAGTCGGCACGCAGGTGTTCCTCTGTGAGCTGGCCCGCAGCTCTTCCTCTGCAAACTGACGGGCCGCGGTTCTCCCTCTATGAGCCTGCTAGTCGGCTCGCAGTTCTTCATCTACGAGCCAGACCGCTGGCTCTTAAGTCTCTGAGAACAGATGTAATGGAGGCAACAACCATGCAGGTCGGACACCCAACACTGCTCCGACATCCCCCAGTAGGAGCTCCTTGTCTGCCATCTCCCCTCACCCCCACCCCCACAAACAAATGTGACAGTCACGTTAGGTTGGACAAATAAGAATCTTAGTCATGTATGGATTTACATATAAAACATTTTATTAAAACAAAACAACAACAAATAAAACTATGTACAGCCATGTCATGTCATCGCTGGACCATTGTGAATCACAGCCTGTAAGACAAAAAGCAAGATAAGATGGTGCGTCATGCGTCCAGCAAAGGAGAAAGAGAAAGAGAGAAAGAGTGAGGGAGAAAGAGAGAAACAAAGAAAGAGTGAGAGAGAGAGAGAGAGAGGAAGACAAAGAAATAGAGAAAGAGTGAGAGAGAGAAAGAGAGAAATAGTGTGAGAGAGGAAGAGAGAGAGAGAAAGAGTGAGAGAGAGGAAGAGAGAGAGAAAGAGTGAGAGAGAGGAAGAGAGAGAGGAAGTGTGAGAGAGAGGAGAGAAAGAGTGAGAGAGAGGAAGACAGACAAAGACAGAGAAAGAGAAAGAGTGAGAGAGAAAGAGTAAGAGTAAGATACAAGGAAAAGAGAGAGAGAGAAACAGTGTTAAAGAGAGGTAGAGAGAAAGAGAGAGAGAAAGAGTGAGAGAGAGGAAGAGAGAGAAAGAAAGAATGAGAGAGAGGACAGACAGAGAAACAGAGAAAGTGTGAGAGAGAGAAAGGAAGAGATGGAGAGGGAGTGTTGACACTGGAGAAAATCTTCGCAGCTTACCTTTGGTCCTCCGGTGTGTCTCCAACCACGTCCCGGGACATAGTGCACCCTTAAGTTTAGTGATCTGAAAGATAGTATAGAATTAGTAATTGCAGAGTACATACAACTGCACACGCCTAATTATCTGTTTCGGCAATGCGCACTCAGGCTGCTGCAGCCCATCCACTCCCACTGCTCGGAGGTGTCTGTGCGCTCTTGTGTGCCCAGGCTGCTGCACACTATCCACTCCCACCGCCCAGAGGTGACTGCCCGCCGCTGCGCAAACAAGCCTCTCTGCTCACCTTACACCACCGGCGTGTGTCGAAGAGGGTCCACCACGTGCTGAAGAAACCTCCTCACCCGTTGTGTACATGCGGAGAGCGGACTCACAATTCAGGTTGGGGTTGATTGCAGGATGGCCACGCTTCATCGCAGGCCTGCAAGACAAAAAGCAAGATAAGATTGTGCATCATGCGTCCCTCAAAGGAGAGAGAAAGAGAGATAGAGAGAGAAAGAAAGAGTGAGAGGAAGACAGAGAGAAAAAGAAAGAAGGAGTGAGAGGAAGACAGAGAGAAAGAGAGAAACAGTGGGAGTGACAGGAAGAGAGAGAGAAAAAGAAATAAAGAGTGAGAGGAAGACAGAGAGAAAGAGTGAGAGAGACAAAGAGCGAGAGAAACAGTGAGAGACAGAAAGAGAGAGAAAGAGTGAGAGAGAGGAAGAGAGAGAGAAAGAGTGAGAGTGAGGAAGAGAGAAAGTGTGAGAGAGAGGAAGACAGAGAAAGAGAGAAAGAGTGAGATACAAGGAAGAGAGAAAGAGAGAAACAGTGTGAGAGAGAGGAAGAGAGAGAGAAACAGTGTGAGAGAGGAAGAGAGAGAGAAAGAGTGAGAGAGGAAGAGAGAGAAAGAAAGAATGAGAGAGAGAGGAAGAGACAGAGAAAGAGAGAAAGAGTGTGAGAGAGAGAAAGGAAGAGATAGAGAGTGAGAGAGAGAGAAAGAGTGTGAGTGACAGAAAGGAAGAGATGGAGAGGGAGAGTGAGTGTTGACACTGTGGAGAAATTCCTCACAGCTCACCTTTCTGTCACCGGTGTGTCTCCAACCATGTGCCGGGATATAGGGCAGCCCTCAAGCTTAGTCATCTGAAACATAAAAATTGAATCAGTAATGGATGAGTACATACAACTGCGTATGCCTAAATCGCTGTCCCGCCTTTGTGTATCCAGGCTAGTGTACCCCATCCACTTCCACTGCCCAGAGGTGTCTACCCGCTGCTGTACACCCAGGCTGCTGCACTCCATCCACTCCCACTGCCCAGAGGTGTATGTCAGCCGCTGCGCACCCAGGCTGTTGCACCCCATGCACTCCCACTGCCCGGAGGTGACTGTGTGCCGCTGCTGCACCCCATCCACTCCCACTGCCCGGAGGTGACTGCCCGCCGTTGCGCAAACAAGCCTCTCTGCTCACCTTACACCACCAGCGTGTGTCAAAGAGGGTCCACCACGTGCCGAAGAAACCTCCTCACCCGTTGTGTACACGCAGAGAGCAGAGCTCACAATTCAGGTTGAGTGTTGATTGCAGGATGGCCACGCTTCACTGCAGGCCTGCAAGACAAAAAGCAAGATAAGATTGTGCATCATGCGTCCATCAAAGGAGAGAGAGAGATAGAGAGAGAAAGAAAGAGTGAGAGGAAGACAGAGAGAAAAAGAAAGAAGGAGTGAGAGGAAGACAGAGAGAAAGAGAGAAACAGTGGGAGTGACAGGAAGAGAGAGAGAAAAAGAAAGAAAGAGTGAGTGAGAGGAAGACAAAGAGAAAGAGAGAAAGAGTGAGAGAAGAAGAGAGAGAGAAAGAGTGTGAAGGAGAGAAAGGAAGAGATGAGTGCTGTGTCTCCAACCACGTGCCGGGACATAGTGGAGCCCTCAAGCTCCCACATCTAAACATAGTACAGAATTAGTAATGGGAGAGTATATACGATTGCGTACGCCTAAATCGCTGTGCAGCCTTTGTGTACCACTCCCGCCGCCCAGACGTATTTGCCCACCGCTGCACACCCAGGCCTCACTGCTCACCTTTTCGCGGACAGGGCACCCTCCGCATCATGCAGTCCCGCTCCGCAGGCCAACAGGTCTCACATTTGGTGCTGCATCTTGATTTTGCCATGCCAGAGGACATACTAGTGCACCTATCATCATTGCAGGTTGCACACCCGCTCAGTCCTTGCGGTGCCACTAACTCAGTGAACAGTGTGGCCACGCACGTGGTGGTAGGCCTCCCTGTTCGGTGGCTCAGGCCTACACTGCGGTCCAGCAGGGCACACAAAACCTGAGCTGTCCAGACCGCCGGGACGGGCCATCACCGCAGGCTGTACACCCGCTCAGCAGTTACGGTACCCATACCTCAGTGGACCGTAAGTCACCGTCCCGTGCCGGTGTGCCTGTGCCGGCCGCAGTGCATCCGGTGCGAGCAACTCTGAAATGGCATCGAGCACATGCGCCCGGTCTTTTTTATTGGCAGGGTCACGTGTCCTGTGACGCCTGTGCTGGATGGGTGTGGTGTGGGTGTATACTAGCCGTGAGGAAGTGGTTGTGGCGTACTGACAACTAGGGTGTGACCAGCAGATCACTGCAATGAAAATCTGGGCCATGTAGCGTTGTTGTCCTTCCCTGTAAGCGGAGCGGGCTGGCCTGGCGTATGCCAGTTCTGCGTGAGGCTGTGAAGAATGACTCCGGAGCTATGGGCGTGGCTCCATCGTGAGCTGTATGAGAAATCAACTGATGCGGCACTGTTGCCAGATTGGGCTAGATCACGCACAATTGGGCTATATTTTTCCCGGTTGTGCGGTAAAATTTAGGTTTGTGCTAGTTGCCAGATCATAAATATATATACAGCACTCCAGCAAACTAGTATGTTAAAGCGCTTTATTAGACAAATATTTACTTGGCAGCCTGCTGCAACATCAATTCCAATCCATTCACCGCCTGCTTGACCCTGTCCCTGCCCCTCCTTCCTTAAAGTAGCAATATTGGGCTAGTTTGGGCTACTTTTTGGTTGTCTTTGGGCTAGAGAATGCTTAAAAAATCTTGCAACACTGGCCATGCCGGTGTTCTTGTTGTAGTGCTGCCGTCACCCGGGTCGCAAGCGTCAATGTGTCACTCTGTGAGCCAAGTCCCTGAACATGGCCAACATGGAAGGTACGGGGAATCACTGACCCTACATTCATCCATAGTTCCACACAAGAAAGATGGTGGACATAACACATCTGTGTGGGTGTGAATGTTTATTGCACATTCAGTGGAGTATTGCAGCTGTAGCAATACTGGGCCATGCAAAATCCAAATTTCAGTTTTTGGGACATGGAGGGCAGCCAATTAGAGACAAGCTTATTGTCGAGTTAGGGTGCGCCAACATATGTACTTATACAATCACTCCGCCAATCCCCACGCACTTTTAAATTCACTATACACTCTCCTTGCAGTACTCTAATCATCCAGTCTCTACGTACGTACTTGTACAATGACCGAGACAAAGATACATAACCAAAGTTTTCTCCCACTGTCAAAGGTAAGTTGGTTGCATACGCTGTCCAGAGCACAATGTAATGTGGTAAGGCCCAGGGGCAGTATGTTGCATACATAATGAACACACGGACACAGATAGATAGTGGAACTGGATACGAGCACGTGCACTCGACTCCTTTTTATTACCAGGGTCACATGTCCAGTGACGTCTGTGCTGGATGCGTGTGGGGTGAGTGTAAGCCAGCCCTCCGGGAAAGGTTGGTGCTGGTAACAAGTACAACAGTAATCATCAGATCACACACAGAGATTCAATCATAAAGGGTCCATGACTTGTGCTACACTAAGTTAGGGGCACCAGATCTGAAATCATACACAAAATATTCTGTCATAAAGGGTCCATCAGTTGTGGTGGACTGAGGTAGGAGCATCAGAAGCATTCCGCGTGTGCACAGCTAGCGATGATGCGTGGTCCGGGAGGGACGCACTGGTAGCAATGTCTGTTGCCTACTGGACTGCGTCATCTGCAATCGCAACTCCATCTGAATTGTGCGCCCTGCTGTCCGCAGTGGAGATCGAAGGCAGTAGTCAGCACAGACATCGAGGAAAGCTTTTTGTCACTTCCTCTTGAGAAAATTCAACGACATAGAGTACAATTCTGTCTGCAATTAATAAATCAAGACTGAATTCAAATTGTGAGCTCTGCTGTCCGCAGTGTAGACTGCCATTCAGTGTTCCTTTGGACTTGCAAGATGAATTTGGTCATTGTACTAAAGCTATAATTGATATCAAAAAGTTCTTGAAGCAAGGATACTAAAAGGATATTATGTAGGTTTAAGGGTACGTGGCGATGACTTATGGTGCAGTGAGCTAGTGGCACCTGAAGCACTCAGCGTGTGTGCATCCTGCGATGATGCGTGGTCCGTGTGGGCCGCACTGGTAGCAATGTCTTTTGTTTAATGAATTCTGCCTTAATAAGGCCACGTGGCATTTACTTGTGGTGCACTGAGTTAGTGGTACCTCTGGCGCTCAGCGTGTATGCAGCCTGCGATGATGCGTGGTCCGGGCGGGCCGCACTGGGAGCAATGTGTCATGCCTACTGGACTCCGTCATCTGGAATCGTGACTCAATCTGAATTGTGAGCCCTGCTGTCCGCAGTGTAGTTGAAGGCAGTAGTCTGTACAGACATAACTGTGCAGGTCTGTGCCGCTGTGTTCGCAGGGGGCTTGTGTCGAGGAGGCTCGCGGTCATGGCGGCAGCCACGTGGCAGGGTGAGGGTCGCTGCTCTGGCAGACGCGTTGGCTTTCACACAAGTGAACCACGCCCAGAACCCCGGCCTATTTATTCACACTTCTACGCTGGAGTGGCGTACGTTGGACCAGCCCACTGCACTTCCGCTTACAGGGGGCGACGACACAGGTTCATGACCGAGATCTTCCCCACTGCCTGAGGTAACATGGTTGCGTCCACTGTCCATAACACTACGAGCACCAGCTTGTTTTTGGATCGCACAGCAGATAGGTTTAATGAACATTATAATTAAAAATTAGCATTTAAAAAACCTTTGAAATTCACTGAAAAAACCATAGGCTTCAGGGACGTTATAGTTACAAATTATCATGTTAAAAACCTTTGAAATTCACTGAAAAAAACCATAGGTTTCAGGGACGTTATAGTTACTTGCACATTTCACTCGTACAAAACCATAGAAATTCGGCCGTTATAGTTAGTTGAGCTAACTATAACTCAAGCCCCCACAATGCACTGTTGATGACTTCACATATTACATCATTCATGACATGGTCAGTGACATCACTGATGACATCACTGATGACATCTCAAATGACATCAATGATGACATCACTGATGACATCATCCAGTGACTGTGTGTTTCTGTAAAGTTTAAATATGTTTTATAAATATATTGGCCAAGGTATATTGTAGAATGAGTGGCTGTATAAGTGTGTGGATGGAGGATTTAGTAGGTGTGTGACTGACTGTATAAGTGAGTGATTAAATGTCTCTTACTGAATTCATGGGTTAGTGACTAAACTGTGTGAATGTCTGTATCAGTCTGTCTATTGCTGTGTAAGCTGCTGCATTGGTTGATGAGTAGCTACATGAGTGTCTATATGGGTTAATTATTGGTTGCCTGAGTATTTGTATGGGTGCCTGAGTGTGTGTGTGAGTGGGGGGAGGTGTGTGACTTTGTGCATAGATGTGTGAGTTCTTTATTCACTGGGTGTATGGGTTCAAGAGTGCATGTGGAAACAGCTGTATGGGTGGGTGAGTGTGTGTATGGGTGTGTTGGTGAGTGAATGGATATCTCTGTGCTACATGTCCAAGTAACTACATATGTAAAACGCAGTGCATGAGAGAGTTGGAGTATATAAATGACTATACGTGAGAGTCAGTGATTGTGAGAGTGCTGTATGGATGAGTGTGTACTTGTATCAGTGATTGTATAAGAGAGTAAGTATATGTTAATATCACTATGAATAAGTGAGGTTGTGTGTGTATAACTGTATAGCTGAGTAAATAGAAGTGTCATTGATTCTTTGCATGACTGACTAGATGTGTGAGTACCTCTGGATGAGTGGCGATGTGTGAGTGTTTGTATAGGTGTATGAGTGCCTATAATAGTGTTGTATTGATAAGTCACTGCATGTATGAGTGACTTAATGGGTGGATGTGTGTGTAGACCTAGGAATCAGTGCGTGCGTATGTAGTAACTGGTATTGGTGTCTGTATTGTTTCGAAAATGGTAGTCTGTATTTTAGAATGGGTGTATCAAATGTTTTATTAAGGTATGAGGAGGTGCATCAGATTTTCACGTGGATGATGTCATCAGTGATGTGATTTGAGATGTCATCAGTGATGTCATCAGTGATGTCACTGACCATGTCATGAATGATGTAATATGTGACGTCATCAGCAGTGCATTGTGGGGCGAGAGTTATAGTTAGCTCAACTAACTATAACGGCCGAATTTCTATGGTTTTGTACGAGTGAAATGTGCAAGTAACTATAACGTCCCTGAAACCTATGGTTTTTTCAGTGAATATATATATATATATATATATATATATATACTTGAAGATGAAGGATCACAAGAAAACAACAGCCAGCCAGGGCAAAAATCTGGATCCCAAAGGATACAATGAGTCACAAAGAAATAAAATATCCAAGAAAGAAGTGACTCAAACAAATAGATTCACCAAAGAACAAAAATATATTTCCACTACAACGTTTCAGCTTCCGCCTTCCTCAGGTAGTACAAGATGGTTTTCTCAGTGGCTGCACAGATGACACAGCTGAATTTTCAAAAAGCATCATGAGTGAAGATTCCATTTGGAATGTGGAATCAATGCAGTCCTGAGAGCTCTTGAGATATGCAGTAATCAGGTTGTATTATCAGTAATGTTCAGTCCATCTGGATGCAGTGATTTTAAACGGTACATCCAGAAGTTTTCTCTGGAGTCCAGTAGTTCTTCCTTTGAGACATGTTCCACGGGGAAAATCTTCAAATCTGATAGTAAATGATCCACAAAGTTAAAATGATTGGCTACAGGCTGGTCAATTTTCTTATTAATTATTGCCGATTTGTGGTTCCTGAATCGTGTACGGAGGTCATTCACTGTTTGGCCTACATATTGTTTTTTACAGCTTTGCCGTTGGCACTGAATCACATAAATAATGCATGTTGAGCAACATGTAAGATGCTGTCTTATTCCATAGGTCCTTCTCGTAACAGAACTAGTTACTGATGATGTTTAAACTTAAACAAAGAAATTAAGAACATGGTTGTAAGGTACGGGAGCTTAAACCTCATTGATGAAGCAACAGCAGATATACTTGTTCATCCCAAACCAAGACCTGGGAGATTTTATATGCTTCCCAAAATTCACAAAATTAACAATCCTGGCCGTCCCATCATCTCTGGCAATGACACAGCCACTGAGAGACTATCTTTATTTGTCGACCTGCACCTCCAGCCCATTGTACAGGAACTTCCATCATTTGTTAAAGATACCAGTCACTTCCTTCAGATTATTGAAAAATTAAACCAAACCTACACATTTGATGATGATACTCTTCTGGCTACATTTGATGTTACATCATTATACACCAATATACCACATGAGGATGGGCTTATGGCATTATCTGAAGCTCTTAATAAAAGAACTGTGAAAAAGCCATCAACAAATGTGCTTACCAACTTTGCAAGAGTTATCCTTAAATCCAACAATTTTACATTCAACGGTAAACACTATCTGCAGATACAAGGGACTTCCATGTGCACTCGGATGGCTCCATCCTATGCAAATATCTTCATGGGCAAACTAGAGAACTGTATACTTGCTACTTATAGCATCAAACCACTGGTATGGCTAAGATACATTGATGACATATTTATAATATGGAATGCAGGAAGTAGAGCATTGGAACATTTTACAGCTTATATCAACAATATCCATCCTACCATCAAATTTACCAGCAGCAATACTAAACAGAAGCATCATCTCCCTTTTCTGGATGTGCTACTCACCATTCATGAACAAAAAATTACAACTGATCTGTACCACAAGCCTACCTACAGATGCTCATTTGTATCTAAACTGGACTTCATGTCACCCACTCCACACTAAACTGAGCATCATCTACAGCCAAGCACTCAGAATAAGACGCATCTGCAGCAATGAGGAAACCTGTAAAGACCATCTACTGGAGCTTGCTACATTATTTAAAAGGAGAGGCTATCCTCTGCATATCATACAGCAACAAATTGACAAGTCTTTGCAGTTACCCAGAGAAGCACTTATTTGGAATACCAACAGCAGAAACAAAAGTGACAGAACTCCATTTGTGGTTGACTATCATCCATCAGCTCCCAACTACAGAAATATAATGCAAAAAACATTTCCCTTACTGTCTACTTGTGAAAAATTGCAAAAGGTTTTTCCAAAACCGCCAGTCATTGCTTACCGCAGAGCTCCAAATTTACGATCTCTTATTGTGAGAGCTGAACTCAAGCAAGTTGTAACAAATGCAGGGGTTCATTGCTGGGACTCTAAAAGGTGCATCACGTGTGAATACCTTTTACAAACATCATCAGTAACTAGTTCTGTTACGAGAAGGACCTATGGAATAAGACAGCATCTTACATGTCGCTCAACATGCATTATTTATGTGATTCAGTGCCAACGGCAAAGCTGTAAAAAACAATATGTAGGCCAAACAGTGAATGACCTCCGTACACGATTCAGGAACCACAAATCGGCAAAAATTAATAAGAAAATTGACCAGCCTGTAGCCAATCATTTTAACCTTGTGGATCATTTACTATCAGATTTGAAGATTTTCCCCGTGGAACATGTCTCAAAGGAAGAACTACTGGACTCCAGAGAAAACTTCTGGATGTACCATTTAAAATCACTGCATCCAGATGGACTGAACATTACTGATAATACAACCTGATTACTGCATATCTCAAGAGCTCTCAGGACTGCATTGATTCCACATTCCAAATGGAATCTTCACTCATGATGCTTTTTGAAAATTCAGCTGTGTCATCTGTGCAGCCACTGAGCAAACCATCTTGTACTACCTGAGGAAGGCGGAAGCTGAGACGTTGTAGTGGAAATATATTTTTGTTCTTTGGTGAATCTATCTGTTTGAGTCACTTCTTTCTTGGATATATATATATATATATTATCTACTGGCGGTCGCCAGTAGATAGTTATAGTTAGGACCTATTATCCATAGAAAATCCGCGACATTCTATTTGCAATAACGTTGGCGCTGGTTGACGAATCTTCGCGAAAGCTTCCAACTTGTTGGGGCGCTCCGGTCCGCTCCTACCCTGAAAGTCTCGGGGTGATACGTCAAGCGGGGGCCGAGAAAAAAGGGGGGTCCCAAAACGCGTTTTCCCCATTCATTTTTCCATAGGAACCTTTAGTCGCAGCTACAGCCCGAACTGCTGACCGGAATTACCCCAAATTTGGCAAAGAGGTAGCCCTTGGTTCAGACTGGTGCCTTTTGCTAAAATGGTGTAAATCCGTTCAGTAGTTCCTGAGAAATTCACAATTAAAATCACATATATATCTATGGGCGCGTCGGATCCGCGTACCCTCCCGATCACGAGCTGCATGCTAATTGGCTGTCAACACTCCAAATCAAGAAGTGTTGGCAGCCATTTTGTCCCTCGGTAGAACCGAGGGACAGAAACAAGTGCGCAAAGCGCAAAGGGGGCAGGGTAGAAACACCCTGACTCCCTAGGTCTGCTCAGGGGGTCCCACAAGGACCCACTGGGCAGAAAAAGCATTTTTTTTTTTAAATCGGCGGGATGCGCTTAGGGTGCGCGGATCCCGCCGAGAAAAAAAAAGAAACAAGTGCGCAAAACGCACAAAGGGGGCAGGGTAGAAACACCCTAACCCCTAGGCCTGCTCAGGGGTCCCACAAGGACCCCCTGGGCAAAAAGCATTTTTTTTTTTCAATCGGCAGGATGCGCTCAGGGTGCGCGCATCCTGAAAAAAAAAAATCGAAGCACGGTCTCCCGCGCTCGATGTAAATTTGCCCCGGCTGGGCCAAGTCCCGGGGGCATGCTGGGGGGGGGTTTATTTTATGTATGGGGGCCTCTAAGGGCCCCCCAAGCCCCGGGGACCGCCACCCCCGGGGCTTTATTTGAAAAAGTAGCGGGAGGGCTCTGAGCCCTCCCGCAGCCCCGGGGACCACCACCTCCCCGGGGCTTCTTTATTAAATTAACATGTGTGGGGGGCTCCAGCCCCCACACGCCCGGGGACCACCACCTCCCGGGGCACTAACAAAATTGAAAATGGGGGTCCGTTAAGGACCCCTGAGCCCCGGGGACCACCACCTCCCCGGGGCTGTGCATTTGGATGGGAGGGGGCCGCGCGGCCCCCCTCCTGGAGCCTGTGGTGGCCCTGGGGACCGCCACCCCCAGGGCCAGCTCCTGCAGTGTCCCGGGGTGCCTACCCCCGGGACACTGCTGCTTGCAATGACAGGATGGAGCCTCGCGGCTCCCGTCCTGTCATTGCAAACTGCTTTGGATATTGGAAGAGAGAGCAGGGAAACCTGCTCTCGCTTCCAATATCCAAAGACAATTGCTTTCCACATGGGGAGCAGCATGTTAGCTGCTCCCCATGTGGAAAAGCAATGCCGGCTCGCGCAGGAGGCGGGGAGCCGGCGGGACTGTGGGGGGTTTGGGGACCCCCCACAGTCCCCAACCAGAGGCCAGGCCCCGGGGGATGGGGTCCCCGGGGCAAGTAGTGGCCCGGGAGGGGGCCACGCAACCCCCTCCCCAGAAATAATTTTTTTTAAATAAAAAGGCCTGCCCCGGGGGATGGGGTCCCCGGGGCAAAAGGAGGCCTGAGGAGGGGGGCCACGCAGCCCCCTCCTTAAAAATTAATGAAAAAGTGTGGCCATGCCCCGGGGGATGGGGTCCCCGGGGTAGGATTCGGCCAGGGAGGGGGCCACGCGGTCCCCTTCCCGTATAATTAAAAAAAAAAAAAAAAAGGGGATAAGGCCCTGGGGGATGGGGTCCCCAGGGCCCAAAAATAGGAAAAGGAAGGGGGCCACACAGCCCCCTTCAGGAAAAAAAACGATCGGGCCGCAGGCCCCGCCCCTTCCTTCACCACTCTGCAAACGCGCCCCCTGGCACGTTTGCAGATGGGGAAGTAATTCCCCTTCAATACTGGGGTCCCTGGGGCCAACTAGCCCACCAGGAACCTCCAGTATGCGCCAGGGGCTGCGTTGCAGAGAGGTGTAAAGAGGCCACGCCCCTTTACACCTCTCTGCAAGGCAGCTCTGTGGCGCTTTTTGGATATACCTGTTGGGCTAGTTGGCCCCCAGGAACCCTCAGGATTCAAGGGGAGTTAATCCCCGACTTAAAACGCGCCACGGGCGCGTTTGCACAGTGGTGAAGGGAGGGGGCGGGGCTTCAGGTGACATGTGTGCAAACAGGCCCCGTGGCGTGTTTTAAGATGGGGGATTAAGTCCCCTTGAATCCTGAGGGTCCCTGGAGTCCAACTAGCCCACCATGTACTTCCAAAAAGCGCCACAGAGCTGCCTTGCAGAGAGGTGTAAAAAGGGGTGTGGCCTCTGTACACGTCTCTGCAACGCAGCCCCCTGGCGCATACTGGAGGTTCCTGGTGGGCTAGTTGGCCCCCAGGGACCCTCATGATTAAAGGGGACTTAATCCCCAACTTAAAACGCGCCACGGGCGCGTTTGCACAGATGTCACCTCAGGCCCCGCCCCTCCCTTCACCATTGTGCAAATATTCCGCTAAAATCAGCCGAAATACGAATTCCGATTTACTCACCTGTTATCAGGAGAGACTTCAGTGCTGCATCTTTCAGCCCAGTACTGATCCTGAAAAGTAATTTTTACCGTACTTACCAGTAACTTGAATTTCCTTCCATAGGATATCATTGCCTGCTTTTTGCTGAAAAAGTTTCTAAGTGTCGATTTTTGAAACATACAAATATTCCTCTAAAATCAGCCGAAATACGAATTCCGATTTACTCACCTGTTATCAGGAGAGACCTCAGTGCTGCATCTTTCAGCCCAGTACTGATCCTGAAAAGTAATTTTAACCGTACTTACCAGTAACTTGAATTTCCTTCCATAGGATATCATTGCCTGCTTTTTGCTGAAAAAGTTTCTGTGTCGATTTTTGAAACATACAAATATTCCTCTAAAATCAGCCAAAATACGAATTCCGATTTACTCACCTGTTATCAGGAGAGACCTCAGTGCTGCATCTTTCAGTCCAGTACTGATCCTGAAAAGTAATTTTAACCGTACTTACCAGTAACTTGAATTTCCTTCCATAGGATATCATTGCCTGCTTTTTGCTGAAAAAGTTTCTAAGTGTCGATTTTTGAAACATACAAATATTCCTCTAAAATCAGCCAAAATACGAATTCCGATTTACTCACCTGTTATCAGGAGAGACCTCAGTGCTGCATCTTTCAGTCCAGTACTGATCCTGAAAAGTAATTTTAACCGTACTTACCAGTAACTTGAATTTCCTTCCATAGGATATCATTGCCTGCTTTTTGCTGAAAAAGTTTCTGTGTCGATTTTTGAAACATACAAATATTCCTCTAAAATCAGCCGAAATACGAATTCCGATTTACTCACCTGTTATCAGGAGAGACCTCAGTGCTGCATCTTTCAGCCCAGTACTGATCCTGAAAAGTAATTTTAACCGTACTTACCAGTAACTTGAATTTCCTTCCATAGGATATCATTGCCTGCTTTTTGCTGAAAAAGTTTCTAAGTGTCGATTTTTGAAACATACAAATATTCCTCTAAAATCAGCCAAAATACGAATTCCGATTTACTCACCTGTTATCAGGAGAGAACCCAGTGCTGCATCTTTTAGCCCAGCACTGACCCTGAAAAGTAATTTTAACCGTACTTACCAGTAACTTGTATTTCCTTCCATAGGAATCCATTGTCTGGTTTTCAGCAGAAAAGTTTCAAAGTGTCGATTTTCACAAACTACAAATATTCCTTAAAAATCGCCTGTATGACTTAAACGCATTCTTTCAACTGTTTACAGGAGATGCACCAGTGCTGGATCCAGGATCCACCACTGAGTGAGAAAAAGTCACGATAACACTACTTACCTGCTAAGTGAATTTCCTCCCATAGGATAACATTGGTGATTCTATGTGAAAAAGTTTCTAAGTGTCAACTTTTAAAATACAATAATATTCCTTAAAAATCACTACTGTAACCAAAATGCTTTTACTCAACTGTTTACAGGAGATGTCCCAGGACTGAATCTAGGATCCAGTCCTGTGGTTAGAAAAGTAATCCATAAAGTAACTAATTGCATTTAGCTAGAAATTCACATTGAGCTCAATGTTGCATTGTGTTTGAAATTGTGTTGCCCATTGCAACAACTGTAACTACTGTACTTAAAAGTCTATTGCCTATTTGCAAAGTATTTAAAGTAAATTAATTCATTCTGAGAAAGTATATTTTGTAATGTAATGTATAATGTAATTACAATGTAATTTAAAAAATAAAATATCTAAAAATAAATAGTTTAAAAAATGTAGTAAATCAGTATGAAAAAAATAAAAATAACAATTAATACATTTAAAAATTGGCATTTACAAAACCTTTGAAATTCACTGAAAAAAACCATAGGTTTCAGACATGTTATAGTTAGGAATTAGCATTTAAAAAACCTTTGAAATTCACTGAAAAACCATAGGTTTCAGACATGTTATAGTTAGAAATTAGCATTTAAAAAACCTTTGAAATTCACTGAAAAAACCATAGGTTTCAGGCACGTTATAGTTAGAAATTAGCATTTAAAAAACCTTTGAAATTCACTGAAAAAACCATAGGTTTTAGGGACAGTTGTAGTTACTTGGACATTGCACTCGTACAAAACCCATGAAATTCCCCCGTTATAGTTAGTTCAGCTAACTATAACTCGCGCCCCCGCAATGCACTGCTGATGACGTCACATATTTCATCACTCATGACATGGTCAGTGACATCACTGATGACATCACTGATGACATCTCAAATGACATCACTGATGACATCAACCATGTGATAATTTCATGCATCTTCTCACACCCTAATATAACTTTTGATACACCCACTCTAAATTACAGACTGCCATTCTCAAAAACAAAGACACTCCAACACCAATAACTACATACCCACTCACTGATTCTTAGGTCTACACACACATCCACTCACTCACCCGTACAGTCACTCATACTTACGGTCACTCAGTACAGGACTATCATATGCACTCATACACCTATATAAACACTGACACACCGCCACTCATCCATAGAGGTACTCACACACCTAGTCAGTCATGCAAAAATTTAATCACACACCCATTTACTCACCTATACAGTTATACACACACCAGCTCACTTACTCATACAAATACTAGCACATTCTTACGCTCTTATACAATAACTGATACAAGCACACACGCATCCATACAGCCACTCTCACAATCACACACTCTCACGTATAGCCTTTTAAATACTCTAACACATATATATACTTCCTTTTACATATGTAGTTACTCGCACATGTACCACTGAGATATACATTCACTCACTAACACACCCATACACACACTCACCCACCCAAGCAGTCCATCACAGACGCACTCTTCAAATCATGCACCCAGTGAATCACCCACTCACACATCTATGTACAGAGTCGCACACACCCCACCCACACAAACACTCAGGCACCCATACAGATACTCAGACAACCAATCAATAACTCATATAGACACTCATGTAGCTATTCACAAACCCATGCAGCCACTTACACAGCAACAGACAGACGGATACAGACATTCACCCAGTTTAGTCACTAACCCATGCATTCAGTAAGATAAGTTTAATCACTCACTTATACAGTTAGTCACGCAACTACTAAATCATCCATTCAGACACTTATACACCCACTCACTCTTCAATACGCCTTTCCCTATATATATTAAACATATTTAAACTTTACAGAAACACACAGTCACTGGATGATGTCATCAGTGATGTCATCAGTGATGTCATTTGAGATGTCATCAGTGATGTCATCAGTGATGTCACTGACCATGTCATGAGTGATGTAATATGTGACGTCATCAGCAGTGCATTGCGGGGCGCGAGTTATAGTTAGCTGAACTAACTATAACGGGGGAATTTCACGGGTTTTGTACGAGTGCAATGTCCAAGTAACTACAACTGTCCCTAAAACCTATGGTTTTTTCAGTGAATTTCAAAGGTTTTTTAAATGCTAATTTCTAACTATAACGTGCCTGAAACCTATGGTTTTTTCAGTGAATATATATATATATATATATATATATATATATATATAATGTATGTATGTATGTGTATATATATATATATATATATATATATATATATATATATATATATATATATATATATATACACACACACACACACTGAAAAACAACCTTTAAAGTGATGTCATAGTTAGGTAAAAATTTCAGTTAAACATGCTGTTGTAAACACAAAAAACCACTGAAATTTTAGTTATCTCAAGTAACTATAAATTGTGCTCTAATGTCACTATAACTCAATCCCCTGCCATGCACAGTTTTGTCATTAATAATTTCATTGCAAATGTTGCAATGATATTATCAAGGATTTCTTAGAAGATGTCATGAGTGCTGCAATATGTGGGGTAATTAGCAGTGCACAGCGAGGGCACAAGTTATAGTAATTTTAGGACGTGCCCGGGTGGGCGGTGCATTACATTTAACAAGGGGCCATTTCCAGGTCCAATAGACCCCATCCCCTGGGGCTGAGTTAAAAAGGGGAGGGGGCATGCAGACCCCTCCCTGAGCCTCTTTTAGGCCCCAGGGACCCCATCCCCTGGGGACCCCGCCGCCAGGGCTGGTAGAACTGATGAATTTCAGTGGTTTTGAATGTTTAAAACTGCGTGTTTTAACTGACAATTCACCTAACTATAACATCACTTTAACCTATGGTTTTTTTCAGTGAATTTCTAGTATTTTTTTAACATAAAGTGGTATATTATTACCATCCGTAAAGCCAGACCCTGCTGTCATGTAAACAGAGTCTCTGGCTCTGCTCTATAAGGTTTGTTTTCACACCCATGGGTGACACAAGTGAACTTAGTTCAATGCACCAGCGCTGAATGTGAACAACAGGTTATTTTTGCCCCACAGAACTGCACCCAGGACATAAATGAGGTGGTGTCAATGTTTCTGGGTTTTTAACAAGGAGCTGTGGTAATTCAAACAATTGTTCATTAATGATTTACATGTTCAAGATAACTAGAAATGGATTAAGTATTTTAACATTTTTTTAAATAGTTATTTTAAAATGCCAAGATCAGAGGAGATAATAAAAAGCAACTAAGCTTTTCAATAACAGTGAAAACCGGGAAAAATCACAACATCACAATTTATAGCCCTTAGACCCTCACTGTATGAGGTTTGTTGTTTGTTTGAAAAAGCGTGTCAGCTATTTTGAGCACAAGGCCAATAGCTAGGAAATTGTGTCTAGGAGAGGCCACAGTCCTGTGTTCTCTTTGTTGCCTTTGTGAAGGCAGAATGGAATGCTTTGCAGAGCCTCGGTGATTCTTGCTGAAGGCTTTTTCAGTTGAGATAGAATCTGGTGCTGTGCTCATCTGGATCTGTGATTTGTGTCTGCCCCAAGGGTGATGTTTCGCTGCTATCTAAGTGGTCGAGTGACAGTCCTTATATATTGAATCTTATCAGAGTTTGGATTTTCTGACATGAGTTGAGAAATGTCTGATATAGATTATGTCCGTCAAGGTTTACGTCCTAGGTGTTTCCTTATGGACATATAAGGTGAGAGGATGTCAATTCAGACTCCACTATTTTGGCTATGAATGTTATATGACCTGGAAAAAGGCACCTCTCCCAGACTGATGTCGCATTGGGGGCTTTGTTCATGTCTATATCTGAATGACGTGACACTTTCACAGTTGTTCGAAAGATAGGCATAGACAACATCTGCGTCTAAGATAGACATGTTGATGAGTCTGCTGAAAAATGGCAGTATTCATAGTCATTAATGGCAGCCTTCATTATCTAGGATGGATTTGGGGCCAAAATTAAACAAGTTGGACTGGCTAACTAAAATAGAGACAATAGTTAAATGGAACCTGTCTTGTATGTGTTTAAGAACCTCAAACTAAAAAGCGAATCCTAAAAGCAAGTGATTAAAATAGATAAAATAATAGAATTATGGAGGGAAGGAGTCATAAGATTTATGACATCCCTGGAATAATTTCTAAGCTATATAGTCACTAAAATCATCACTGAATGTGTTTTTTTGTCAAAAATCTTTTCATTAGTTTCAAAGATATAACAGTACACAGGGAAGATAAACAGCATACCGGGGAAGAAGGCCCCAATGCAAAATGTACACTGAACAGTACAGTGTGCTATAGCATCAAATACAGTTTGTGAACTAGGAATCGGCATATTTTAATATTCTCAACGTGCAATTCCCAGGTTTCCCCCAGGTCCCCCTATTACAATCAACATCTTGATCCCCAGGGAGATCCACATAACTTTTTGCAATCTGTCCCCCCCCTCCTTCATAACAAAAACCCCCACAAATATTCAAACTAAGGTGTCACGGTCAAAGAAAGTTCAAGAAAGGGTGCTGTTGAAGGCCGGGCCCCCAGGGAAGGGGAATCCCTCCATCCTCGAAGCCCCCACCACGTATCAGGGGAGTCAATGGGAGTTCTAGATATGAAAAAGATGGAGAGCTTACAGCCTCGGACCACAAGCAAATAGGGGCAACCCCTCTGAGAGGTACTCGACCAGAGGGGCCCACACATAGTCAAACCCCTTATGGGAGTCCTCCACGATGTCTGCCATTCTCTCCATCGCCAAAGCCCGCCATAGCCTGGCGTGCCACTGAGTGAGGGAGGGGGCCTCTGTTTTCTTCCATGCGGCTGCAACAGCCATCTTCGCCGCCCCGAGGCAGAGCCACATTACCGACCAGTCCCCATGCGTCTGGCGCTTCAAGGTGAAGTCCCGGATACCCAAGAGTGTGTGTTCTAGTGTGTCCGGAATTGGGTAGCCCAAGATCAGTTTGATTTGTGCAAGTACCTCCTTCCAAAAGGGCTTGATGAAGGGACAGTCCCACCAGATGTGCCTAAAGTCTCCCAGCAGCCCACAGCCTCTCCAGCACCTATCTGAGGAGTGAGGGAAGATGGTGCGAAGCCTCTGGGGGTGTAGGTACCAGTCGTACATAATTTTATAATGTGCCTCCCTTAAAAACATAGAGCGATTGAACTTGGGTATGTCCCTATATAGTGAGGCCCATTGTTTCTTCTGTAGTGGGGTGTCCATGAGAGCATCCAAGAACCTTTGGTGTCTAGGAACGTGATGGGAACCCAGCGCCCGTATGAGTGAGTATAGGAAGGAGATGGTCCCCCTTGAGGAGGCCCCGGACTGGGCAAATTTTTCAATGGGGAGTAAATCGCTGGTGGCGGCCTGTCTTATCTGTGGTTGAAGAACCCAATGCCTAAGCTGCACATAGTGGAATTCCTCCGCTGGCTGAAGATGAAAGGCTTGGGCGCACTCCGTAAGGGTCAACAACTTCCCCCCCTCAAACAGGTGCAAAAGCATGAGACAGCCCCCCTCTCGCCAAGCATCAAAGAGGCCCACCTACAATGCCGGAGGAAACTCGGGGTTGAAATGTATGGGCGTGTATGGGGAAGGGAAGGTAGTGAGAGGAGTGGATCTGTTCAGTACATCCCACACCCCCAGGGTGGTCGCTATAGGAGTGCTGATTAAGGCATTGCGTGGTCGATGTTGTTTGTGCTTTCACAGGAGGTCCCAGATCGTTCTCCCTGCTATTTGGTGATCCATATGGAGCCAGAGTTTTTCCGACTCTCAAAGGGACCATTCCGTGATCACCCTCAATTGGGCTGCCCTATAGTATCCCAAGAAGTCCGGTAATGTTAAAGATTGCAGGAATCGCTGTTAGCATGAGCTGAAAGCCATTTTGTACTTGGCAGCCATTTTAGTTAGCCATGTGCTCGCCATGTGCTTTCTCCCTCTTCCAGAGTCTTGCACATGCTCAGAGAGGCCTAGCTGGTAGAATGCACCTGCTCCTAGTATAGAACTGTCAGGCTATTCTTACTCATGTAAGCAGTTTAGTCTCCCCTCCCACTTTGTGGAGCAAGCAAATTTTGTATACCCATATTAGTCAATAAGCATGCTTGTATGTGCTAGGACCTCCCCTTGATTTTATGCTGACTATATAACAAATGCATATATAAGGACCCTGTTCTCTGCACTCATTAGAATGCCTCCTACAGTGGCCTGCGGGTACCGTAAGATGCAATCATCTGAGGTTAATAAAACATGTTTTTTGATATTACAGCTTCTGTGCCAATCTCTTCTTTGTTGGTCTTAAGGACCAGATGTATCAGTGAACCCCTAAGAAGGTTTTTATTTCTACAAATGGCGCCCGAAAGTGGACCTCATCGGTGCAGCGGCTATCCAAGGGAGTGGTCTTGAAGGGAGACAGGAATCTACTGAGGAGTACAGGACAGGAATCTACTGAGGAGGTACCCTGCGCACGGAGATTGTTTGTCTTCCAGCCCAGTATATTTCTGGTCTTCCTGATCTGATCCTCCAAGTGTTTGCCGCTCCCGAGTGAGAACTTCTTTGGCGTGAGTATTTTAAAACGACCGTTAGGTCACTCAGAACTTGGCAGTTGGAACCTGGACACCATTTGATTGGTAAGAGCCGTTTTGCGGCACTTGCTGTTGGTTTGATGCCTTTGATTGGTAAGGTAGTTTTAGTAACACTTACTGTGGCTTTGTTTGTATGATTGGCCAATTTTGGAATTTGTTTTGTAATTATATATGCATTGCAATACATATAGGTGGGTAATGAGGAGATTTTTCTCTATTTGAAATTGTTTGAACAGCGCAACGTACAAAGAGTACCTTAAGCGCTACTTTGATTATAATACTGCATATTCTGCACTATTTTTGGCATGCCTGTTTCCAGTACACTTCGCAGAAAGTGTTGCTGTTTTGGAGGTACCGATATGGATTTAGTAAGTACTTAGTTGACTCCCTCAGAGGGGATACCTAAATAGGTTTACGTATAGTAAAAAGATATTTCTTCCTTGGTGACTAAGTACCCCATGGAACTAAATATGTACATAAAACGGATCCGGATCTGCGCACTTAGTAACATTCATAAGTGGTGATATGCAGAGCGCTTTTTGAGTGTTCTACCAGCCAAAACTGGCGAATTTGGTGTATTTTGGCTTCTTGACCATGGAACAGTTTTTTGGGCTACTTTTGAGAGCTCTTCTTGTAAATATGACTTACAATTAGTATTTACAAATAGGTTGGTCTTGCGTACAGTTTGTAAGCTGTCTTAAAGTCTTTGTATTGATTTGTGGGTTAAATGTGTGTTTAAATGTCTATGTGGGGTTTGTGGTTTGACATTGGTAATATTTGTGTGAGTACTCTTTGTGTAAGAATGGCTAGCTTTAAGCGCGCTGTGTTGTGTGCTCTGTGTATATGACCCCCTTCTGTAAATGTCTGAATGAGCTCAATGAGTTTGTTTATGTTTTTTTGCTGTCATCATTCTGTTATGCAAAATGTCATTTAGTTACTTACATATTAAATAAAAATCCAGAAATGAATTATATAACATAGGCTAAACAGCTGCATGTTACTATTAAATTGACAGAGTAAGACACTGTACATGTGTGCAAATTGCCACAATGCTAAAGATAAAATTAGAATTCATATTCAATAGGATTAAAATAGGCCTCATACAGAGGAAGAAAAACGAAATTGTGTGTTTTGTAATCAATAGACTAAAATACACATGTTATAGCATTTTCCTTAAATACATTGTATTAGACATTAAAAGGCATGCACATCATCTGAGTGAATTTGGTCGTTGCTGAACTAAATACACATTATAGAAAGATAGATTTGACTGCATTGAAATGCCTCAGTTTTTAAATAGACTGTGACATGCTTTTCTTTCAGCACCCGAGAAAAACGCTTTCCAACAGCTGTATTTAAACTGACTAACTGAAAAGAAACTGTTTGACACAGCAAATGGGGATTTAACTCTGTCAGGGTATTTCAAATAATAAAGGGGTTTTTTCCTGAGAAAGGCGTGAAAATTCGACGCCTGCTGACAAACAACAGCTGCATAAATAGCATATGGCTATTCCTGATCACGGCCACAGACAGGAATGCTGAGTCAGCGAAATTTTAAGTCAGTGTACAACTGGTATACAGGCCTGCATTATTTTAAAAGTTTCAAAACACCAGTTTCATTATTTTGGATAACAGAGAACAAAAATTGAAAGTAGGGATTTCCTTTCTTAATGCCTTCTTTACATAAGTACATCTGTGGTTCTGATGTTAAATGATAACTGTCCTTTTAAAAAGTGGCGCAGACTTTTCCTGTTTCAAGTAAGGCTTCTGTGCTTAGGGTTATGAATGAATGCGTTTAAATATAATAGGCTACGAATGAAGCTTGCTTTTCCAATATGGAATCATCAAAATGGATGGTTTTGATTAAAAAAAAAAATTAATTATATGAAAAAAATATATTGTTAAACATAAATGCTTTAAATTCGTTTTTTCATCTTTATAAAGCCTAATCATCATACTGTGAATTCCTAGTATCAAAGTTGAATTTAAGCAGTGCTGTACCACAATAAGAAGGGAACTTAAATGTGAAATGTCACTTTACCCAGCCGTACAAAACTCATTTTTATAAGGGTATATCTTATACATTTCTGATTTCCCATTCCTGGGCTATCTAGAGAACACTCTGGGGGTTCCTATTATGCAAAAATATTGTAGGATATTCATTTTTAAGTGCCCCTACCACCAAAGTCGAAATTGAGCTAAATTCACAATTTTACAAGCAGTTCTACCACTCAAGGCAGTTTTAACGTGCTCTCAGGCTTCAATAAAGTATATGCAAGTATAAAACAAACAGCTGACCTCTGCATTACTAGACTGCACACCACATACTGTACATAAATGAAAATAAGTATACAGAAACCAGCAGACGTTATTATCCTACCTTTAAATTACTGGCAAACGGATCGGACAGGACTGCCTTTTAGCTGTGATTCTCCAGAGTTGCTTTGCATTACGAAACCGCATGGCAAGTCTTGCACAAACAAAATGAACAGCTGCTGAACGGGTCAAAGGTCGGAGTTCTGCATTTAGCAACTTAGCAGGGTGAAGGGTAATGTTTGCTGGGACACTTCGACCTTCGAAAAGTTTTTGAAAGACGAGATGATAGCGCAAAGAGAGGAAGAGAAGCTTTGCTTCCTATTTTTGGCAAACACACGTTTTGCGCAGTCATATGAAACGAAGGAAAGGCAGCCTTCAGTTGAGCATGGATCTGCCATGTATATAAAAATAATGGTTTTAGTTTAAAGAATACTGTGGAGGGGCTACGATAAGGAGAAAATGGATTTTAGTTTGCATTCATGCGCCCTCATGTTAATGTAGTACAATTGCTCAAGAAATTGATACATTGGTTTGTTTGTGCCCAGTTGCTACAAATAGGGGTTGAAAGTGTTGACAGAAGTAAAACCTGTTTCAGGTTTTCCTACTGTCAAAATGGGGGAAGGAGGCTAGCTCCTCTACAAATTAAGGGTAGGCAAAATTATGTTTTCTCTCTTCTTTTTCTTACTTTTTTTTAGTCTGTCTAAGCTGTCTGTGAAATAGCCATGAGACATTTCATTGGCTATTCAGTAATACTGTTTTAAAATTGTTAGAATTAATAAAAAGATGAAACACATAAGCTATGTTACTGCCCATCCTGTATGAAAGAATGAGTAGAACAGATTGATGTTCCCTTATTTGATCTTTAAGGAAAATTGTATAGTGGGGGTTTCTGTTAAAAATCTCAGGTGGCAATACTATTATTGTTTATGTTATTCTCATGTTCTATACAGTTTTGCAAGGGCATTGCTAGTCTTTTATTAGCTAGTCTCTGTCAATAAGCTGACAGCCCTTATTAGAGCTGGAGATAGGGTTTTTTTCCTTTTGAAAATGATGTTGCATAGTCCAGATCGTGAAAAGTACAATGCAGGAAAGACGCTCATGTGATCCTTAGCAAACATTTTGAAGGAAAATATTGTTTTATAGGAGTTTGTTTGTCATAACATGTTCTGCTGGAGAAAATGTACTCACTATGTTGAAGTTTAGTTCTTTTTGCAATAAGAATCCCTGTTAAATTAGCAGTTTTAGATTTTCCTGCTGCACCTATAACATGAGAGCATGGTCCTAAGCATAACATGTAAGAGAAATAATTTTACAAGTGTCTGCAGTCCTGTACAAGTAATGTAAAATCTATGAGTAAAAGTGTAGAACATTTCCTTTTTCTTGAGGGTTCTTCAGATTGGTAATATAGGAATAAACCCAATGTAAGTATTTGGAGTATGTCTGTATTGTTTTTCTCTTTTCCTCAGAATTTAGTAAATGAACACAGACTTCCTTGGCTGTTTGGGATTGGGTGATGTATTACTCTTGTCAGTTCACCAAAACGTTCCTTTTATACTTGCCAATAGGTCCAGGGTTTTCTACTCTCAGATAGATGAAGTGGCTCTTGGGTGCCTTGCTAATGTATGGGGTGCCCCGAGACTAAGGAAGTATTCTGAGACTATCCTCTCTGTTGTTAGATTATTTCTGTGCCTTGTCTAAAGACCTCTTGTTCTGTCCACCAATAGATATTTGCTGCCTTACAACCATTGCCAGAGGGGCCCGGACATCAGATCCAGCCTGGGAGTCAGCACCAGTCCAGCCTACAGTCAAAACGAAAGGAACCAGCATAGGCGTTGCTGGCAACTAGGACCTCAGTGAAGGCGGAAGCACTGGGACGTGAAGTGTGTACCCCTGCCACTGTCTTGGGCGAAAGACGGGGTTACAAATCAGGATGGAGAAATCTTTGTGTGGATCCAGTTTTTGATGCCCAGCTGAGAGAGTCACAGAACGACAAGGACGGCAAGGAGGCTTTTGCTTGAGGTGACCCCCTTTGAAACAAGGGTTGCTTCAGGCCTTTGAGTCCTGGTCCCAAGTGAATGCAAGTCTACGCCTTTGTTTGTTGATCAAGAGATGCCCGAGCACACTGGGTACAATTTGTGGCCCTAACAAAAGAGCAGTGCGCCAGAGGTGCAATACAGGAGTTGGGGAAGGACTTGAGTTTAGGGTACAGGTGCTGTGCCCTTGGTGCCTGTTAGATTAAAGTGAAGAAAACTGGTGCACTGCCTGAGACACTGGACAAGATCATTGAGGGTATTTGCCCTGGGGGTGATTGCCCTATCCTGAAAGAAAGACTTTTCCTTCTCCGTGATTCTTGAGTTGCGAGTTGTGCAGCTCCACCGTGGGAACAACAAGAGCCTGCCTGTGAGGCTCAAAACGGACACAGGGAGAAGACTCCCCTCTGGTTGGTTGGTTCTAGAAATTCCCAAGGACTCTTTTTTTTGTTAGTAATGTACCCCTTTGGTCGTCCCATTTTTGAGGAGGAGCAGCCCTTTGCGGCTCCTTGTCCTAATTCCTATGGCCCTGTGTGGTCCTCCTGGTCCCCCGGAGCCAGGATTGTTTTTGTAATAATATGTCTGATTGCTTTAATATTTTTTAAGAGTAATGTTTATTCTGCACGAGAAAAGTTCATCTGAGCATGTTACTTTACTCTTTCCTTAAGTATATTAATTGATAATTTAGCCCTCATAAAAAATACTGAGAAAGTCTATTGAAAATGTTTTTATTAGGTATGTGCTGTTGGCTATTTTGAAATTGACATAAATAGTCACTGAAATACATCAGAGCCCTGAAACTTAAAATTAGACTAGATGGTTTTGGTATTTGCTTTCTGCTTAGGATTGGAAAATATTGAGATTTCTGTTTGAGATAATAGTCATTATTCTCTCTTGCTACCTGTATGACCCAATGCTCTGTTCACTTTGTACTCCTGCTTATACCTTGTATATACCTGCTTAATGAAATGTTTAGAATGTAAATGCCCACCTAGCATAGGATATTGATGAATTTATGAGAAGAAAATGTGCAAAATATTTTCTATGTCTCTACTAGATCATGGGAATGTCTTTAGCTCATGCTAAAAGGATCATCTGTTAAAGATTGCAGGAATCGCTGTTAGCATGAGCTGAAAGCCATTTTGTACTTGGCAGGCATTTTAGTTAGCCATGTGCTCGCCATGTGCTTTCTCCCTCTTCCAGAGTCTTGCACATGCTCAGAGAGGCCTAGCTGGTAGAATGCACCTGCTCCTAGTATAGAACTGTCAGGCTATTCTTACTCATGTAAGCAGTTTAGTCTCCCCTCCCACTTTGTGGAGCAAGCAAATTTTGTATACCCATATTAGTCAATAAGCATGCTTGTATGTGCTAGGACCTCCCCTTGATTTTATGCTGACTATATAACAAATGCATATATAAGGACCCTGTTCTCTGCACTCATTAGAATGCCTCCTACAGTGGCCTGCGGGTACCGTAAGATGCAATCTCCCTCATCTGAGGTTAATAAAACATGTTTTTGATATTACAGCTTCTGTGCCAATCTCTTCTTTGTTGGTCTTAAGGACCAGATGTATCAGTGAACCCCTAAGAAGGTTTTTATTTCTACAGTAAGGCCAGCCCTCCCTCTTCCCTTGCATCGCTAACACACGATTAGAGAGCCGTGCTCTCTGCCCCTGCCAAATGAACTTAGTGATCATTGTTTTCAGTTCGGCGAAAAGCGCCCGATCCACGGCGATCGGAAGACCCTGGGAGAGATATAGTAAACGCGGGAGAACGTTCATTTTTATAGCATTTACCCACCCTATTCAGGAGAGGTAGGTCGTCCGCCATCTAGCGAAATCAGCTTTAAGCTGATGTAAGAGAGGGGGGTAGTTAACTCCATAGAGGTACTCCAGTTTGGGGGTGAGTTTGATGCCCAGGTAAGTAATGTCTTTGTATGCACCCCGGATGGGGGTCGCACTTTCAATAGCCCACATGGATTCCTTAGGCACCGTAAGGTTAAGGAGGAAGCATTTTGAGAGGTTCACCTTGAAGCCCGAGGCCTGTTCAAAGAAGGTGAGTTCAGCCTGGATTGCTGGGAGAAGCACGTCATCCGCAAATAGGGATATTTTGTGTTAATCCGTGCCAAATGGGACCCCCCCTATATCCGGGTTGGATCGAATGCGCTCCGCGAAGGGTTCTATTCTATGCTGAGTGCAAATAGGAGGGGGGATAAAGGGCACCCCTGACGGGTGCCCCGTGAGAGGAGGAAAGGTTCCGAGGCGACCCCATTTACCACGACCTTTGAGCGTGGTGCACAATAGTTCGCCTGGGCCATGCCGATGAAGGTCTCGGCAAAGCCAAACCGACATAGGGTACGCGTCAAAAAGGCCCAGTCGACCCGGTCAAAGGCCTTCTCCGCATCGAGCAAGAGAAGGACCGCTGGGATGGCCTTCCTCTGTGCTTTCTCAATGATGTGTACTACTCTTCGGAGGTTGTCATGGGTCTGTCTCCCCTTGGTAAAGCCCGCTTGATCGGGCTGCACAAGAAACGGCATGATGTTTTCCAGGCGGGTAGCCAAGATTTTGGAGTAAAGCTTAGCGTCCAGATTGAGGAGCGCTATAGGTCGGTAAGAAGCACAGTTGGTGGGGTCTTTCCCTTGTTTAGGAATGACGGAGATCAGAGCCTCGCCCATCGAAGGGGTCACCTTATGTGTGATAGCAATATCATTAAAAAGCATCACCAGGCGGGGGACAAGTTCCGTAGCGAATGTACGATAGAAGTGGGCATTAAGGCCATCAGGACCGGGTGCTTTTTGGAGTTTAAGCGAATCGATTGCCTTTTGTTCCTCCTCGACTATAACGGGGCTACTCAATTCCTCATTGGTGGTGGCTGGAACCCGGGGCAGGGAAAGGTCCTCCAGGTAATGATCCTGGACTTGCGTGTCTAGGTGGTCTGCAGTGTACAGGGATTGGTAAAAGTCCCCAAAGCCCTGGCCTTCCCCACTTCGTTCTGGTGGGAGACCCCCCTTCCGTCAACTATGCACTTGATATAGTCCTTCTCCTGCCGCACCCATAGCTGATGTGCCAACAGCGGGCCCACCTTGTTCCCTCCCTCATAATTGCGGGCTTGCAGTCGTAAGAGGGTCTTTTCAGCCCCGTTAGTATAAATAACTTGAAGCTTCCCTTTAACCTGAGTAACCTTACGAAGGGTCTGTACCGATGGATTAGACTTGTGATCATTCTCTGCGGTGCGAAGCTCACCCTCGAGAAGAAGGCATTCTCCCTTGCGCTGCGCCTTGAGCATGGCCTCTAGCTCAATACACTTCCCACTAATAACTGCCTTGAAGGCGTCCCAATTATTGGCTAAGGAGGTTTACTCCGGGTCGTTGAGGTCAAAGAATTCTATAATTGCTTTTCTTAATTCATCCCTAAGGAGTCTGTCTCTACATAGGAAGTTGGGAAAATACAATCTGGCGAGTTTGGAGCGCGGGGCAGGCCAGTCAAGTACCAGCTCTAGAGGTGCGTGATCCGAAAGGGAGATCGGGTGAAACTGAGATCCCGTCACTGTGTAGAGAAGGGACTGGCTTATGAATGCATGGTCAATCCTGGAGTATGTCCTATGTGAATGTGAGAAAAAGGAATAATCCCGGGTCGCGGGATGGGACGTCCTCCAGGCGTCTACTAGTCCCAACCCCATCAGAGCTTCTTTTAGTGTTTTGCTGAATATCCCCCCTGGAGCCCTCTGGGAGTGTGAGGTGTCCAACGCCAAATCCCATATCAGGTTGAAGTCCCCGACCAGTAGAAGGTCCCCCCGTGCAAACCCCTCTAGCGTGGCTAAAAAAGAGAGCAGAAAGTCGTGTTGTCCTGCATTGTGTGCGGAAATCGTGGCTATGGTGCAGGCCCGTCCCCGCAGCTCTCCCCTGACCATCACAAACCTCCACTCTTTATCCATTTTAGTGTCATGGTGATGAAATGGTACCGAGGTATGAAAAAGGAGCGCCACCCAGTTGTGTTTTGTGTGTGCAGAGGAACGGAAAATCTGTGGATAGGCCCTATGCTTTACGCACTGTTCCTCCTTGCGTGGGAAATGTGTCTCCTGCAGGGCAGCTATTTTAATCTGGTGGTCGTGTAAGAATTTCCAAACTCAGTTCCGTTTGTTAGGGGAGTTAAGGCCTTTCACATTCCATGTTAAGCAGTTAACACCCATCATCCAGTGTGCGATCCCTCCGCATGTTGCAACCACTGAGCTCTGAGGAGCGCTACCCTCCCACTCCCTCCTCCCCCTTCCCGTCATAGCACACCAGCCTGAAATGAAAGCATAAAGAACCGTGACACCCAAACAATACGAACAGTAACAAAAACATTCCAGAACTGTAAGCTCGTGGGTTCCCTATCACTCTGGAGAACCGTGAATCGAGCATTAACTGGGGCGGTCCAAATTCCGCCTCCAAGGCCCATTGACCTGTTACATAGGCACCTGAATGGTAAGAGCTAGGTAAAAAAAAACGGGTGCCGATTACAGCTAGAGCACCCTCGCCCCATCCCCCCCATCTCAGCTTTAGTCAGCAAAGTGAGCGATGTCTGAAAAACAGGAGTCAGAGGCCCCCTCAGGACCCACCAGCAGCGAACCCGCTCAAGGCCCCCTGTGCACAGCGGGGAGCAGATACTTCATCAGCCCGCATAGTTCTTGCCAGCCCTCCGTTGCTGTAGCCAGGGCCCCCCCCTTGTTTCCATGGACCCGTTGGCTCTTCCACCACTTTCGAGACTGGCGCTTGTGAAGGACCTGGCAACTCGATACCTAGAATGGATGATGCCTCCTCCAACTCCGTGCAGTGATAGTTCTTATTGTCTAGGGAAAAGGCTAATCCAAAGGGGTTAGTCCATCTGTATTTCGTTTTGCCGTCCCGTAGGGCCGTCGTGACTGGGTGAAATATTTGTCGTCTGGCAAGAGTGGCTTGTGCTACATCTTGATAAAGGGAGCACGTCGCGCCCTGGAAGGACACCTTGTCGGTTCCTCGCGCTTTCTGCAGAACCCGCTCCTTGATTTTGAAGGAGCTGAATTTTGGTAGGACGTCCCTGGGCTTCTTGGCTTCACCTACAGTGCGGGGCCCCACTCTGTGGACCCGCTCAAGACGTACTTCGGGCTCAGAGTCTCCCAGCACCGTCGAAAAGAGACGCACCATGAAGGCTTCCAGGTCGAGGCCTTCGCTACCTTCTTCCAGGCCCCTCACCTGAATGTTGTCCCGTCGGGAACGATTCTCAAGATCTTCACATTGAAGCACCGTGGCTTTCAGCTGGGAGCTCAAATCATGAGAGTGGGCCTCCAAGGGACGTACGCGATCCTCCAGGTCCTGAAATTTTGCTTCCAGGTCGAGAGCACGGGCCCCTATCGAATCAACATCCGCCTGCAACGACACCAGCCGCCCCCCATTTCAGCCTTGAATGCATCGAAAGAGGCTCCCATGTCAGCCTTGATGTCGTCTATAAGTTCTTGTTTGAATTCACGCAGTGAGGCCCTCAGGTCTTCCCGGGTGAATGCCATCGCTCTGTCTGGGTGCGTCGCCCCTTCACTGCCCACACCTTTAGGATTGTGGGTAAAGAAGCTGGAGACCTTTGTGGGTGCGCTTTTTTGGGTGGCATAGGGACCTACACCCTCCGCTTGGTCGGGCCGCTCCGCAGTAGGAAGAAGACTAATCCCCACTCCGGGGGGGACTTGGGGTTCGTCCCGTCACTCCGTCTCTGCGCCCCTGCGTAGGCTGGGAGTACCTCTCGGGCGGGGAGCTGTGCGAGTAGCACCGTCGGCGCAGGCCACCGCTGGGTCACGCTATCTCCCTGATGGAGGTGTCGATAATCGCTCAAGTTCTTCGGTTGGGGTCTCCCTTCCTGGGGTTTGCAAGCCACCGCCCGGGGTGCTCCGTGCCCGAAATCTGCCTCCCGGGGGCCACCTTTGTTCAGAGTGACCTCAGTTTGCTGCAGCCCCTTTCTATCCACTCCTGCTCTTGGCTCCGCTGACCAGAAGTGCCCGGGGGGGGTGTTGTCATCTGTGCCTCGCTGCCCCCTAGGTCCTCAGAGAGACCCCCCTCTCCGCTGACCACATGCCTCCCAAACTGGAGTCACAGACCTCCCTGCTTCTGGAGCCTTGCCTTGGTAGCGCTTGCTTCCTGGAGGTTGGTGGGCTCACGACTTCCCTGATCACGTTGAAGGGGTGCCCATGGCAGAAGCAGAGGCAGCATGCCGAAAACAGGGCCGCGGGCAGAGACTCCCCCACAAGGCTGTGAAATGGCACCTGACCGCCGCCATCTTAAGGTCAGGCGACAGTCTGCTAATGGATGCTTCCAATGACCGTGGTCAAGCTCGGGGAGCCCCCCCACACAACCGGAGCTCCACTTACTGCCAGGCGCCGGGGGCCGTCATGCCCCTGAAGGTCTCCTCCTTCTGGTGGGGGTCCCGGCTCAGAGCGCCACACTCCAGTCGCGGGCGTCACCACGAGTTGCGCATGAGCAACGGAGCTGCAAGGGTGGCCGGGGGGGTCTGCAACACAGTGACTCGGTGTCCGCTGCCCCAGTGGTTGTCGCAGGGCTCCCCTTGTGGCTCGGGGCCACCGCACTCGGAGCAGGCCGCAGAGTCAGTGTCAGCCACCATTTTAGGCGGCGCCGCGGGCTCCGGTCTCCGGGACGCTTCCCCTGCAGTTCTCGACCCCTGGGGGTTTCAGGTCGCCTCCGGGGACTCCCCTCGCCGCCAGTCGCCCTCAAACTTCAGGTGAGGCGGTTTTGGGAGCTAAGGGTGCCATATATTGGGTAGTTAATGCAGGGCCTGGAGAGGAGCCGATCGGAGTCACGTCCGATCGGCCATGATGGTTGGCCATGCCCTCTGAATGTGTTTGTGATTGATCTTGTTTACCAGACATTCATTATACACTTACAGAATATAAGCACATGTCAGAAACATGCATTTGATGAGATAGAAGTTCATCACTTGTTACTTGCTCAAGAACACATTTTCAAACTGAAATGAAAAAGGGGTCTTTGCACTGGAAGACATGATCCTTACAACACTGCCGAGCATTGGCCCTTGGCCGTGCACAGCAGTGGGTTGGCGACAGGGCCTCACCTGTGCCCAGGCCTTGCTTCCAATCTCTGCCGGCAGCCAACCCATGTAGCACATGGCCTTCTGACAAGCACAGATCCTGATTCAGGTAGACTTCCTGACTCTGCCATAGAATCACAACACCAAAATATAAAAAGTGAGCCTAATGTCATCTTTCACCAAAAGTCACCAATATTTTTATTCTAGTGTACATTTGAGTAATTTACATAATGCAATGTTTAATAAAAGTGATTATTATAAAATTGTTTAATAAACGTATATTAAAAAAATAAACATGCCAGTGAGTCTTTCTATTAACATAGTTTTATTATTGCAATTTGTGTGCTGAAAAATGTGAAAAGATAGACATTTTTTTAAAATAAAAGCAACATGTCTCTGAGTCTTTCTTTTAACAACTTTTAGTCTATGAAATGCAATCATAAAAACAACCACATGATCCCGGTCTTTATCACATGATTCCATCAGTGGTCAGTTACTTTTTCACCTCAAATACACATAAAACAGCGAAAAAGGACTACCCAGCAATCGCAGTTCGATTATAAAGTTGCAGTGGTGACTGGAATAGGTCGAAACGCATCATGATTGAGATGGAATTATCTGCTGAATTAAAGTTGTTTTGCCTGAGTTGGACGGTGTGGCTCGTTCGTGCATTCTTATCAGGAATGCGGTTTTCTTTTGGAATATAATAAGCGGTGACGCCCGCATCACGAGCCCCGACCTGTTGGAAGGGCGTTGCATAAGCGTCAAACTGCTTGTGGAATATATATATAGTGCGTGTCATGCAGGAGCGCTTGTGGTGTGTCAGCGGAATTATCCTGCGAGTGCAGCTCAAGAAACGGCAACTTTGACTTTTGGGATTTAGTGGTCCTGCCTGGGCCACGAGACTGCACCACCACAGTACCCTGGTGGGTCCTTCGCTGTTTATTGGGACAGCGTATATCGGAGCGGGGTCACGCTGGGTTATTTACAAGTGCTTCTGCATAGGACATGTTATGGTGCCTTTAAGAACTCTTATTTTATTTACAACTATCGGCAGCAACCCACGTGGGTGTGATAAAGACTACCAGTCCCAGGAATCATTGCGTAACAAATCACCTGAAGCGCATTATGTTAATAAATTGGGATATGACTGGTGGTAATCGTTTTGCCTATTTTTGTCTCAACTGCCCAGGAAGAAGGGCGTGTGCCCGAAACGCATTGGCAGAGTCCAGGAAGTGCGTGTCATGCAGGAGCGCTTGTGGTGTGTCAGCGGAATTATCCTGCGAGTGCAGCTCAAGAAACGGCAACTTTGACTTTTGGGATTCAGTGGTCCTGCCTTGGCCACGAGACTGCACCACCACAGTACCCTGGTGGGTCCGTCGCTGTTTATTGGGACAGCGTATATCGGAGCGGGGTCACGCTGGGTTATTTACAAGTGCTTCTGCATTGGACATGTTATGGTGCCTTTAAGAACTCTTATTTTATTTACAACTATCGGCAGCGACCCACATGGGTGTGATAAAGACTACCAGTCCCAGGAGTCATTGCGTAACAAATCACCTGAAGCGCATTATGTTAATAGATTGGGATATGACTGGTGGTAATCGTTTTGCCTATTTTTGTCTCAACTGCCCAGGAAGAAGGGCGTGTGCCCGAAACGCGTTGGCAGAGTCCAGGAAGTGCATGTCATGCAGGAGCGCTTGTGGTGTGTCAGCGGAATAATCCTGCGAGTGCAGCTCAAGAAACGGCAACTTTGACTATATATATATATATATATATATATATATATATATATATATATATATATATATATATATATGTTTCTATGCCTATACAACTCTATAAACAAATATATATATATATATATATATGAAAGTCACAGATGCTGCACTTCGTGGTTCCCAGCCTCCGGCGTCGGTGCCTGCAAACGGCGGCAGCAGCCGTGTAACATAAAGGGATTTCCGTATTTTGTTAGATTTGTCCAAAATAACGAGATGCGACACACCAGAAGAAGCACAAATTTTATTGTGCACAAACCAAAGGGCGACGCGTTTCGGCGTTAAGCCTTTGTCAAGCAATTTCCTGTACTGCAATTTCCCATAGAAATACAACCAAAGGTTAAGCGACATAGAAAAAATACTTCCGTGGGTCGTACAAATCCGCTTATCCACAGTATAACAAATGTGATAATCACTAAATAATATTATAATAAATAGTGTATTGTTAATTAATCAGTTCTTCACAGTCACAAATTTCTAACTGTTTAGCAGTGTACGTGGCAATTTATATTAATGCGTTTGGATAATCGATTCTTCTGTACTAAGGCATACAATAGAATTCAATAAAGTTTTCAATACCAAATTACAACACACCGCATCATAGACAAAATAAGATAATATAATCATTTCTGTATATATGGCTTTGCTCTGCCGACACTCCCGTGATCTGTATATTTACACATCTTGATCAAAACAACAGTGAACAGCGGAATTCAATTTCACCCACCATCACTTATAATCGTATAGTGAACAATAAAGTTTTATTCGGAATTATAATTTGTATTAGTTCATCATAACTGCACTATACTTAATGATTATACAAGTGCAATAAGAGTGTATCATAGGTGTGGCGCCATACTAGAGCCTAAAGAAATGTTAAAGCCATATATACAGAAATGATTATATTATCTTATTTTGTCTATGATGCGGTGTGTTGTAATTTGGTATTGAAAACTTTATTGAATTCTATCGTATGCCTTAGTACAGAAGAATCGATTATCCAAACGCATTAATATAAATTGCCACGTACACTGCTAAACAGTTAGAAATTTGTGACTGTGAAGAACTGATTAATTAACAATACACTATTTATTATAATATTATTTAGTGATTATCACATTTGTTATACTGTGGATAAGCGGATTTGTACGACCCACGGAAGTATTTTTTCTGTGTCGCTTAACCTTTGGTTGTATTTCTATGGGAAATTGCAGTACAGGAAATTGCTTGACAAAGGCTTAACGCCGAAACGCGTCGCCCTTTGGTTTGTGCACAATAAAATTTGTGCTTCTTCTGGTGTGTCGCATCTCGTTATTTTGGACGAATCTAACAAAATACGGAAATCCCTATATATATATATATATATATATATATATATATATATATATATATATATATATATATATATATATATATGTTTCTATGCCTATACAACTCTATAAACAAATATTTATTATTAAACAAACAAAACACTAATTTAAAAGTAAAAAAATAAATATAATATGTTAGATATACCTAAATGGTTTTGCATGCATATGTGCATCAACACGGGTTGATACCTCTACTGAGATAGGATTAAAGATACAAATATGTCATTGTATATTGATAACATGTGCAGATAAATTGTCTGTATATGGGTGTGTGCTTCTTTTTATGATAATACACATATATATGAGTAGATAAATATGAACATATAAAATGTATCTGTAAGGGTATACCAATATATTTTTTGATATTAACAATATATTAAATAAGTAAAAAGTGCCTATATATAATTATGCACAACACACATGTCTATGTTTGACCATATTATTACATATATGTATATATGGGCATAGATACATGAGTAATGCATATATGTCTGTATGTGTGTGTAGATATAATTATGTGTATATATTTAGATATGCCAATTTGTCAGTACACATATCAATATAATACTTTTTGTTATAAAAAATTATATATAAAAATAAATACAGTAATTATATGATTCTGCTTAACATATTATTTATGTGTGTATTATACAGTTAACATCTACGTAGATCACAGTGTACTGAGGTGTTTGTGTTTTTGTATGTTAATACATATATCTCAGTATGAAAATTTGATTATAGAGAAGTTACGTCTTAGGGCCTGATTACGAGTTTGGCGGTCCATCATACCGCCTAACCTGTGGTGGAGGTCCGGTGGCAGTCAGGGACCGCTGCAACAGTGGGCTGACCGCCATATTACAAGTACAGATGTCGGACCATTTTGAGACTGCTGGAACCGCCAGGGAACCATGTTCCCTCGCAATGGCGCACTGGTCTGGGGCAGCAATATGCTTGGCGGTGCTGCAAGCATATTCTGAGCTTCCCCATCGCCAGCCTTTTCATGGCGGTGAGCCTGCCATGAAAAAGCTGGCAGTGGGGAAACAAAGGGGGCCCGCCAGGGTCCCCTGTACACTGGGATGCATGCAGGGGGGCACATGGTGTGCCCCTCTGTGTGCATGCATGCCCAGTTCCTGCATGGAATGGACTAAACAGTCCAGGCTGTGCAGGAACTTGCTTTGGCATTCCCATTGCGGTGCATTGCCGTGGGAAAGCCAAAGAACCACCCGCCAGACCAGGAGAAAACTCCTAATCTGGCAGGTGGCTGGCGGTCGACTTTGGCAGAGCGGGGCATTGGCGTGCCGTACTGCACCGCCAAAGTCGTAATCAGCCCCTAAGTATTTAAAAATGTATTTCAATATACGAAAATATAGTTTACTTCTGCACAATACACATGTGAATGTCTGAGCATCTAACTATCACGACATTTGTATGCAGATGGGTGTTTATATACTGGAACTTGTGCCTTGAGCATAAAATTGCAGTTTTATAATGTGTTTGTGTGTGTATATGTATGTGTACATATTACCCATCTATTTAGACATGGGGGTATGTCAATATATATATATATATATTTTTTTTTTAACTTGGGAAGGAATGTGAAAAAAGTCATTAACAATAACTTTATATCCAATCTCTGCCCATACCTCTATTCTCTGACTCATCCCAAACATCACGCCCCACTGTGGACTCCCAACCACCAGTTTCAAACTCTTTTCCCTTTATCCAATTCATCCAATCAACAGGTGCACATGTACACCACTCTTAATAAAACAACTGACTTTTCCTCCCTTTACTAATCCACTATAATTAATCCACAACATTCAAACCAATTACAGTAAATGAACGAGCACTGACATACTTATCACAACTAACCTGGAAAGTTTTTTTTGTTCTTTTTTTACTAA
Source organism: Calotriton arnoldi (assembly GCA_963921515.1). Lineage (NCBI taxonomy): Eukaryota > Metazoa > Chordata > Amphibia > Caudata > Salamandridae > Calotriton > Calotriton arnoldi. The sequence continues at coordinate 1,168,837 of CAWUFW010003333.1, forward strand.
TCTTCTACCTTCTTACCCCTAACCTTGGGTTCTGGAGAAGCGTGTTACTTGTCGCAAAGCTCTTCAACTCTTCAATAGAGGTAGTAAGCACAATATAAATACAATGTACAATTACAAATGTGATCAGGTTTTGTAGAATGAAATGAGGGACATCTCTGGTTGAAGTCTTAATGCACCTTGCATAAATCTAATTTTTAAAGATGAAGTTGAGGACTACATATAAGTTAAAGGCCCTTATTATGAGTGGCCAAATTATATGTCCGACATGTATCGCACCTGAAAAATCCAACCCCACAGAGTTTGAATTTATCAGTTGAGCTAAATACCACCCAATTACATGTTTTGGGAATACCTTATTCGACCAAAATCCGCATTACGGTAAATATCAGGCATTTTTCTCCAAGTATATGTTGTCAGCTCTGACCTAATTATTTTTATCATATAACTTACAACTGTAATGTGTACAGTAACAGGAGGTACCACACATATCACAGTTTACTGGACCACTTGTGATAAAGACCATAGTAGTCTAGAAATTATTAAGGGCAGCTTGGACCAAGAAAATCAGTAGAATGACAAGTAGGCCACTAACTGGCCTCTACAATGAAAATAGTCATGCATGTTGCAGTGTCTCTTTTGTGTTATTGCTTACATGAGGTTTTCGAAATGTAAGAACAAGTTATTTCTAAATGATTGTTTACATGTACTTGTATCTTTTTTACATAAAGTTTGTATGGATCTTTTAATGTGAAAAAGCACATTGATTCATTGATTGGCCATAACCCTCTCAGCAACTCTACCCCAATCACCCAAGTACTGAGCAAATCATTGGAACCACCTGCACTGCTCTCCACATCCAATGTGCACATAGTTTCAATATTAATGATAGGCCATTCTAGAAGATTGTACAATGCTGGTCAAGAGAGCTTCTTAATTATGCACCCATGCAGCCTAACTTCAAATAATATCTACAGACATTTTTCTGAAAAATGCATATTAATATGGAAACTTGTATAGCCAGAGCAGACCTCATGCACTTCTAACCTAACCTAAGCCTAAGGAATTGAAATAAATTTTCCTGAAATACATCATGACCACAAAATGGTCTAAAACTATGAAATGTAGAAACTCAATGAAACAGGACACTTCAAAATCCACAGAAAGCACACAACAAACATAAATATTTATACAGTGGAGCATATTAAAGCAATTAAATTTAAGGATCTCCAAAGTAGTCTTTGACACCCTCAGCAAAATAGGCTTTCAATGATACTCAACCCATCAGCATTGTTGTTGAAAACTATCATAACTATATTGCGAACAGTGTGATAATACAAGATAGAGTACCATCTCAGCTAATGCAGGACACCGTCAAGTTCATCACAGCAGCTACCTCAGTATGCTCACCCCTTAAATTCTAACTCACCACTAACCATTAAAGCATTTGGCGCATTAGGAGACTTTAGCCCATCCTCAACCTAATCCAGATCATGGATTGGGAACTCTACTTCAAGGTTTTTGTGGATCCAGTTAGAAAATGTAATGTAGAACCCTACTGGGTACTTGTTTCTAAATTTAAAAAAATAATATGTCATCAAGGAAAGAAGTGAACAAAGCAGCTTCAGCATCTGGGATCATGGTATGCATATGTGAATTAAGTATAGTATACCTTTATTTACATTTGTATACTTACCTTCATGATATTTTGGTATTCAATAATTTGTCCAAAATGTTTTTGTTGGGTGAAATTTCATTCACAACATTCTGGCGATATAACGTGCGTGGGTTAAGAAAAACACAATATCATTAGTTTACATAAAGTTAGTTAACCATGCACCTGAGACATTGAAAACTTTGACTATCCAATAGGAAAGTGACATTAGGGCCTCTAGAAGATTCAGAATGTTAGGATATTCTACAGTACCTTAGAGAAGTTGCTAACATGGTTGGTTGTCAGCTAGTGCAACTGCAACTACGGCACATAGCCGATTATACAGGGGTGCATGTAAACAAATGGAGAATTCTGATCTATGTTTCAGAGGTGGTGGACAGGTAGGAGACTCATTCACATTATTTGGTTGTGTACTGGACTTTGTTGATTCGATGGTGGGTTAAGAGCTTACCTGTCTCAGTTAATTGGAATCTCTATACTAGAGGAGGTGGGTGTTTTAGATGTGGATGTGGTGTATGTGCTAGTGCAGAGGTTCCCACAGTGGATAAATAGTGCTCAAACATGGACTGGTGAATAGCCACAGAGAGGTCTGTCTATGGAGGGAGTGGAGTCTAAAATGACCCGTAAAATAAGGGGATCTTGGATTGATCACTTTACATTGATATAGTGTATTCTGGGAAAAAGAACCTGAGACCTGGAATAAGAACACCCTCAGTACTAAACTTCTGTGGAGAATGGAATTCAAATGACGTTAAAGATTAATAATGCATGTCTCACATAACATTCGTAATGTACATTGTGAAGTGGACTATAAACAAAGACTCTACTTTCCATAGATATTTTTTTTGCTTGACAGGTAATGTTTAATGTAGGGGCGGGCAGAGAACTCCGCTCTGCCTACTCCGCGCTCTGCTGAGAACGCGGAATATAGGGCAAAACTCCTACTCCGCAGCGCAGCGGAGTTAGCCAGCCACCCCCCCCCGGCCCGGTCCCTGCTTCTGAACCCAGCCAGGTCGTGTGAGCCTGCCCTGGCCCGATGGACCCCCGTGACGGGCACCCGGACCCTCGTCAGGCCGCAGGATGGGGGCTCCCGCACCCCAGGGCCCGCCGGAGCCTAGGGCCCGGTTCCTGCTGCTGACCCCAGCCGAGCAGGGGGAACCTGCCCGGACCAGATGGGCGCACCCCAGGGCCCGCCGGAGCCCAGGCCCGGGACCCGGCCATGCTGGGGCAGCATCCCCTACCCTGCTGGTCTGACAGACCCGGGCCTGCTGGCTCCCTGACCCTGCCCAGCCCCGTCCTCTCTCCTCCAAGGCTCACTGGGGTCCACGCTTGTTGTGTTTCCAGCGAAGCAGCCTGATCTTCCCACATAGGCACCATCGACCAGAGTCCGGTCTGGACCGTGCCCCAGGGCCGCCATGCATGTGGAGCCCAATTCCCCCTGCCCATGCTGGAGACCGGCCCCCGCCGGAGCTCTGACCCAAGGGCCTCCCTCCCAGCCGGAGAAGAGGGCTGATTCACGATCCTGCCACTTCCTTTCTGCCAGGCCCCGCTCGCCCACAGGAGAAGGGGAAGCCCTGCCCACCGCACCTCCTGGGCAGCGCGGGATGTCCACAAGTCACTGCCATCCCAGACCGGGCCCAGGCGTCCTCTGCTCATGCTTCTCCGAGCTCTCCAGGGGCTCCTGCTCCGGCTCTGTGCCCCTTTCACGCAGGGCTGGCCTCCTGACACCCCTTGCCCCGGAGCCAGTGGGGAGCTAGGCAGTCCTCCCCGCTCTGCAGCCGCCCTGCCCTGGCAACTGACTCTCACCCCCACCCCCGGACCCTGGGCTCAGGGTGCTGACTCGAGCGGGTGCGCCTTCTACCTTCCCAGAACCCCGGGGCAGAAACCAAGGAGGGTTAAGCCCAGGCCACATCCTCTCCCCGTGGGCCTGCCCGGGGAGCCCATTTTCCTCGACTATTAAGCCCCCACATAGTGGGGGCTCACAGAACCCTG